>CM055649.1:2815858-3415858 GCA_029378325.1 Elaeagnus macrophylla | reverse complement strand
ATTTTCTAGTAATGTACGCTTCAAAATAAAGCAATTAATTATTTTTAAAATTTAAAATTGTGTGATAATTATAATTAGAAACTAAATTATGCATGTTATAATTTTAATGGTGTTAAATAGAGATTAATAGATTTTTTCTGGTAAAGAGTTTAAATAAGTTGACAGAAACTTGATCCATTAAAATTTTAAACTTACAGCAAAATACAAATAAAAATAATAATCTCTTCTCCTGAAAACGCATCACATTATGTCTCCATCAGACAAGTTTCCCCTGTGACTATCTAGCCGATAAAGATAAACATCAAAACAAAAGTGAAAAATACATTTATCCCACCTTTTCTGCCGAGTTAAAATTTGTTAGCAATTATTTCATCACTAATTTTACTATTTATACGATACAATTTAATTAATATTTTTATTAATAAAAAATTTTATAATTATTTTTTTATCTCATATTTTTAACTTTATATTCAATAAATAATTATAAAAAAAATGAGTTAAGTTGTATCTTTTTCTAAAGACTCTCTCACGTGGAACTAACTAACATGGCGGCTATGGGAATCTCTTGTGGTTCAGGTGGTAAGACTCCCAATTCCCCCACCAAGAACCCAAGTTCGAATCCCACTAGAGGCGTGAGTGTGTTTTTCTCTTCTTTAATAAAAAAAAAAGGAGCCTTTAGAGCTCCTTTTTAAAAAAAAAAAAAAAAAAAAAACTAACATGGCGGCTATAAGTATTGCCAAATCAAGGATGAGACCGGAGGCCGCTACATAGGAATTTTTGATTCCTTACTAAAAAAAGAAGAATTTTTATGTAAATGAACTTGATACATATAATATTATTCTTATTTTATTTATATTGTGTTCTAGTGTCATATTTAATAAAAGATTATAAGTAATAAATGTCAACAGATACATTACGGGACATTTCAAATAATTTGGTACTTCCATAACACCTTCATCATCTACTCTCCATTATTTTTGTCATAGTACATGTCGTATACACATCTTAGTTCACACCTCTCATATGAAACAAGTAACAGAATTACTGATATTATATTTGTAAAGGATAAACAATTTCAGTAAATGGGCTCACTTTATGTAAAATGGGTCCATCAAATAACATTTTCTTTTGTAAAGACATAATTGGAGAATAGGAATTCGAACATGAGAGTTACCAAACAATTATCACTCAATTAAAGGATGGCTGATCACTTCATTGAATGAGAAATTGTTATTTAAGAGTAGAGATAGTAATTGAAAATTCTACCTAACAATTTAATATTTAATGCTATCTAAAAGGATTTGATGCTGAACACATCCTATAACTTTTCTAAAAGTATACTTTATTTAAGTAGCGTTTTAGTTAAATAAGGTTAATTTATTAACTTTTAAAAAATCCAATTTTAATCCAAATCAACAAAAATTAACTTGTATTGAGAAATAAAATTAGAATTTAATTAAAATAAATAAAAAATATTAAAAAATTATTTTTTTTTTGAATTGCTGAGCCCTTTCTCTACCCCCAACCACCGTCCCACCACCTAGAACCCTCCACATTCTCTACCGACCACCCCATGCCTACCATTGCGGTTGCCCACCACCCAACAACCATCTATCTTGCATTTTTTTTCAATTTTAATTTAATATGGAGCGAATTGTTACATGACAACCCACCAATTTCGTTTGACCAATACTACTACAATTTGGACAATATAGGACAGCTTCTAATATAGAGTGAGAAACAAATAAGACGGTCTTAAGTATGTGACCGTCCTATAAGAAATATAGGACGGTTATTACGAAAAAAAAAAAACTAGGCAGAACTTTATAGGACGGTTATTAGCCGTCTTAAAAAAATTCTTTTAGGACGACTAATAGTCGTCTTATATGTTACTATATAGGATAGCTAGTAGCCATCCTAAAAGAATTTACACACAAATTCTTTTAGATATAGTAACATATAAGACGACTAATAGCTATCCTAAAAGAATTTGTGTGCAAATTTTTTTTTTATTTTATTGTCTCTCTCACAAAACCATTTAGTACCATGAAGTTAAAATCCCTAGCTATCTCTCGCAAATTTTGAACCTCCCCGTCGCCATTACCACCCACCCAACACCACCAAAGCTACCCAACACCTACCAACGCTGGCATTTACCCACCACAACCCTGTACACCTCAAGCCAAGAAAGCAATAGGGGATGTTGGTTTTATGCCAGAGCTTGCCAAATTCCTCAACTCTAAATCGTTTCAGATTCATGAAATGAAAATTAAGACACTTTTTGGGCTAGTTTTGGTGCCAAAGAATCGGAAAAGATTTGTGCAAGACGATCAAAATATTGGACTTGATCTACAATTGCTTGATTCAAAGCAAGAAAATTCAAGTAACAAAAAGTTATTGATTTCTATATTAATGTCATTGACATGTAGCAATAGTGGAAGAAGGAAGATTGTGAGTTCTAGGTATGTTAAGAACATTGAGAAACTTGTGAGGAAGGTTTCCACTAACAGATTTCGTAGTATGATTAGTGCAATCTGGCATTCTTGAATGCAATTTAAGTCTAGAATTAAATTTTATTTAATTGTATATGTTGATAAATTTTATCATGTTTAAAGTGATGCAATTATTAGAAACACAAAAGATGGTGATAGAATATACAAGAATTTAGTTGAAGTAACACGCATATATTTATATTATATATTAGATAATATTTTTTATATAATGATGTTCATATTTGTTTATATTAATTTGAATCCTATAATTGTGGGTATTATGTCATAAAATAATTTTATAATTAACAGGGCTTTACAAACATGGCATTGTCAACGTGAAAATTTAAATATTAATCCTAATTGGATTCCCGTTAAGGTAATTATTTTAGTTAGTTTCTAAATTTTTTCAATTATTTTTTATGTTCGTAATTAAATTAATTATATAATTATTAACTATAGCTGTTTTAATTGTACTTAGTGTCTAAAATAATTCGAATCGTATGAATGTGGGTACTATGTTATGAAATTCATGGATACATATGTTACCAAATTTATTGGAAATGTAGACACAAATAATGTACTGGTAAGCTTAAACCTTATTATTTATGTATGCATATTCAAGTTAATACGTAATATTATTTATCTATTATTTAGTTTTAACATATTTTACATATATTTTATTGTAGTTCTCAAATAAGAATCGGTATACACCAACAAAGTTACTAACAATAAAGTAAGAATGGTGTATGTACGTGTATAATTATCTTTCAAATAATTAATTAATTTGTATGTAACTAGTTTTAATCCATTGCATGTTTCATATATATATATATTATCTAAAAATAAAACTACTTTGGCATTAGTAAAATTGCAATAGTATTTGGGCTAACTTTGGCATATTATCAGCCCAATTGTTTTATAGAAATTGCCCAAACACATGTGAGTCTGAGAAGTTTGTACCAGACTATGTTTTGTTGGGATTTGTTTTCCCTAACATATAACGCATTCTTGCCTAAAAACCCAATCATATACTGAAGCTTAAGAGAGGCCCAGTATAGAGTGTTTCTAAATTAACCACATTTGTTATAAGCTAGTCCATTTGTAAAATCCATAACTTGTTAACAATTTTAGATATATAGAGAGACACGGTTTTAAAGAGTGAAATATGTCTTTATTCTCTCTAACTTTCCTCATTTTTCTTTCTTCTTCTAAATTTCATTTCTCTTCTTTCTTTCTTCTTTGTTGTTCATCCCACCGGAGAGGTACCTCCCCTTGCGGAGAGTACTCCGTGAGTTGTGACCGTTTTATTTCATAAATAATTTCTTGTCACTTTTTAGAAGAGTTTTCTTTTAAACATGACCCTAAGAAAATTAGATACGGTGGTTTTTCTGTCAAATTTAAGTTGTTTAAGGTTAAATCTAGTGTGTTTTCATATATAAGGTTATTAAATATGAATTGTTTTGTGAATAAGGTGTTTCGAAATTTCACGTATAAGATAAGGTTTTAATGACAAATTGCTTCTTCTTTTTAACAGTTGTATCTTGAATTAATAGGTCTGAATCAAGCATTAATGTAAAAAAAATAGAGCAAACTTGAACGGCTCAAATATTTTTCTTCACGGATTTTTAGGGTGTCTTGCAAATTGACAGTCTTGATTGTTCTAAATTTTTTATGTACTAAAAAGAGTGAATGTAACTTTTTCATGTAACCTTCTAATATTTTAATGAAATCCTTTCTATTTCTTAAAAAAAAAAAAATTAGATATATATCATATATCCGACAAATAACAAGATTACATTTCATTTTCATTGCATATTATTATTTTACTAAATTATACAAATAACAAAATATATTTTTTATCCAAGCATCTAAAAAAAAAAAATCATTAAGAAGCTTATTCACCATATATAAAAAACTAAAAGGAAAAAAATTACATCATTAGATAATATTGGAAATATAATTATTATTTTTAATGATAAATTAAAAACATAAATAAAAATAAAATTGATAAATATTATACAGAGTGTAAGGTTTATTTGTATTGGCAATTTTCGTGGACAAAATATTTAATTGTAATCTAGCATAAGTGTTCACCATTCAATCAGATGATATATGATGATGGAGTCACTAAGCTTGCAATGCTCATATGAAAGGTAAAATATTCTCTCATGCATACATCCTCACACAATTAAGCACTACACTTAGTATGAATAGAATTGTTGTGAAAGTAGAGTCCTTGTTTGAGTAGAATTGTTGTGAAAGCAAAATTCTAACATGAGTAGAATTGTTGTAAAAGCTAATTCTTGATATGAGTAGAGTAGTACTCTATTATTAATCCTCTTTCAAGTCAAATTAGACTCTATATAAGCAACGCTTGTTTGTGCAAAATATAACCCACACCGAAATAATATTTTCTACAGCTAATTGAGTTTTTAAAGAAAAATCTTATTCTCTTCATCTTTAAGCTTAGGCACTTTCTTATTTTAATTGTTCAAACATACTGTGTGGTTATGTTTGAATAATTCACATGCCTAATTATTTTTCATGATATTTAGATTTGCATGATCGTTTTAAAGTTTACTAGTTGATTTATTTTTTACATCGTATGCTATTGAATCTGCTAGTTAGGATTTTTCATTGTTGAATCTGCTCTAGAACACACTTTACACTTGTGTTATTTGTGCTAATGTTTCAGGTACTGAGGTGACGTGTTCGGTATTTCGTGTGACTCGAAATTACTGAAGTTGACGGATTCGATTGATCTTGTGGGACTCAAGTAGATCGGAACGTTGGTTCGGATCCAAACACCTAACTTGTGGAGGCTATGAAAGGAGCGACGGCTCGTAAGTAAATTACAGAAAGGGGGATCTATCTGTGAAGGGTAGTTCTAGGACCTATGGTTGTAATTGAACATTGATTTTCATAGTGGATAGTTAGGTGGTCCGGTGGATCGGTGGTTTTCCTCTTAGGTCATTGGAGTGGCCTAGGTTGTTTCCACCTAAAAATATCGTGTGTTATTTTTTATTCTGCATTTTATCTTTACACGCGATTGCATGTCTGGCCGTTGTGATTAGGTTACATAATTAATATTTGTTAAAATTAAAAATAACCTATTCACTCCCCTCTAGGTATATTTGATCCGTAACTAAAAACTTTCACAGAGGTTACCTCTATTATAATGTAATTTGTTGAGTAAATCATGTAAAGGATAATTGTGAAAAACCTTGAAAAAGAAAAACAACTCCAACAAATTGACTCCAATATGTAAATAAAATAATGTGAGTTTGGAGTTTACTTAATCTGATAATTTAAATTTGTGTAAATCAATTTTAAATTAAAAAAAAAAATTCAGATATAAAATTATATTCTCTATGTTATTAAAACAATAATAAATAAATAAATAAATCTCTGTTCCTATTTCTTCTTTTCTATCATATAGTATAGGCATGGTAGGTACCACCTTAGTTTCCACAATTCGAAGTAAATAAAAAATGGTTCATATGTACCAACCACATGTTGCACTTGTTCCCGAAAATTGTGAGCAAAGATTTGTGTCTCTGACTTTTCCCTACTGGAGTACAACTTAAATATTTTGTAACCTACTAATCGCTAGTAAACAGTTTCTTAAGGCTCGTTTTCTTCTTAAGTAGGCTATCTAGTGCATATCTAGTAGCTTCTGTTCGCAACAAATCACCTTGACACGCTTCTCTCATGCAAGAAACCAACCATGATTTTTTTTTTTTATATAAAAAAACCAACCATGACTGTATATAAAGTTAGTGAGTTGTCAATCCTTACTAGTTATTGTTCAATTTGGAGAGAGATCTAGATATCCAATTACAGGTAAAATGATTACACTTATTAATATTAATTTATTATTTATAGAGTGTAAAAATAATTCATGTCAAGTAAAATGATATTACAAGTTACAATTAATAATGTGGCTCGTAGCTTAGTCCGATAAGTATTAAGTCAGCAAATAAATTCAACTGTTAAATAAGCGATCAACTAAATAATTAACCAACAAATATCTCTTAATTATCCAATAAGAAAAAATTATGGAGAAATAACTCTATTTTAGATTAAGTTTATCTCCATGCGTAAGTAATTGCCATCAAACAAATATTTCTCTCCATATATATGCACTTTGTACACATTCATAGACAAGTCTAATTGTATATTTATAAACACAACATACCAACATTATCTCTGTCTCTACTTCTTCTTCCTAAATCACGAAGAAAGATCTCGGTCTCCTCTTATTTCGTAATTACCTAAACTGACTTAAGCATTAGAGGACTAAAGGCCACCACACCTCATAGTGGTCTAAGCTCCTATTCACAGGATCACAACAAGGAGAAAACTCATGAAAAATATTGACAAAAATAATTAGATATCCCATCCTGGCATCGGACAAAAAACGGCATTCATATCTAACGCCGTTTATTGGAAATAAGTGTGTTCTACTAGCTAATAATCGAAAAAGAGGATTGTAGGATTATAAGCTGTGTTCTCCATCAAATACAAAAATAAATCTAAAAAGGTGATATGTTCTGACATCCTAATAGAGATTGTTCAAACTTTCAACAAAAATCTACAAAAAAGAAAAGACTTCCATCGAACAAATTCCAAAACTAGTTCTAGAAAAATAAGAGGAAATAATATCGCCGTAAAAAAATATCAAGTACAAGACATATCACAAAAAGAGGTTGTAGCTCCAATAGCCACTGCCACTAAACAGTAGCTTCTATTTTTACTCCTCCGATAAATGAGGCACCCTTGGCCGCATAATATAAAATCCCAGTTGGCCCTTGATGGCGAAGCAACAAGAAAAGGGCTCCACCTTTAACTTTTCTATTTGGCTGAGTGATGAGTGCTTAAAAAGTACTAATATTCTGTGATTTATTTGCTTAATTGTGACAAATAGATTTGATTGTAACTCTTTTATTTAATTATTTGCATAAATCTATCAATTCAAAATTACGGTATATTTTTATGTATTTCAGGTATTTTTAGCTTCAAAAGAGATGAATAATGTAAGCACACGAAGATAGGAACAATTGGAACACTCAAATAGCAACCTAGGAGCAAAAAAAAGACTAAGGCATGTAAGCCTTACATCAAAAATCAAACAATTTGTAAGGTTTACAGAATCAGCTGTGCCTCGGTGGGAATTTTGTGTGCCGCGGCACGCTACTTTATGATTTCTGTAAGGGGCAATTTTTTGCTTATGTCGTGGCGGGTAAAAAGTTGTGCCATGGCGCGCTTGTATTTTTGGAGAGTCCCAATTCTATACAACCCTCACATCTATAAAACCCCCCTTACGTTTTCAGTATTACATACAATTTTGCACATAATTTGGGGACGATTTTTTACTAAACTAAACTAGGTTTTGGAGCTTTGTCACATCCTAGGGAGGCAAGAGAGGCACATCTAAAGTTGACAAGAAGTCTTTTAAGATTGAAGATCAAGCTTTTGGAGAAGGAAACATCATCCAAGCCAATTATGGTATCTAGATTTAGGTTACTTGTTGTTATTAGATATTTCTTCTTCTTCTTTCCTCTTTAGAATGTATGTTAGAATATATTTGTCTATGAATATTAATCTAAACATGTTTAGCTGAATTTAACTATAGATATTTAGTTTATGTTGCCATGTTTGCTAGATTTATTTTGGTGAATATTTTAATAGCAAAATAAGTAAAGATTGCTTTTTAATTAAGAGTTTGTTTAGAGATTTATTTGTGAATACTCATGAGCCAATTTGAGGTTCATAAATGGATTGAAAAATCTGAGAATTTAGTTTTAGGAATTTCACCTTGACTATATTTTGAAAAACTTAATCAAAGCTTCAAATTGATGACCTAGTCATGACATTGGTTTGATGGGCGTATTTTTTCTTGGGCATAATTTGATTGCTATTTGATATACCTGATCGTAAGATATTGATTAGTTAATCAACAAAGAGAATTATCCGATCGTAGGAATTTTCGTAAATAAAAGGAAAGCCGGTAATATTTATTTATTAGAACGTTCATGTTAATTCACCATAACATTTTGATGCAAGCATGGTCAACCAAACTAAACGTCCATACATCCTCCATTAATACTTAAAACCTTTTTGAGTTAATTTGAATTTGCATAATTATTTTCTTTATTTGTTCAACACCATTGATCTTGCTCATAAATTCAACTTCATTTACAGTTTTATTAGATTTAGGATTTTAATTATTTAGAGTTTTAGTATTACTAGAATTCTATTTGGATAGAGTTTTAGTTGCTTTAGGACTTTAATTAAATTAAGAAAAAGATTGTTTAAAATCATTGCAATTCTTTGAGAGATTGACCTTGAGGTTTGCTTATCACTTGCCACAAGTGATTCGTACACTTGCGAGTACTATAATTTGCACATCAAGTTTTTAGCGCCGTTGTCGAAAAATTGACGTTTTAAATAATTTTTTTCTAACTTTTTAGAGATTCTAGGTTAGATTTAGTTGCTTTATTCTTTTTTCTATCTGTATTTTTTTTTCTAACTTTTATTCTTATTTCTTTTCTTTTTTTTTTCTTAATCTGTGGTATATTTTATGGTAATTTGATTTATCTGTTGTTTTCGTTAGTTTTTGAAAGGTATCGTTCATAGACAACATCAACAAATTTTAAAGTGCACCTAATTAGGCTGGATATTGAAATCCATGAGCCAATACAAAGCCTTTTGAAGAGCTACATGATATGACAGACATGGAGGTATGTGGCATCTGTGGTTTATATGGGCATTATGCTAATGTTTTGCTACATTTTGTAGGTGATTACCTAATTAGCGTAATCCACTAATTCAAACCTTTTAGATCTTAATGAGGAGATGTGCACCCACCCTGGTTAATGGTATCCATATTTCAGTACCTATAATCATGAGTGGGATAAATCACCATAATTAATTTTCTAATCGGAAGCACCAACTGCTACCTTACCATTATGGAAACCCAATTTTATCAAATGCAAGGCTCACTACTATCCATAATAGTAATTTCATCCATATGACCCACCTTATGCCCAATACCAAATGCAAAGCTCAAGTTTTCATCCATACCACCCACCCTATCCATCTAGGAAGCCCACCTTAGAGGAGAGCTTGAATTCTTTCATACAAGCAAGAGCTTCTAATCAACCTAGAAAGCCAACCTTAGAGGAAACCTTGAATACTTACATACAATCTACTAGTGAAAGAATGGAGTCTATGAAGGCATCAATAAAAAGGATAGAAATACTAGTTGGGCAACTAGCAGAATAAATTCAAATACAAGAAGAATTGCTTAGTTAAACTGAGTAAGTGAAGGATAACACAATCCTTCAAAGTGGTAAGGTTCTTCACAATATTTTTCTTGAAAACTCTAATGATTTACCATGTGTTGCAGAAAGTATAGATGGAGAGCAAACAAATCTCAAAGAAGCTCAAACTAAGGAGAATCAAATTCTACAATCTTTCAAAGAGAACAAGGAGGAATTATCTTTACCTTCTATGTTGCATAAGATACTTGAGACTTATTCACTACCAAATTCTTCTTCACGCTGTTTAAAGGAGACTTATCTTACGCTTAAAGATAAAAAAGAGTTAAACGTGTGGGAGAATGTGTGTGCTGTACTTCAAAAGAGCCTATTACCAAGATGGGGAAGTATGTGCTTAATGAAATACTAGCTCGAAAATTTGAAATCACACACTTCAAGATCTTTGATGACGGTGGATAGAAACGGATTAGCAACGTCTTGCTAAGACGTTAAAGAAAGTACTTGGTAGGAGGCAACCCACTATATTCGGTAGTACAAACTTCTTTTCTTTTCTTTTCTTTATTTTCCTTTATTTTTATTTTTTTTATTTTTTTTTTATTTTTTTAAGTTGCTTTAGTGTTTTTTTTTTTATATTTGTTACTTTTGAATACTTTTCTAAACATATACTTGATTGAAAATATTGAGGACAATGTTTGGTTTAGGTTTGGGGGTGTGAATAGGGGTTAACTAAAAACTTTTTAATACAAAATAATCATGCTTTTGGTAAATTTATGGTGAGTAATTGAGTATAATATGCATATTATGTTTGATTTTCTTTAACATTCTAAAAGTTTGTTGTAAGAATTAGTTCATACTTATAATCCATAAATCATGCTCTTGATATTGAAGCTGAGATGAACTTAAGTTTAATGTCATAGTATCAAATAGTGGAGACTATCTTGTGAGATATTTGAGCTTTAGTGTTCCATTCTGAGAGATTAATTTTCTTCTACTCTTATAAATACATTCCTTATGATTATAAATTTTTAGATGATCTCTATAGGGTTTTTCATTGGATGTTATGGTTTTTAATAATTCAATGAAGTTCATGTTGTTTATTTTCATAACTCTAATTGAATGACTTGAGTAGCAATTAAAAGTAAGTGTTTAATTATCTTCATGCTTGACTTCTAGTGTATAATATTATATATGGGGTTCATTTAGGCAAAAAAAAAGTTATAATAGCCACTAAGCAAACAAATATACTACAAAAAAAAAAAAATGGTTGGGGTTAAAAAAAAAACTCAAAATCTTAAAAGTAGTAAAGTGACTATGACAATCTAGAAGAAATAACCCTTTGAAGTCAAAAGCATTGTCATTCATTCATAGGCACGTACTTGATATTGTTGGCTTAATGAGTTTGATTAGAGTATGATATGAGCAATGTGATTCTTTTATAATCCTAGCATTTGATTCCTTCCATGAGATCAATTTTGTTTCATTTGAGCTTTTATTCTTTATATGCATATGCGATCCTATTTGTTTTCTTCTTTACATAACTTCTGTTCGCATATACTTTGTTGAGTGTATGAACCCTTAGGATCGGTGTGATAATAAGAGTGAATCTTGTGAGGCTTAGAGTTTAGGGAATTTGATGTGAATATGTTGGAGCATTAGGATATGGATGAACAATATGAATTTCATTTGCATGATAGACTTTGATGTATGTTAAGAGGTTAAACATGATTATGCATAAAACATAATTATGAATTGTAAAGAAACTAAAGCATGAGAAATTTTGTTGATTTAAGTTAATAGTTTTATTTGATCGTAACTAGTTTTAGTTTATTTTGTTTCTTAGGATGTTTGTGGGTATCATCACTAGAAACCCTCACGAGACTATAACTCGTTCACTAGGACCACCTAAGGGTTTAAAGGCTTGTTACATATGCTAAATATAATCGTGATAATCTACGGAAGTGTTTTAGGTTAGTCTAGTTTAGTTTATTTATTTTTCTTTTAATTTTTAGATCGCTTCAATTGCTAGAGACTAGCAAGAAGCTGGTTGGGAGTTGTGATAAGTGATTAAAAAGTACTAATATTCTATGATTTATTGTGCTTAATTGTGACAAATAGATTTGATTATAACTCTTTTATTTAATTATTTACATAAATCTATCAATTTGAAACCACGGTATATTTTTATGTATTTCAGGTGTTTTTAGCTTCAAAAGAGATGAATAATATAAGCACACGAATATGGAACAATTGGAACACTCAAATAGCAACCTAGGAGCAAAAAAAAGACTAAGGCATGTAAGCCTTACATCAGAAATCAACCAATTTGTAAGGGTTACAGAATCAGCTGTGCCTCGGCAGAGGTTTTTGTGTGCCGCGGTACGCTACTTTCTGATTTCAGTAAGGGGCAATTTTTGGCTTGTGCCGTGGCGGGTAAAAGGTTGTGCCGCGTGCTTTTGTATTTTTGGAGAATCCCAATTCTGTACAACCCTTACATTTATAAAACCTCCCTTACGTTTTTAGCATTACATACAATTTTTTACACAATTTGGGGACAATTTTTTACTAAACTAAACTATGTTTTGGAGCTTTGTCACATCCTAGGGAGGCAAGAGAGGCCCATTTAATGGAGACAAGAAGCCTTTTAAAATTGAAGATCGAGCTTTTGGTAAAGGAAACATCATCCAAGCCTATTGTGGTATCTAAATTTAGGTTACTTGTTGTTATTAGATATTTTTTCTTCTTCTTTCCTCTCTATAATGTATGTTAGTTTATATTTATCTATGAATATTAATCTAAACATATTTGGCTGAATTTAACTATGAATGTTTAATTTATTTTGCCATGTTTGCTAGATTTATTTTGGTAAATGTTTTAATAGTAAAATAAGTAAAGATTACTTTTTGATTAAGAGTTTGTTTAGAGATTTATTTGTGAATACTCATGGGCCAATTTTGAGGTTCATAAATAGGTTGAAAAATCTGAGAATTTAGTTTTAGGAACGTCGCTTTGACTATATTTTGAAAAATTTAATCAAAGCTTCAAATTGATGTCCTAGTCATGGCATTGGTTTGATGGGCATATTTTTCCTTATGCATAATTTGATTCTATTTGATATACCCGATCGTAGGAATTTTTCGTAAATACAAGGAAAGCCGGTAATATTTATTTATTAGAACGTTCATGTTAATTCACCATAACATTTCGATGCAAGCATGGTCAACTAAATTAAACGTCCATACATCCTCCATTTATACTTAAAACCTTTTTGAGTTAATTTGAATTTGCATAATTGTTTTCTTTATTTGTTCAACACCATTGATCTTGCTCACAAATTCAACTTCAATTACAATTTTATTAGTTTTAGGATTCTAATTATTTAGAGTTTTAGTATTACTAGAATTCTATTTAGTTAGAGTTTTAGTTGCTTTAGGACACTAATTAGATTAAGAAAAAGATTGTTTAAAACCATTGCAATTGCTTAAGAGATCGACCTCAAAGGTTTACTTATCACTTGCTACAAATGATTCGTACACTTGCAAATACTATAATTTACACATATCTGAGTGCTCTCTATTTGGATCTAAAATTCTATGCTTCTGATGATAATGCAAAATGTCACACTTTTATTCCTTAATGTACTCATTTTTCTTATATTTTGACTTAGGATACAAATGGAGGCATTTACTGCAAAACGAAGTTAATTGGTGATTTTTGACAATTTCAACATTGCTTTGTAATTTGGGAATAACTCTCACATCCGAGATCTGATTGAGATAAGATAAGACAACGCTCTACAACTTTAATGTTTTGAGTTTAAAGAAATATTGTTTTCATAAATTTCAAAATCGAGCTTGAAGGTGCTGCACTTGCACTATTGACATTTTGTAACGTCCCTTAGTCTGCAAGCTAATATGCAGATTTGATGCGATTTATCACCACTTTCCTATTTATATTAACACTTTATTTTATTTTTAATATTTTACTTAATTAGTCATAATTGAATATTGGTTTAGGAGAATTTGTAAGGCTTTTGAACAGGGAAATTAACGTGTATAAAAATGGGCGAAACAATCAAACTTCAGGCATACCTTTCTCTCCCTTTTTCTCTAACTTTTCCTTCGAGTTTTAATTATGGAACTGCGTGGCTAAACTTTTATAATTGGTTGAAGGAAACATAAGTCTAAGAATTACTAAAATTGTGAGATCTCATTTGTTTTTATTGTTTAATTTATGCTTTGAGTATCGAATGTTCTTTTGTGCCTATCTTCATGGTTATATTATTTAATTATTAGGAACCCTACTAGTTTATTATTCGTTGCAATCTACTACTAGGTTAGATATCAAATCTGTAATTGTTTGATCCCTCTGATTTGTGAAGCAATTAAGATTTAATGATTTGTTGCGTTAGAAATTATTAGATCTTAGGAAGAATGCTCAACTAAATTAAATGCAACCTTTTGCTTATTTTGTTTAGCTTCATTGATTTCTCTAATTCTTAAGACTGCTAATAGATTAAATCTTTAGCACTTGTCTTGGGTTATTTAGTAGTTAGGGTTAACTAAAAAACATAGTTTTTAATTAACTGTGACAAAAGAGAGATTGAAAAATAATTTTAAAGAAGAATATTCAAAGTGTGAATTGATATATACTTGCATTGATGATGAGTTTTAAAATTTCGATGGTGGACATTAACTTAGACCAAGGTTTGTTCTTATAATTGATTTTAATTATTCAATTTGAATTGTTCGTTAGTTGTTTTTCTTAAAATTGTTTTCGTTATACTCAAAGCCCTCATCCTTGTTCATGTAGCATAAACTATACTATATACTTTCTTTGGAAACAATCCTTACTTGCACTACTACATATATTTTTAGGAGTAAAGATTTTATTTTTGGTTGTCTGGGATAGCATACCAAATTTTGGCGTCATTGTTGGGGAGGTTTTCTAGTTATTTTTGTGCTTTTTGTGATCCTTATTTTGTTCTTCAAATTTTTTTTTAAACAATCACTTTAATTGTTTGTGTTTTAGCATAGAATTTTTATTTAATTTCATTACTCTATATTTGATGCAAAAATCTTAATTGCTTATAAGTACACGAGTCATCTATAATAAGTGACAAGTTACTACGAGATTGGTCTCTCATGGAATTTAAATTTTAAAATGTTACTTGTTTTCTAAATTAGTTGCGAAAAAAAAATAAATCTTAAATAACGGTTACAAAATTCAAAAATTTTAAAGCAATTGAAATAAGTGAGTACAAAGTTTGCCGAAGTGATATGATGTACGAATATGGGATATTAGCTAGCTAACCATTCATGGATAGAATAATTTTAGTGATTTTCATAATAAAGCATGAAAAGTTTCATTAATTAATTTTTTCTACTAAATCTAGAAAATTTCAAATCAATAATTTTTTTTTAATTAACTAATTAACTTATTTGATCATAACTTTTAATTAATTAATTATCATAAATACTAGAAAAATAATTTAATCACCTAATTTAAAACAAGTCAATGCGCTTAAATTAATCTCTTGCTCAAAAGTACTCAATCAAACAAAAATCATGTTTATAATATTCAATTTCAAAATATTCTCTTATGCTCATAAACTAATTTTGTAAAAAATAATCCATGAACAAATATATGAAAAATAATGAACATAAAATAAATCATTTTAAATCTCTAGAATTTATAGTGATTGTGTTGAATCGATAATTTCCATTGAGTATTTGCTTAAAAATTTCTATCTTGTTTAATTAATTTCAATATTACAATAACTAGACTAAGTTGAATTCCAGCATAACAAAGGTTTTAGTTAAACAACATTAATTCATTTAATTTTAAAAAATCTAATTTCAATCCAAATCAACAAAAATTAACTTTTATTGCACAATAAAACTAGACTTTAATTAAAATAAATAAAAAATATTAAAAAATTATTATTTTTAAATTGCTCAGCCCTTTCTCAACCCCCAACCACCGTCCCACCACCTACAACCCTCCACGTTCTCTACCGACCACCCCATGCCTACCATTGTGGTTGCCCACCACCCAACAACCATCTATCTGGCTTTTTTTTTTTCAGTTTTAATTCAATATGGCGCGAATTGTTACATGACCACCCACTACTTTCGTTTGACCAAGTTGCTCAAGTTTGTGCCAACTCTAACTCCGTTTGCCATCTGATGGTTATTGATCAGAGATTTGATATAGAGAGAGAAAGGTAGTTTTTAGGCAGTGAGCACTGCAGGTGTGGATATAATATGGTTGATGAAGAGGTGCAACGATGGGTGTGATGATGATTGTGCAATTTAAAAAAACTATTCTTTTTAATTTTTTTTATTAACTAAATTCCAATTTTGCCCTTCAAAAGAGTCATTGTTTAATTTGAATTGGAATTTTTAAAAGTTAAAAGGACTATCTTAACTAAAATGTATTATCTAAAAGTAAAACTACTTTGGCATTAGTAAAATTGCTATAGCATTACGGCTAACTTTGGCATAATATCAGCCCAATTGTTTTATAGAAATTGCCCTAACACATGTGAGTCTGAGAAGTTTGTACCAGACTATGTTTTGTTGGGATTTGTTTTCCCTAATATATAACGCATTCTTGCCTAAAAACCCAATCATATACTGAATCTTAAGAGAGGCCCAATATAGAGTGTTTCTAAATTAACCACATTTGTTATAAGCTAGTCCATTTGTAAAATCCATAACTTGTTAACAATTTTAGATATATAGAGAGACACGGTTTTAAAGAGTGAAATATATCTTTATTCTCTCTAACTTTCCTCATTTTTCTTTCTTCTTCTAAATTTCATTTCTCTTCTTTCTTTCTTCTTTGTTGTTCATCCCGCCGGAGAGGTACCTCCCCTTGGGGAGAGTACTCGGTGAGTTGTGACCATTTTATTTCATAAATAATTTCTTGTCACTTTTTAGAGGAGTTTTCTTTTAAATATGACTCTAAGAAAATTAGATACGGTGGTTTTTCTGTCAAATCTAACTTGTTTAAGGTTAAATCTAGTGCATTTTCATATATAAGGTTATTAGATATGAATCGTTTTGTGAATAAGTTGTTTGGGAATTTCAAGTATAATCTAAGGTTTTAATGACAAATTGCTTCTTCTTTTTGACAATTGTATCTTGGATTAATAGGTCTGAATCAAGCATTAATGTAAAAAAAATAGAGCAAACTTGAACGACTCAAATATTTTTCTTCACGAATTTTTAGGGTGCATTGCAGATTAACAGTCTTGATTGTTCTAAATTTTTGATGTACTAAAAAGAGTGAATGTAACTTTTTCATGTAACCTTCTAATATTTTAATGAAATACTTTCTATTTCTTAAAAAAAAAATTAGATATATATCATATATGCGACAAATAACAAGATTACATTTCATTTTCATTGCATATTATTCTTTTACTAAATTATACAAATAACAAAATATATTTTTTATCCAAGCATCTGAAAAAAAAAAATCATTAAGAAGCTTATTCACCATATATAAAAAACTGAAAGGAAAAAAATTACATCATTAGATAATATTGGAAATATAATTATTATTTTTAATGATAAATTAAAAACATAAATAAAAATAAAATTGATAAATATTATACAGAGGTTACCTCTATTATAATGTAATTTGTTGAGTAAATCATGTAAAGGATAATTGTGAAAAACCTTGAAAAAGAAAAACAACTCCAACAAATTGACTCCAATATGTAAATAAAATAATGTGAGTTTGGAGTTTACTTAATCTGATAATTTAAATTTGAGTAAATCAATTTTAAATTAAAAGAAAATTCAGATATAAAATTATATTCTCTATGTTATTAAAACAATAATAAATAAATAAATAAATCTCTGTTCCTATTTCTTCTCTTCTATCATATAGTATAGGCATGGTTGGTACCACCTTAGTTTCCACAATTCGAAGTAAATAAAAAATGGTTCATATGTACCAACCACATGTTGCACTTGTTCCCGAAAATTGTGAGCAAAGATTTGTGTCTCTGACTTTTCCCTACTGGAGTACAACTTAAATATTGTGTAACCTACTATTCGCTAGTAAACAGTTTCTTAAGGCTCGTTTTCTTCTTAAGTAGGCTATCTAGTGCATATCTAGTAGCTTCTGTTCGCAACAAATCACCTTGACACGCTTCTCTCATGCAAGAAACCAACCATGATTTTTTTTTTTTTATATAAAGAAACCAACCATGATTGTATATAAAGTTGGTGAGTTGTCAAGCCTTACTAGTTATTGTTAAATTTGGAGAGAGATGTAGATATCCAATTACGGGTAAAATGATTACACTTATTAATATAAATTTGTTATTTATAGGGTGTAAAAATAATTCATACCAATGATATTACTAGTCCCATAAGTATTGAGTCAGCAGATAAACTCAACTGTTAGATAAGTAACGAACTAAATAATTAACCAACAAATATCTCCTAATTATCTGATAAGAAAAAATTATGGAGAGATAACTCTATTTTAGATTAAGTTTATCTCCATGTGTAAGTAATGGCCATCAAACAAATATTTCTCTCCATATATATGCACTTTGTACACATTCGTAGAAAAGTCTAATTGTATATTTATAAACACAACATACCAACATTATCTCTGGCTCTACTTCTTCTTCCTAAATCACAAAGAAAGACCTCAGTCTCCTCTTATTTCGCCATTACCTAAACTGACTTAAGCATTAGAGGACTAAAGGCCACCACACCTCACAGTGGTTCGAGGTCCTATTCGCAGGATCACAACAAGGATAAAACTCATGACAAATATTGACAAAAATAATTAGATATCCCATCCTGACATCGGACAAAAAATGACATTAACATCTAACGCCGTCTATTAGAAATAAGTGTGTTCTACTAGCTGATAATCGAAAAATAGAATTGTAGGATTATAAGCTGTGTTCTCCATCAGATACAAAAATAGATCTAAAAAAAGTGATATGTCCTGACATCCTAATAGAGATTGTTCAGACTTTCAACAAAAATCTACAAAAAATAAGAGACTTCCATCTAACAAATTCCAAAACTAGTTCTAGAAAAATAAGAGGAAATAATATTGCCGTAAAAAAATATCGAGTATAAGACATATCACAAAAAGAGGTTGTAGCTCCAATAGCCAATGCCACCAAACAGTAGCTTCTTTTTTTACTCGTCTGATAAATGAGGCACCCTTGGCCGCATAATATAAAATCCCAGTTGGCCCTTGATGGCGAAGCAACAAGAAAACGACTCCACCTTTAACTTTTCTATCTGGCTAAGTGCTCTCTATTTGGATCTAAAAATCTATGCTTCTAATGAGAATGCAAAATGTCATATTTTTATACCTTAATGTACTCATTATTCTTACATTTTGACTTAGGATACAAATGGAGGCGTTAAGTGCAAAATGAAGCTAATTTGTGATTTTTGACAAGTTTCAACATTGCTTTGTAATTTGGGAATAACTCTCACATCCGAGCTTTGATTGAGATAAAATAAGAC
The DNA here is from genome assembly GCA_029378325.1 of Elaeagnus macrophylla. NCBI lineage: Eukaryota > Viridiplantae > Streptophyta > Magnoliopsida > Rosales > Elaeagnaceae > Elaeagnus > Elaeagnus macrophylla. Next base: position 3,396,568 of record CM055649.1, on the reverse strand, counting down.
AAACGCTCTACAACTTTCATATTTTGAGTTTGGAGTTTAAAGAAATATTGTTTTCATAAATGTCAAAATCGGGCTTAAAGTTGCTGCACTTGCACTATTGACATTTTGGAACGTCCCTTAGTCTGCAAGCTAATATGCAGATTTGATGCGATTTATCACCACTTTCTTATTCATATTAAGACTTTATTTTATTTTTAATATTTTACTTAATTAGTCATAATTGAATATTGGTTTAGGAGAATTTGTAGGGCTTTTGAATAGGGAAATTAATGTGTATAAAAATGGGCGAAACAATCAGACTTTAGGCATGCCTTCTCTCTCCCTTTTTCTCTAATTTTTCCTTCGAGTTTTCATTATGGACCTGCGTGGCTAAACTTTTATAATTAGGTTGAAAGAAACAGAAGCCTGGGAATTACTAAAATTGTGAGATCTCATTTGTTTTTATTGTTTAATTTATGCTTTGACTGTGGAATGTTCTTTTGTACCTATCTTCATGGTTATATTGTTTAATTATTAGGATCTCTACTAGTTTATTATTCGTTGCAATCTACGACTAGGTTAGATATCAAATCTGTAATTGTTGGATCGCTCTAATTTGTGAAGCAATTAAGATTTGATGATTTGTTGCTTCAAAAATTATTAGATCTTAAGAAGAACGCTCAACTAAATTAAATGCAACCTTTTTCTTGTTTGTTTAGCTTCATCGATATCTCTAATTCTTAAGATTGCTAATAGATTAAAACTTTAGCACTTGTCTTCGGTTATTTAGTAGTTAGGGTTAACTAAAAAATATAGTTTCTAATTAATTGTGACAAAAGAGAGATTGGAAAATAATTCTAAAGATGAATATTCAAAGTGTGAATTGATATATACTTGCATTGATGATGAGTTTTAAAATTTCGATGGTGGACATTAACTTAGACCAAGGTTTGTTCTTATAATTGATTTTAATAATTCAATTTGACTTGTTCGTTAGTTGTTTTTCTTAAAACTGTTTTCGTTATACTCAAAGCCCTCATCCTTGTTCACATAGCATAAACTATACTATATACTCTCTTTGGGAACAATCCTTACTTGCACTACTACATAGTTTTTAGGAGTAAAGATTTTATTTTTGGTTTCCTGGGATAGCATACCAAATTTTGGCGCCATTGTTGGGGAAGTTTTATAGTTATTTTGTGCTTTTTGTGAACCTTATTTTGTTCTTGAATTTTTTTTTTAAACAATCACTTTAATTGTTTGTGTTTTAGCATAAAATTTTTATTTAATTTTATTACTCTATATTTGATGCAAAAATTTTAATTGCTTATAAATGCACTAGTCATCTATAATAAGTGACAAGTTACTACGAGGTTGGTCTCTCATGGAATTTAAATTTTAAAATGTTACTTGTTTTCTAAATTAGTTGCAAAAAAAAATAAATCTTAAACATTCTAACAATTGTCGGTTGAGAGAACGGTTCCAAAATTCAAAAATTTTAAAGCAATTGAAATAAGTGAGTACAAAGTTTGCCGAAGTGATATGACGTACGAATATAAGATATTAGCTAGCTAACCATTCATAGATAGAATAATTTTAGTAATTTTCATAATAAAGCATGAAAAGTTTCATTAATTGATTTTTTCCACTAAACCTAAAAAATTCCAAATGAATAGAAATTTTTCCTTAATTAACTAATTAACTTCTTTGATCCTGACCTTTAATTAATTAATTATCATAAATACTAGAAAAATAATTTAATTACCTAATTTAAGACAAGTCAATGCGCTAAACTCTTACTCAAAAGTACTCAATCAAACAAAACTAGACAAATAATCAGCTATTAAATTTTTAGTTCCTTTCTTATCTTTGATCTCTAAGTCAAATTCTTGCAAAACCAACACCCACCTAATTAGTCTTAGCTTTGCTTCGATTTACTTTGAAAATATCTCAAAGCAACATGATCATAATACACAATAACTTATACCCTACCAAATAAGATCTAAATTTATCCAATAAAAACCATCAGCCAATAATTCTTTTTCGGTGGTGGAATACTTAAGTTGGGAATCATTAAGTAGTTTACTAGCATGTAAATGCTTATCCATTCTTTGCTCTAAAACAACCCCAATTGCAAAATCAAAAGTATTACACATTATTTCAAAAGACAAAGACTAATCAAGTGCCAGGATAATAAGTGCATAAGTTAATTTCTCTTTCAAGGTATCAAAAGCAACAAGGCAATCATCATCAAACACAAATGAGACATCCTTAGCCAACAAATTACATAAGAGACGACTTATTTTAGAAATTTTTTGATAAATCTCCTATAGAAACTTGCATGACCTAAGAAACTTCTAATATCATTAAAATTGATAGGATGTAACAATTTAACTATCAATTCAACTCTAGCCTTATTTACCTCTATACCCTTACTAGAGATAACATGTCCTAATAAAATGCCTTATTTGACCATAAAATGGCTCTTCTCCCAACTAAGAGTTAAATTATATTAAATGCATCTATCAAGCACTAGAGTCAAATTATGCAAAAAGTTATCGAAAGAGTTTCCAAAGTTTGAAAAGTCATCTATGAATACCTTAATAAATTTCTACACCAAATCTGAGAATATAAACATCATGCATCTTTGGAATGTGCCAGGAGCATTGCCTAAACCAAATGGCATCCTTCTGAAAGCAAATGTCCCGATCGGACAAGTGAATGTAGTCTTTTCTTGATCTTTTGGTGTAATGGGTACTTGATAATATCTTAAGAGATCATCAAGAAAACAATAAAAGTCATGCCCTGCTAATCATTCCAACATTTGATCAATTAAAGGAAGAGAAAAATGATATTTTTTCATATATAAATTAAGTTTACGAAAATAAATACACGTCCTCTAATCTATGATTGTTCTAGTAGGCACTAACTCATTCTTGTAATTTTTTACCACGGTGATCCCCGATTTCTTAGGTATCACATTTACCAGACTAACTCACTTGCTATTGAAGATAGGATAAATAACCTTTACTCTTAGGAGTTTTAAAATCTCAATTTTACTACCTCTTGCATAATTGATTTAAGTCCTTTGAGCTTCTCTTATAGGTTTAGTATTGTCCTCCAAAATGATTCATGCATACATGTAGATGGACTACTGATGCACAAAAACTTGATAACCAAATTTTGTAATTTATAAAAGCTCGCAAGTGCACGAGTCACTTGTAGTAAGTGACAAGTATACTCCCAAGATCGTCTCTCAAAGGAATTGCGGTGGTTTTCAAAAGAGTTAAATGTAATCCAAAACGTGACAATAAAATAAATTCTAAACACTCTAATCGAAGGTTGGTTTTGTAAATGGTTTCTAAAATCGTAAAAATACTAAAACAATAAAAGTAAGTATGTGAAAGTTTTGTTGAAACGATGAGATGAACGAGTGTGGGAAATTGGTTAGTAAACTAATCAATGATGAGTTGATTTATGTGGTTTTGACAATTAAGCACGAAAAAGTAGAATTTAATGATTATTTTCTCTAATCCTAGAAAATCCCAAAACAATGGCGATTTCCCCTTAATTAACTAATTAGTTTCTTTGATCCAGACCGTTAATTAGTTAATTAGCCTTAAACCTAGGAAAATAGTTCAATCACCTAATTCAAGACAAATCAATGCACTTAAGCTAGGTTCATGCTCAAGAGTGCTCAATTGAATTCAGATGGCGTTTCTAAAACTCAACCCTAAAATGTTTCATACATTCCCAAATCAAATTGGCCAGAAATAATTGATGAACATATGTATTAAAAACAATGACCATGAATTAAATTACTTAATCATAAAATTATCCACACAATCAATCATCAAATCATAGTTACATCACCAAAATCCCACACATAAAGAGTTTAGCTACTCATAATGAAATCCAAATCAATATTTTTCATTACAAATAACATTCTATGAATTCTTAAGGAGAAAAGAGATTACATACAATAAATTACCCCACTTTCATTTTTAAAACAAGCCCTTGAAGTTGGATGATCACCTTCTTCAAGATTGTTGATGGAGCTTCAATGGAGGAGCATTAATGGAGTAATTTTCTCTCTCAGGAATGTGGAGAAGAAGAAGAAAAGCACTATTTACGTTACTGTTCACGAGTTGGTGGAGGCTGAAGAGAATAAAATCTGTTGGAAGCTGGAGAGGAGGTTGTGTTTCATTAGGTCTTTTTTTTCCTTGTAAGGGTTTCCAATCAATCTGTAAATCTCGTGGCCCAGGAGGAGTCCAATCCGCGCGCGCGCGCCGCAGCGCACCCTTTTCCATGCCGCGGCGCACATGTGATATTGAATTACAAATAAAAACAGAAACCTCCCCGCCGCGGCATAACTTTCCCTCGCCGCGGCGCGCAATGTGTTCATGATTTTGGGTCCAAAGCAGAAACCTCCTCGCCGCGGCATAACTTTCCCTCGCCGCGGCGCATAACGTTTTGATGATTTTCATGTTTCAACCCGAGAGCCTCTCGCCACGGCACACAATTCCTTCGCCGCAGCGCGCCTTGCATGTAACAATGTACATGGTATGTACATGTATGTACATGCGTTGTACATACTCTGCTGATTATTGATGTAAGGCTTACACAATGAGTGGCACCTAATGTAAGGCTTACATATTTAGACATTTTTACTTCATTTTTGCTCTCTTTTTCCACATTTCTTTCCAAACCTACTTTGACCTGCAAAACAATAGAATACCCTCCAAAACAAGATTATATCAAGATTAATTGCAAAATAAACACTTAAAAACTCAACAAATAGTAGATCAAAATAGTGTTCATCAACTACTACCTCTAATACCTCCAATACTCCAACCTATAGCTTTCTTAACTTTCTTAAGCACTTTCACAACTTCATTTTCTTGGGTTTGGGTCAAAGTGGATGAAATAATGACTGGGTAGGTATCCCCCTCTCCCAAAAATACATACTTAAGATGTTTAGGTAACTCTTTTAACTCAAGTTTAGGTAGAATAGTGTCTTCCCCATGTGGGATCTTAGGTTAGGCTCTTCCAAAGGTTCAACACTATCTAACAAATAATTGTACCCCTTAGTCTCCTCATCTAAATCTTCCTCAATCTTATCAACATTTAAAGCATACTCAAGTTTATCCTTCATCTTATCCTGTAAAAAGTGCTATGAACAAGAGTATTAACATAGTCAATACAAGAACACTAATCAATAGTGAAAATAGAAAGTTTAGGAGAGGAATAAAAAACTTTAAAATGAACAGTTTTTTCCAAAATTATAATAGGCAAACTCCTACTATGGACATCTATGATAGTCTTGGTAGTGGCCATGAATGGCCTTCTAAGAATAATAGTATGCTCCTTATCCATAGATGGATTTTTCTACATATCCAAGACAACAAAATGAACAAGTATAATCAATTTATCTACTAGTACTAGCAAACCTTCAACCATCCTCTTTGGGTATTTAACAGACTTATCAGTTAATAGAATGGACATAATTGTGGGCTTCAACACTCCCAAATCTAGTTACAAATAAATTGAATAAGGCATTAAATTTATACTTGCACCCCAGTTTAGCATAACTTTAACCACTTTCTTATCTTCTATGGTAATGTTAATAGTAAAACTATCGAGATCCTTCAATTTTGGTGGAAACTTTTGTTAAAGTACCGCACTTGAAATGTCTGATACAACAACTCTTTCACTAAGTTCATATTTTCTCTTCCTAGTGTTTAAGTCTTTAAAAAACTTAGTATAAGAAGGCACATTTCTAATTACATGTAAGAGAGGTAAATTAATTTGAATTTTAGAAAGCATGTTAAATAAATTAGAAATTGCTTTTCCCATTTATCGTCTTTTAGACGATGTGGAAATGGTATGAGTGGCCAGTATGGCTCGGATGTCTTGTTCAATTGAGGGGTAATAGATAACTCTCCAATTCCTTCCTTGGGAGGTTTATCATGTTTGTCATTGGCCTCATCACCTCCCTTGAATATTGTATGTTTTCCTTCTATGTTACCTACACTATGTGATAAGTCATTAGAAATATCAGGTAAATTTTTACTGACCATCTTACCACTTCGAAGGATTGTGACCGCCTTCGCTTATTCAGGTTGACTATGCAACTTTTATTTTTCTTATCTTTAGAAGTGTTCTGCTAATTGCACAACTTGACCTTCCATTCTCTTCATTGAAGCCTCAAAGAGTCTTACCTTTGATTATTCTTCATATGGTTATCTCAACTCACTTGAATGAATGCATACAAGCTATCCTCCAAAGTTGGCTTGTTTTGTGGATTGAATTGCAAGTTGTTGGGAAGATTGTTTGGAAAGTGATTATAAGCATAGGTAGGGTTGTTGTTTTCCTTCTATAAAAAATTGTGTTGATTTCTCCAACCCAGATTATAGGTGTTATCATAAAGGTCATTCCTTGGTCGAGGTTGGTACCCTTCCATTGTTTTCACCTTCTGTTGCCTTGTGCCTTTATGAGTCACAAACAAACAGTAAAGTATTAGAACCATGCCCATAAGTACTATAAATTTTGCATACCTCTTGAGGTAGTGCATTCTTAGAAGCAAGGAATGCAAATTGCTTGGTTAGTTTCACAATTTGCATTATCATCTCATTTATCAGAGTTACCTCATTTACTCCAACTCTCCTTCCTCTAGCAATCTTTTGTTGAAAATTTGCACCAACATCTCATATAGTTCATAGGTTTTGACTGTAGTCTTCTCCCATATTGCTCCTCTTGCAGTGTTGTCTACTGTAAACTAACATCGTTGTGTCAACCCATCATAGAAGAACTAGTTTGAAGTTGTAGTGGCAAGTGGTGGTGTGAACATAGAATCAGAAGCAACTTGAATCTATCACATGTCTCATGAAAAGGCTCTCCTTTCATTTGTAAAAATGTAGTAATTTTTTTCTTTCGGTCAGCAGTCTTTTGATAGGAGTAGAATTTTTTCATAAATTTGTTGTATATTGCCACCCATGTGGAAAGGAAACTCGGTGGAGAAGTCATAAGCCATGACTTTGCTTTGTGCTATGAGATTGTATGGAAGCATCTCATCCTCAATTGATCCTTATTAAGCTCCTATAATAGAAAAGTTTGCATTAAGGCATAAAAATCACGAATACATATTAGTATATCTTCATTAAAAATCTTATAAAAAGAAGGTAACATAAATAGTGAATGTTCTTTAATTCATAATTCCTAGCCATTTCTCCCAATTATATGCAAGAAGTAGCAGTGCCAATAATTGACTTTGCATAGTCCATCATAGCCAACTCTCTAAGTAGAGGTAGAGGGTCTCAAATATTTGATAGTTCTTGGTGTAGTTCTCCCCCCTCCAGAATGTCAATATCAACTTGTCTTAAGTGCTCTCTTGGTCGATTAATGTTATTTATGAAAGGTACTAATGAATTTTCAAGGGATCTCCTACCTTATATATACTAACAATAATAATAATAATATCAAAGCATCAAAAGCTAATTGACTCAAAGGAAATAACAAAAACAAATAAAAATGGACACAAAACAAAATAAAGGAAAGAACTAAATAAAAACACAAAAATCACAAAAACAAACAAATTATGAAAATTAAATAAAAAATAAAACAAATAATCAATTTAAAATTATAAATTTTTCGACAACGATGCCAAAAATTTTATACACAAATCTTAATTGCTAGCAAGTGCACGAGTTATTTATAACAAGTAACAAGTTACCCCAAAGTTAGTCTCTCAAAAAATTTATGGTGGTTTTAAAATATTACTTATTTTCTAAATTAGGTGCGAAAAAAATAAATTAGAAATATTCTAACAATTGTCAATTGAGAAAACGGTTGAAAAATTCAAGAATCTTAAAACAATTGAAATAAGCAACTAAAAAGTTTGTCGAAATTATATGATAGATGAGTATGAAAAATTAGCTAGCTAACCATTTATGGATAGAATAATTTAAGTAATTTTCACAATTAAGCATGAAAAGTTTCATTTATTGATTTTTTTTTCACTAAACTTAGAAAATTTTAAATCAATGGAGATTTTCTTAATTAACTAATTAATTTCTTTAATCTAGACCGTTAATTAATTAACTAGCATAAATCCTAGAAAAATAATTTAATCACCTAAGAGTGTGATTAGGTTAAATTATTATAATGTATGTAATTTACTTGATAGAGGAATGTATAGGTTAGAGTAAATTGATCATATAATTTATTGGCAATAGCTTGGGATGGAAAATTCATTCATGTGTGAGAAATTGAGGGATAGTGCATGCCTAAGACTCTTTTGTGCTTAATTTATTAATGTGGTTGTATTAGATCAAGTAGTATAAATATTAATTTTTTGTTATTTTTACCTATTAATTATTGTTAGCCTAAATAGCTTAGTGTAACTATAGTTCGGTACTCAACTCCTTATTAATTCAATCATCGTGGGTACGACAACTTGATCTTTAAATATTTATCACTTGTATGCGTCCCGTGCACTTACAATTTAGCGTGAACACTTAACTATAGTGATATTTTTAGACGTTATGTCCTTGAATGCTTCCAGAATGACCTTCTTCATGATCATTATACACATTCAACTTGATTTCTTCCGTCTTTCCTTATCCTTCCTTTCATCAAAAGTACTATTATATGTAAGAGTTGCAAGAGAATCAACCCTTAATACAAAGTTGAGATCCATAACTTTGATAACACTAAGAGATTTTCTTTCAATGACTTGAACTTTGTGTCATTTAGCATAGAAATAGAGTTTATGTTAGTAGTAATATTAACATAATTATTTACAACTGAATCCAGAAATAACGAACAAACAAAATAAGCTCACATAAGTTTCAAAAAATAATAACATATTCAAATAAAGGTAAATCACATATCAAGATACTATACATTCCATTAATATTTTATTTTTGGACAAAAGTATTAATTTTTAAGTGATATATTGGTGTAGTAATCAAACATTGACAAAACATATCAAACAATAAATTTTTCTTTGAGCCGATTTATTGTTCACATGTAAAACTGAATAATTATCAAGCATTTATTACTACATGTGTACTTGTAATTCTGTTAAGTATCAACCTTCATTTGGGTCGATTAATATTCAAATAAGTTATTTGCACACATGTATTTATATTCTAAAATAAATCAATTTCTACTAGAGAGGTCACTTTGACGATATGTGACTTAGATTAATTCATCTAAAAATATATACAAATATACCAATATTTGAATTTAAATTGCACAAATGGTCAAGGTCAACTCCAATCAACAATGGGCAATGTTGGTGAACTCCTGTAAATATTGGTCCAACATTAGTCAATTTTGGTCAACACCTATGACTCAAAATTAATTAGGTCAAAATTCATTGAGTCATAAAATTCATATTCATATCTTGACCCATCAATCCAAACTTATGTCCAAAACCTCTTAACCCATAAAATATGTCTTTGGGCTTTTTTAAAAATGAATTTGTTTCTAGGATTTAAAAAAATTGTGCAGAAATCATAAAAAAAAAAAACACAAAAAACACAAAACACCCTAGGTTTAGGTGTTGGTCGCTACCACCATGATGCCAAGAGAATTTTTTTTTTCAATTAACCAAATTTTTTGCTAATGAAACATATTGAACGCTAGAAAAATATCAACTATCATTTTCATATCTTAATATAATTTAATCACAACTATAAACTATTCTTGAATCCAAAAATTTGGAAGACAACAATTGTTTTCAAATGTAATAATAGTAAAACAAAAATTATCATATTTGAAAACACTAGAATAGTCGTGGATCGAAATAAATTTTAATCTCAATCAATCAACATGAAAAGACTACGATATTATTTGTTAGATAAATGACCTTTGGTGAAAATCATCACCAAGAATAGATTTAAGAACATTCATGTCAGATCACCAAGAATCAAAGATGAGTAGTTTGCCTCCAAGATCTACGCGTTTTCTTTAAATAATCTTTTTAGCTTTCGTTCTTTCTCTCTCTAATAATGAGATATCTGATAGATAAAAATAGAACGTGTGATCTAAGAACCACATCCATTATATATATAGATAATAATTGTATTTTTATTTTATTTCATCATAAAAATAGAAATTACCCTTACGTCTCTACACATTAAAGGCTCACACCCAATCAAATTCATTAAAGTCTAAATTACTCAAATGTTAGCATATCACTTTAACAAGCTTAATCTTATATGACAATCTACAATATATAATTATTCACATATAAACTCAAAGTCGAAAAAAAGTATAGTACTAATCTTCTAAGATATTCTATATTTTCACTCTTTTTTTCAATGGACATATTTTCATCTTAATATAAATCTCAAGTAAATTTCTTTGAATTTTAGCTACATGTAAATTCATTTTTTAAGATATATTAGGTATATTAAACTCTTCTTTAAAGTAAAAATTAAAACACAAAGGGCAAGTAATTGTCATTATATAAAAAACCATGGTTATTTTTGTAAAAAAAAAAAATAGATATATGTATACATAATATAAGATCATTAGCTCATATTTATTACCTAATTTTTTATATCATCATCATCTAATGATTGAAGTTTAAAATAATAAGAGAGATATGGAAGAAAATGATTTCTCTAAATCTCAATCCTTGAATTAATAGAGTATAAAAAATTCTGTAAAAAAATAGGCTTGATATATATACATATATGTATATGTATATGTATATACATATACATATATACATATATGTATATGTATATACATATACATATATACATATATGTATATGTATATACATATACATATATATATATATATATCTATATACATATATATATATATATATATATATATATACATATATATATATATCTATATACATATATATACATATCTATATACATCTATATACATATATATATACATATATATATACATATATATATATATATATTTGCATGTATTTGTGTATATATATATTTGTGTGTATACATATATGTATGTATGAAAAATTATTATATATATATATATATATATATTTGCATGTATTTGTATATATATATTTATGTGTATACATATATGTATGTATGAAAGAGTATTTCTTTAAACCTCAATTCTTGAATTAATAGAGTATAAAAAGTTAGGTAAGAAACATGAATTCTTAATCCAATCCATGTATGTGTGTGTATATATATATATATATAATAACAGCTGCCCCTCTGTTTTTACACAAAAAATTACAGAAATTATAACCTTTAGATTATGTTTTAATTCAAGGCTAAAATTCCCCTTGTTTTAATGTTTGAAGCAACCAATAACTAATACATTTATTACATTGACGTAACCTTCACTACTACAATTTGGGCAATATAGGACGGCTTATAATTTAGAGTGAGAAACAAATAGGATGGTCTCAAGTATATGGTCGTCTTATAAGAAATATAGGACGGCTATTACGGAAAAAATTAGGCGGAACTTTATAGCCGTCCTAAAAGAATTTACACATAAATTCTTTTAGGCTTTTAGGACGGCTATTAGCCGTCCTATATAGTTTCAGTTTTTTTTTTTTTTTTTTTTTTATCCTAAAAGAACGAGTGTAATTTTTTTTACTTATATATATTTCTCCTCTCAAGTGAACCTAACTCATTTTAAGTTAAAAAAAATCAATTCCTCGTCCTTCTTCCTCTCCTCCTCTTTCTCACCAAGACACTCATCCTTATCCTCGTCCCCTTCAATATCACCACCAACAATAATTGGTTTTTGCTAGCAGAGCTGGTAGCATGTGAAGGCTTTGACTATTTATTATGCACTTATTATTTGTTTTATTCTTAAGCTAATCTTTGGTAATTTTTTTAAATATATATATATTCTCTACTTTAGGTTGATATTTGTATTTTGCTCGACTTTAATAATTATTTTTTTCTTTAAATAGTTGGACATTTGATTTATTTGTTTCCTTTCGCTCACTCTGATCATTCTCCTTTCTTGATTTTCCTTTGCCATTTTTTCGTCCATTTTTGGCCATTTTCTTTGCATTTCTGTTATGAGTATCAATCTTAATGTTGAGTATTAATGATATTTGGTTTGGTAGTTTCTTATTGTGAATCTATGGGTTGAATTTTGATTGTCAGGTTGAGTCATAAAAGAAAGAGGGAATTGAAAAACTAAAGCGGGAAAAGAAAAATTGAAAGCGGCGCCAATTTTTTTTTCTTTTTAATTGGTTATATCTTTAATTAAAAATATTATTCATAAATTGTATTCGTGTTTCTAGAATAAAATAAATTGTACATATTATATATAGATTTCAGTACTTGACGAACACAAAAAAAAAAAAAAAAAATTTGAGTAGACGTCCTAAAAGAATTTTTTTTTATTTTTTTTATGGCCGTCCTAAAAGAATTTTATAAGACGGTCAGTGGCCGTCTTAAAAGAATTTTATAGGACGGTCACTAAATTTTTTTATAAGACGCTCCGTGAACGTCCTATTTTTTTCGATTCTTTTAGGACGGGACTTTATAGGACGGCCAATAATCGTCCTATAAAGCCAAATTTATAGTAGTGCTTATATAATATCTTTCTCATAATTAAGTCAATTTCTCTCTTCTCTCCAATTAATTAGTATTAATTAATTAAATTGCCAGAAAAAGTTTTTTTATCAAAGCTAAAAAAAGTTTTTAATTATTATTTAGTTATACATATATATATATATAATTTTGGCTTATGTGTTATTTGAGATGAGATTTGCATATAGCAAAAAAGTTTTTTATTATTTAGTTTTTTTTTTTTTTTTTCTTTTATGACTAAAACTGGGTGTCATTTTTTTCCATCTTAGGGAAGAATATGAGGATAATTTGCAAGATACATTCTTTTTTTTTTTTTTAGAAAGAGATACATTCTTTTAAAATGTTCATTTGGTATGATAAAAAATATCTCATTTTACAATAATGTAAGGTTGCTTTGTTTTAAGAAGTTCAAATTAATTTTATTAAGTGATATCAAATGATTTTCTTTACTACTTGTTCATAAAATTCTAATAGGTAATCCGCCAAGAAAGTAATGCAAGTAATACAAGTTGATGATTTTTTTTCTACTTGTTCACAATAATTATGTCCTTGAATAATTAAATAAATAAAAAGATATATATGCGTATTATATGGCCGCTGAAAAAGCATTGTTGCAAAATAATGAATGTGTTTTGTTTAATTATTATTTTTATAAAGAAAATAGTTATATTTTATGCAAGTTTGTTACACTAATAATACATAATAAGAAAAACTTTGTTCAATAAAAATAAATAATAAATAAGAAAAACTTTGAAGTCGATGCCAACGGGATTTTTTTATTTCTAAACTAGATGCATTCATTTTTTTTTATCTCATTTTTTTTTTTCTTTGATTACGTTTTTCTTAATACTAATTAATTGGAGAGAAGAGAGAAAATAGACTTAATTAAAAGAGATAAATGTCGTAAAAAGTTATGTTAGTGTAATAAATGCATGAGTAATTGATAGCTTCAAATATGAAAACAAAAAAAATCTTAACTATCAATTAAAACATAATCTAAATGCTACTAATTTGTGTAATTATCTGAATAAAAAAGAGAGATCATAAAACTTGACCTATATACACACACACACACACATATATATATATAAAAAATGAGAACGATTCGGCTAGATAACAATTCGACTTCACACTTGTCTTCATGTCACACAATCTCTTAAAATTACACCATATTAAATCATCAATCATTTGCTTGCTATGAGTAACAATACCAATATGGACAAATCGTTGTTTTTAGATACTATTAATTGCCAATTGACATCTTTTTTAATTCGTCAATACTAGAAGCAAATTGTAACTTTCACTCACTAAGAAGTGAAACCCTGTGATTAGATTATCACGAAGACACATGCAACAAAAAGAAATAGCATTTAAAAGTATTGCTAGTATGTATATAAACATACTAGTTAAATACACGAGCAAATGCACATGCTTTATATCTTGTATCTTATTAAATATTTATTAAATTTATAATTTAAAACTAAAAAAAAATTAAATTAATATAATATCTATACTATATATAAAAGTCTAAATCATGCTTAATATTTTTTGGATAAAATTATCTCTATTTTTTTAGCTGTTGACATTAGCTACTCATTAGGATCTATTATTACATTAAATAAGAACTCTTAATATGATAACTAATAAATATCATATCTAATAAGGACTCTAATCATATTATGATTACTACATTTAATAAAAATTCTAAATATTATTTTACTTTCATAATTAATTTAAAAGCATAAGAAATCTAATTTCCTATTTATTTCAAATATATTGTCAAAATTAACTAAAAAATAAAATAAGTAAAATTATATGTACAAGACACATATTTTTAACCAATAATATAATATGTATGAACAAATTGATTAAAACTTTTACAAATAAAATTAAAAAGTATATTTTATTATATTTGATATTATTAATTAAAAAATTAAATAATATGTTAAATTCTAAATTTATAATCTTGACTTTCATGACTTATGGAAGACTTAAAAGAATTAGAAATCTATTACAAGTAGCATAATAAGACAAAATGAATCTAATTTATGTAAATACTTATTTCTTTATACAATACGTGTAGTTATAATGTAATGTAATCTACTAAAAATAAGATAATATAAAGTGTGTGGTTATAATATAATTTACTAAAAAATATTTGTATATATATACACACACACGTGATCTGCATAAACATAAGAAAAGTAATAAAATCAAAATAAGAAATAGTACAGGATAAGATTTTAGGAAAATAATAAATAGTAAAAATTCTCTTCTTTACTATAAATTTGTAAAGTTTGTATCAAAAGAAAGCAGATTTAACCTTCATATCTATAACATATGCTTTCCTCTGTAATAAAATCTAAGAAAGCAGATTTAACCTTCATATCTATAACATATGCTTTCCTCTGTAATAAAATCTTGCTAAGATTCTAACTCTATTAAAATTTATATTCTATTTCTATATAATATATATTTATTTAAAATATATAAAGATAAATTAAATTAATAAAATATAATTGATTCGTGTCGGACTTAGAAGAAATAAAACTATATTAAAAGTATAATTATAATTAAGATCAGAGATTTAAAGAATTATAACTCTATTACAAGTAAGATTCTAACTCTATTAAAATTACGATTGTTTATATATATATATATATATATATATATATATATAATATGTATTTAATATTAAAAAAAATTAATTAACAATATATACTTAATTAATGTAAAAATATAACTCATAGTAAGAATTTTAACTCTATTTAAACATAAGATTATTTATTTATCTAATATATATATATATGTATTTAATATGTACAAAATAAATAAATTGATAATATATACGTATTTATAATTAAATCAAAATATTATATGAGATCGTCCAAAATTTATTAGTTGCACATTCGCCTTTATATTGTAGTAATAAGATAATCATATATATATATATATATATGACAATCATTTTCCATACAAATGAATTAGATAAATTTTTTTGATAAATTATTTTTAACCATTGATTTAAGTTAATTTAACGATAAATATATGTTTTTGTTTAATTTGATTTTATAATTGATTTTATGGATTATTCATTAAATTTAAATTTGAAAATAAATCAACATTATTAATTTAGACTATTTTATGGCTATAATAATTTATTAATATTATTTATTAAATTTATTTGTTAATATATATATATATATATATATTATGGTTGTACCAAACTAACATTGTTTATGAAATTATCAAATTGTTGAATACAAATGTCTTGTGGGTGTATCTGGACACAACTAGTGTTATAATTTTTGTTTTAATAGTAAAAAACCTCCTCTTCTTCTTTTTTAACAGTAAAAAACCTTCATTGTGGGGAAGGAGAGTTACGGCCTCTCATTTCCAAATTTATTGGCTATTATGAGGGTACTGTTATGAGTTAGCACTAAAAGTTATTGTCAAGAAGTCTTAGTTACCATTACATACATTTTCACTACCTCACTGCTTCATACATATAACTTAATTACAATACCAATTAAGTTATCCTATTTTCATAAATTAGTATTATTTAAATATGTATTATTCTTTAGAAAGGAAAAAAAAATGTATATAGGATATTAGAATGGAAAAAAATATTGTAATTCTCTCTAAGTTCTTAGAAAGAAAAATAAAATAAAAATAGGAGCGTGTTAGGATATTTCTTTTGTCAAAAGGCAAAGTCTCATCAAACATAGAGATAAGAAACAGATTTTGAATATGTTTATTTAAATAATAAAATATTCTTTTATGATAAAGTAAAAAAAATAAACATATATTTTATTTGTTAAATTAAATAATTAAATTATTTATGCATAAATATATTTAAATGTCTATATAGATGACTTTTTTTTAATTAAACGATATATATTTTTTTGGATGTAAACTTAATATTTGATCAATCATAAATTTTATGCATCTCTCAATTCTCAAACTCACAAAATTTTAAATATAAAGCACTCTAATTTATCACCTGAATTATAAAACGGAAGGATATATATACGGCTTGAACAATTGTACATTTATCGAAACTCAAAACTTATAATCTTTTTATACGGAGAACTCCTGTATATATACTACTAATAACAGTTTTAATTTATGTGATTTTATTATAAGCTTCTTCTTCTTTTTTCCCTTCATAAGTATTGGCTCGTTGGAAAAACTAATTACGAGTTTAGTAAAAAATATACAATAAAAACACCTGCAAACATTTGACACTAATGTTATAAAAGCACATATACTTGTTATAATTACTAAAACAATCATAATAATATTTATTATTGCATGCTAAAATTCATAAAAGCCAACAATTAATGTAATTTTGTAAAAAAAATATTTATTAAAACAAGCTAGTCTCATTATTTTAGAATTAGTGTTTTTTTTTTTTTTTAAATAAGAGAAGTTTACTTCTTAAAAGAGCTTAAATGTTAGGCCTAAAACTCTAAAGGGTATTTCCATTTTTGTTGCCACATACTAATTAAAATGCTTATCTCTAAGGGAGCTTACTCATCCAAACACACTGTAAATATCTAATATGCATGTGTGTTTATATATATAATAATATTAAGGACACAAATTTACCCACAATAATTATGAAGTGTCAAATGTTAAGGTAATTTTAAAAATGATGAAGTTATTTACTTTTTAAAAAAAAATTATGTCATATGATATATTATAGTTAATATAAATACAAATTTAAGTATGAATGTGTACAATTAATATTTATTATCTATTCTTTATATAAAAAGCTCGAATGGGCTATTGTTATTCTCCTCCCCTATTTTGACAATTGTGCCCTTCGTTTTCCTTTTTTTTTTTTTTTTTTTTTCATATTTTCTTTTTTAGCTTTAACTTTTTCTATTAAGTTATATTTTACGTGATAATTTTATGGTTCATGCTTATTATTTAAAGAGCATATCAGGTGTCAATTTATTTACAGTCAATTATATTTATATTAAATTAATTACTTTCTTATCTCATATTTCATGTAAATTAAAAAAGTCAACTAATATACAATATTTTTATAAAAAAAGGTGCTTATAGAAAGGCATATTAAGATTGTCACACTTAATTCTTATAAAATAATTTATTAATGTTATATGCATTAAGTTGTTACATGAGTTAAGTGATGTGTTAGTATTAGATTAAATGTTAAACTTAGAAGATTGAATGTTAAAGTAGTTGTGGAATGACTTACTAACATATGTCAATTATATTATATCATATGTACATGTATTAAAAAATATTTTTCAAAATAGTTTTTATGGTAAATGTATTTTCACTAAAAATAATTAACTAAACTCTCTGTTTTAAGAGTATTCCTGTGTACCTTTCTACATATTGTAATATCAATTTTCACCTTGATATAATAACATCAATTTTCACCTTGATATAATAACATCAATTTTCACATTGTTGTTATAAATGCAACTTAATATAAAATTATATTTAAATTTTTCAAAATAAATAATGTCATAGCAATATCAATTATTACTCAACTTACGATCAATATTATTATATATTTATGAAATTTAAATCATCGATATGTACATTTACCCTTATTTCTCATTATACTCTATAAGCCTAATAAGTTTTATTAGCATCTCTCATGGCGATGATCGACAATGGTCAGCGAGAGACAATGATCGACAAGAAGTGGCGAAGGCACGAGAGTCATAGCTAAGGTCGCTGGAATCGCAATAGTCATCATCTAGAGTGCCATTCATGGTTAATTTAGACGTTTCTTCTAATTCTTTCTCCTTATCTGCACTCTAACAAACAACAGGGATGACGATATACAAACTCAAGACCCAATTCCATATACAAAAGCTTCAATATTCTTAAACATCAAACTAACAAATGGAGTAACAATCAGTAATCAAATTGGGCTTTTGATACATAGTCAGATAGAGATTTAATGCAAATTTCTCAGCCGAATTCCATTTTCATAGAAAAGGTTTTCTTTTACTTAAGCTTGGATTTAACTTATCTGTTTTTCATTATTTATAAATTTGGGTATAAAAACTGTAATGTAATGACTAAAGGTTTGCTATTGGTTAATCTTGGATTTTGTATCTTATGTTTTCCATTTTTATAAATTTGGGTTTAAAAACTATGATATAATGACATGTTGGACGTGTTTAATTTAATTGTGACAAATTGAGTAAAATTTGCAGAGTTAGACACTTATTTTGTTGAGTTAAGATGAGTTGGATATTGTTTTGTTGAGTTATGACGAGTTGTAGTACACTTATCTAGTTAAGTTAGAAAGAGTTGGACATGTGTCCAATTCGACTTTAGTGAGTGAGGTTACCAATCGATCAAAATTTAACCAATTAAAAACTGTCTAATTTAGTTGGACATGCGTCAAACTCAACTCCGACTAATAGGGTTACAGATTGATCAAAATTTGACTAGTTAGACAACTATCCAATTTTGTTGGACATATGTCCAATTCAACTTCGACAAGTTTGGCTACCGACTGACCAAACTTTGATCAATTGGACAGCCTTTTAATTTCAACTGATCAAATTGGAGAAATGTCTCATTAAAATTCAATCACAATTTATCAATAAAAATTAAGGACATTTTTGTCACCATGCGTAAAAAGTCTAGTGGAGATTATTATATCTGATTTTTGACCAATATGGGATGATGTGGGGTGGGGTTATCATAGCATATAACCCTATAATTTATCATTAATTTTTATTAGTAAATAGTCTCACAATTATTTTATTATCTTATATATTAGATTTTGGACTTTGGTCCAAAACGGGTCTCCAGGGTATACTCAATCCAACTCTTTTAATGATTATGAAAGCCAAATTGAAATAAGTAAATATATTCACTTAAACATATATATTTTATGATTATTTATTGATTAATTATGGTAATATTTTGTTATTATAAAATATTTGCAAAACATATTTTATTTATTCAATTATTTTATGAACATGTAGTTAGTAGTCATGAATTAAATAAATGACAAGCATAAGAATTTAGTGTTTAGTGGGAGTTATTTTTTTGTTGAAATTAATTTTCGTAATACCAAAAATTTTGTGTATAAATTAAATAATTGATGAAAATAATCACTTGGCAGCAAGAGATGATTAAGATTTAAGAGCATAGTAAATTTTCAATATTATAACACGATTTATATTTAATAATTATTTATATTTGTATTGCAAAATAATATATGTGTGGTGCAAATATAAATATTTTATGTGTACTTACATAAATTTATATGACTTCTAAAAACATTGTGGCATATAGGATGAAAAATTAGATTGCGACAATTATGACTTTTAGTACCATAAGATCCAATATCTTAATAAACAAAGTGTTCTATTAACACTTGACCACATCTTGACGAGGCTTGAAGAAGGCAACATTGCTACACATCATCACGTTATTGATGCCTATAAGGCATAGGTTGATAAAGATCGGAGTGTAAGCTACATTATATTAAGTAGCATGCAAATCGATCTTCTTGGTGAATTTGAGCATTATAAAAATTCTTATGAGATGTGGTTGGCCATCAATTAGAGGTTCGGTGTCACTTCATTTGCTCGATTACGGGGCTTAACTATGAAATTTGATTATTATAAGAAGAAGTCTAATCATACGATTAGGTAACACTTAAGAATTATGTCAGATATGATCTGTGATCTTGCTACTGCTGACCATTACCTTACAGGTGAACAACAAGTTCAAGATGTAATTCGCTCACTTCCACCTACTTAGGAGCGAATGAAGTAAAACATGACACACAATGAAAATGTAAAACTTTTAATGACATATCACACCATTTATAGCTTGAAGAAGATCGCCTAGAAGTTGGTCATTGATTATGGTTGCTGATTATGGCTCTTGCAAGACGTATAGGTCGAAATGAAAGAAGGTTAAAGGTGCATCATGAAAAAAAGGAGGAGGTGGTAGTGGATATGCTCCAAAGTAAGATAAGCTCAAGTGCAAGAGAGGGGAGAGAAGATGCAAGAAGAAATACTAGGCCAAATTGATGTGTTATAACTATGGTAAGTTTGGACATTTTGCTTGTGAGTGCACTAAGCTAAATAAGGTAAATCTTAACTTATTTTTTTGCTTTGAATGTTTTGTATTTAGTTAAGCATTAGTTGCTTATTCTCCTCATGTTTGGGTTGTAGACTTAGTAGCAACATACCATATAGCGAGGAGCATAGATGGATACGTAGAGTATAGTCGAGTTCCTTGTGGCAATAGAAGAATTTACATGGGAAATGAATTAGTGTAGAGGTTCTTGGCATTGACACTTATAAACTAGATATAAGTGGTGGATACACTTTATATCTCCATGATATCTTGTATGTTCCTGAAGTTCGCCAAAATCTACTTTCAATTACTAGCATGTTAAGTTTGTGATTTATTTTAAAGTTTGATAGACATGGTGTTAATATTTATCTAGAAAGTACTTGATACGAACCAGATCGCGCCACCAACAAGGCCCGACACGTATCATGAACCAAGCCGAAGAAGGGGTGAAATATGGGCACAGAAAGGCACACCACAACACGAGCAAAGGTACCAACATGTGAGACATGGGAGTGCCAAGATAATTGTGGAGTTTCTGAAATTTTGAGTTGCGCCGCGGCATGACATTCCCCCGCCGCGGCGAACAACTTTCTGTTTTCGTAAGGATTTTTGGCCAGAGGTGCCCGCCGCGGCATGAAATATGTGCGCCGCGGCGCGAGTGTTTCTGTTTGGACAAGAGGGCTCGGCAAATGTGCGCGCAGGATGAGCAAACGCACGCGCAGCACTGGGCAGACAAGCGCGCAGAGTTGGAAGGACGTGCGCGCCGCGGCACAAGTCTCTCGGGTTGGATGCCATGGTTCCTCGCCGCGGCATAGAATTTACTCCGCCGCGGCCCGCCTACTTTTAATTGTCTGCCCGAGCCTCCTCGCCGCGGCACAGATTGTAAAATTGTAATTTTGCACCATTGGCTTAAAAACCAATGGCTAGGATTCATTTTAACTTTAGGGCTTTGATGTACTCTATAAATAGGACCGTATGTGCAGCCCAAATGTAACCTTTGTTCATTTTATGAGAAAATTTGTTTGAGAACAAATTGAGAGCCAAAGCTCTTTGCATCAATGCAAATCAAGAACTTATCAAAGGATTTGCATCCCTTTGTGGCGTTCGCTCTCTTCTCCGTGCGTGGTACGTAATATCCATGTGTTGAAGTGAGTTTTTTGCAGCCAAAATCTGTTGTTGTGCTTAGAATTCGCATGCAAATTTGTTGTTGGGTCTTGAACCGTCTTCTTTGGTTCTCTAGCCTCGTAGCTAGTTGGGTCGATAGGAATCGTATTGCGGGATTCGCATCATTTGGTATCAGAGCTCTAGGTTGAGACTCTAGATTCCTATCTTAATTTTTGTCAATTTCTATTTCATAGCACATAAGAAAATTCTTCACAAAAAAATCTGTGTTCTTCTTGTTTCTATGTGTTTATTGTATTTCCTGGATTAACCTGATTGATGTTGTTGTTTCCTTCTTATCTTGATTGAATTTGGAAGAGTTTTCATGTTGAAAATTTTCCCAAAAAAATCGTTTTTGTAGAGGAAGGGTATTTTGGTAATCTCACATGTATTTTTCATCTTGAAAAGTGAGAGCCAAACATTTTTCTCTTTATTTAAAACAAAAATATCTTCCGAAAATATCTCACTAAAATATCTCGTGAAAATATCTCACGAAAATATCTCCCGAAAATATCTCCCGAAAATATCTCGCTAGATATTGTATAAAAAAAAAGAAAGAGGATATTTCGAAGCTTATAAAAAAAAAAAAGAGAAAAAAAAAGAGAAAAAAAGAGTGAATTCTTGATTTCCCGAGAATTTGCGAAATTTCTTCGTTTTAGCGTCGTTTACGATTTAACGAATCGTTTTCTTGTTTGTTAGCATTTTACGAGTTTGAATTTGCTAGATTGAACTTGTTTCTAAACTAATAGAGTTAGAGTTTCAAAACACTTCGAGTTAGTTTCCTTTGTGTTCAACATTGGATATTGCAAACTACGGATTGTTGAGGACGAGAACTCTACAATTGGGTGGAAGACTTGGACGGTTTGGTTTGTCATAGGGCTTCGAGCGCTACGACAATCAAATTCGAGTGTAAACACGTGAGGTAACGAGTGAAAGTTCCAATTTGCTAATTGTTAATCGTTTGTTTGTATTAGTTGTTGTTGAGTATGTCTGACAGGAACAACTCAGAGGAAAGGCCCGACACTGCTTTTATGATGAGGGCATTACAAGAATCCATGGAACGGATGAATGCCGTCATGGTTAATATGAACGAGCGAATGGAACGACAAGAAGTAACTATCGCCAACTTAGGACAAGAGGCACCACAAGTCACTCCTGATGTAGAAAGACCTAATAGGAGAGCTCATTTTGTGGAGGAGTTGGATGAAGATAGTTTTGGAGAGAATTATAATGATGATGAAGGGAGGATGCCCTTCGGAGGAAGATATGGGCCTAGAGGTGGCCATAGGAGGGGAGGAATGAGGAGACCCCCACACCAACCTTTTGATGGGGTTGATCGGAACTTAGGTAACATTAAGATGAAAATGCCGGCATTCCAAGGCAAGAATGACCCGAAATTATATTTAGAGTGGGAGAAGAAGGTGGAGCATATATTTGAATGCCACAACTACTCCGATGAAAAAAAGGTTAAATTGGCAGTGATAGAGTTTACTGACTATGCTTTGAACTGGTGGGATCAGTTGGTAGTTGGTAAGAGGAGGAATGGAGAAAGGCTGATAAGTAGTTGGGAGGATATGAAAGCAATCATGCAGAAGAGGTTTGTTCCGAGCCACTACTACCGAGAGCTTTATCAGAGATTGCAATGGCTCAATCAAGGCTTTCGATCGGCTGATGAGTATTACAAGGAAATGGAGGTAGCCATGGTTAGGGCTAACATTGAGGAGGATAGAGAAGCCACTATGGCTCGGTTTTTGAGTGGGCTAAATTCAAAAATTGCCAATGTTGTGGAGCTTCATCATTATGTGGAGTTGGAAGACATGGTCCACATGGCAATCAAAGTGGAAGGGTAATTCAAGAGAAGAAGCAACCGGATGCAACCACAAAGGCCAATTACTCCAACACCTTGGGTACAAGATTCTAAGAAAGAAGAAGGAACTAGCTCCAAGCCCCGCTTTGAAGTCAACAAGGGCAAAGAGATGGAGGCTAGTAAGGATAAAGGAAAAGGAAAAGTTGAAACCTTTCCCCGAAATCGAGATGTTAGTTGTTTTCGCTGTCTTGGAAAGGGTCATTATGCATCCCAATGTCCGAACAAGAAAGCAATGATCATGCAAGCCAATGGGGAGGTGGCGACTGATGAAGAGAGTGATGGTGAGGAGATGCCACCATTGGAAGAAGCAAGTGAGGAAGAAATAGTTCCAGTTACGGGAGACTTGCTTATGGTAGGGCGAACGCCCCAAGATCAATTAAAGGAATGTGACAAGGATTCACAAAGAGGAAACATTTTTCATACAAGATGTCACGTGAATGGAAAAGTCTGCAACCTAATCATTGATGGGGGTTGTTGTACCAATATTGCTAGTACCACCCTAATTGAGAAGTTAGGGTTACCTACAACCAAACATCCCACACCCTATAAACTACAATGGTTGAATGATCAAGGTGAGGTGAAGGTAGAACATCAAGTCTTGGTATCCTTTGCTATGTGAAATTATCAAGATGTTGTATTATGTGATGTGGTACCGATGCAGGTTGGGCATATGATATTGGGCAGGCCTTGGCAATATGATCGACGGGTGACTTATGACGGTTATAAAAATAAGTACTCGTTCGAGAAGGATGGAAGTAAAATAACCCTTGTCCCCCTTACCCCGAAAGAAGTACTTGAAGATCAATTAAGAATCAAGAACAAGGGAGAACAAGAAAAGGGAAAGGGAAAAGAAAAAGGAAAGGAGAAAGAAAAGGGTGAAGTGCCCAAAGAGGAGAATGGGCATACCAAAAAAAAAGAAGAAAAGAAAAAAATGAAAGAATGTCTATTTTCTTACTTTTCTTTCTTGCAGGACTATTATGATGAGGAGCATAACAGGGATGGACTCCTAAACTTACCCCGTGATGAAGGTCCGAATTCGAGGTCGAATTCTCTTGAAGAGGGAGGGAATGATACGAACCAGATCGCGCCACCAACAAGGCCCGACACGTATCATGGACCAGGCCGAAGAAGGGGTGAAATATGGGCGCAGGAAGGCACACCACAACACGAGCAAGGGTACCAACATGTGAGACATGGGAGTGCCAAGCTAATTGTGGAGTTTCTGAAATTTTGAGCTGCGCCGCTGCGAACAACTTTCTATTTTCGTAAGGATTTTTGGCCAAAGGTGCCCGCCGCGGCATGAAATATGTGCGCCGCAGCGCGAGTGTTTCTGTTTGGACAAGAGGGCTCTGCAGATGTGCGCGCAGGATGAGCAAAAGCGCGGGCAGCACTGGGCAGACGAGCGCGCAGAGTTGGAAGGACGTGCGCGCCACGGCACAAGCCTCTCGGGTTGGATGCCATGGTTCCTCGCCGCGGCATGGAATTTACTCCACCGCGGCCCGCCTACTTTTAATTGTCTGCCCGAGCCTCCTCGCCGCGGCACAGATTGTAAAATTGTAATTTTGCACCATTGGATTAAAAACCAATGGCTAGGATTCATTTTAACTTTAGGGCTTTGATGTACTCTATAAATAGGACCATATGTGCAGCCCAAATGTAACCTTTGTTCATTTTATGAGAAAATTTGTTTGAGAACAAATTGAGAGCCAAAGCTCTTTGCATCAATGCAAACCAAGAACTTATCAAAGGATTTGCATCCCTTTGTGGCATTCGCCCTCTTATCCATGCGTGGTGCGTAATATCTATGTGTTGAGGTGAGTTTCTTGCAGCCAAAATCTGTTGTTGTGCTTAGAATTCGCATGCTAATTTTTTGTTGGGTCTTGAACCGTCTTCTTTGGTTCTCTAGCCTCGTAGCTAGTTGGGTCAATAGGAATCGTGTTGCGGGATTCGCATCAATACTTATTATGGTTGTGGTTATTCTTATGATTGTTTGATTGTACTAAATGTTGAAAATTGATATAAAACCAAACACATTGATATAAAATACCACTTTGTTAGAGACATTGTTGCAAGTGAAGAAGTGACTTTGGAATAAATATCTACTAATCGCATGGTTGCAGATCCAATGACTATGCCTACAACTAGAGATTTTTCTGTGGCCCATGCTAAGACACTAGGACTACCTAGATTGTGATTTATGTATTCTATGTTACTTGAATTGTTTAAAACTATTTGCATAATATAAAATATTTTATACATGTTTATATTACTTTATTGCATTTTGAAAATATTGGTATAACATGCATACACATATATGTTAAAGAATCATGTCAACATGTTAGATTGACTCTCTCATATGAGCAATTACCTTATGATGCTTTAGTGGAAGCAAGTAAAGATGAGACACATTAAGGCTTAAGCTATGATAATAGCTAATTGAGTAAATAAGTGTCGCCATGGTTTACTCGTTGAAATCGATATGAGATCTATTTAAAAATGAGAGACAATGAGTATACCTACTGATGTGCAAATTATAGTACTCACAAGTGTATGAATCACTCATAAAAAGTGACAAGCAAACCTCCGAGGTCGGTCTCTCAAGAAATTGTAATGGTTCTAAACAACCTTTTTCTTAAACTAATTAGAGTCCTAACTTAACTAAAAGTACTAGTTATATAGAGTTCTAGTAAAACTAAAACTCTAAGTAACTAGAGTCCTAAACCTAGTAAAACTGTAAAAAGAGTTTGTTTTGTGGCGAGATCAGTGGTACGAACAATTAACGAAAACAATATCGCAAATTCACAATCAATTCAAGTAGATTTGAAAATCAATGGAGGATGTACGGTCGTTTAGTTTGGTTGGCCATGCTTGCATCGAAAAGTAATGGTGAAATAACATGAACGTTCTAATAAATAATTTTACCGGCTTTCATTTTTATTACTAGAATGCCTACAGTCGGGTAAATTCTCTTTGTTAATTAACTAATTAGCATCCTACGATTGGGTATATCAAATAGCAATCAAATTATGCGGAAGAAATTTATGCCAATCAAACTAATGCTATGACTAAGTCACTAATTTGAAGCTTTGATTAAGTGTTTCAGAATAAAGTTAAGGTGACGTTCCTAAAACTATATTCTCAGATTTTTCAACCTAACTATAAATATCAAATTGGCCCATGAACATTCATAATTAAATATCTAAACATGCTCTTAATCAAAAGGTAATTTATTTATATTAAAATCAATAAAACATTCACCAAAAATAATTCTAGCAAATATGGCAACACAAACTAAACATCCATAATGAAATTAGCCGCTCATGTTCATATTAAAATTCATAGACAAATATAATATGATCATACACTCAAAGAAGGAAGAAGAAAGATAGAATTCTATAACAACAAGGAAATCCTAGATCTAAATATCGCTAATGGATGGGATGGCGTTCTTCTCCAAAAGCTTGATCTTCGATCATCAACGGCTTCCTTAGATTCTTAGAATGGATTCTCTCGCTTCGTTGAGTGTGGCAAAGCTTCTAAAAATTGATTGAATACCTTGTTTACTCGTAAAATTGTGGTGTGTAAAAGTTGTATATAAGCTGGAGTCTAGAGGGGGTATTTATAGATGTAAGGGTTTACACAATTCTTGATTACAATAGGAATAGGCGCGCCGCAGCATACATTTTTTCCGCCGCGGCGTAACACAAAACTTGAAAATATTGGTAAAAACCCGAGAGCGCCCTACCACGGCATACATTTTCCTCGCCGCGGCGCGCTTCGCCTTTCCTTTCTTCACATTTACCTCCTTACATATGTGCTTGCTTGTTATGTAAAGCTTACATATTTTGTCTCGTTTTACCTATAACTCGTGATCCTAGCGCCGTAAGTGTTTCGTCTTTGCGTGTTTGCATTATTCAACTCATTTTGACGCTAAAAATACCTGAAATACACTAAAACATACCCGTGATTCCGAATTGATAGATTTATGAAAAATAGTTAAATAAACAATAATAACAAATCTATTTTTAAACAATTAAGCGCAATAAATCACAAAATATTAGTACTTTTCGAGCACTTATCACAGCCCCCAACCAGCTTCTTACTAGTCTTTAGCAAGAGGAGCGATCTATAAATTAAAATAAAACAAATAAAATAAACTAACCTAAATCACTTTTGTAGATTGTCACGGTTGCATTTAGCATATGCAACAAGCCTTTAAACCCCTAGGTGGCCCTAGTGACGAGTTATAGTCTCGTGAGGGTTTCTAGTGATGATACCCTCAAACATCGTAACTAACAAAACTAATAAAGACTCTAAACATACTTGAATCAATCAATACATATGTCTCAAAAATTGTTAACAACGAATGGCATACGAAATAGTTAAAAATCACTTAAGCTCCAAAACAATCCAAATATCAAACTCATCTTAGTAATCGAAAATCCGAACAACTAATCATACCACAAGCCCATTAGTTACACTATATGATCGTGTCATGCATCATATTCATAGATTACATTTAATATCTCATAAATGTGCAAGTAAAATATGAATGAAAATTTTTGCACTTACAAAATCCATAAGCTCACTTTTCAAATCTATCTCCACTAATACAAAAATCAAACTACCTAGAATCAATAGGACTTCATTAAGCTTATAAAGTTGTTGTTAGGTGTGTGATTATGAAAGTACGAAAATGATATTTTCACTAGGATAAGAGTACTTTTTATTTCACAAACTTATTTTCAACTTTTTCTACCAAGTTTTCTTTTTCATCCTCCTATAAATTCTATATGTCCCTTAGATCTTTTTGCTTGATTTTCTTTCTTTACTTTTCTTGCTTATTTCAATCAATTTCTCAATTTATTTATTTTTTATTTTTTTTACAAGCAAGATAAATACAATCTTAATTGCTCATGAAATTAAATATTACATTGAGTACTCTCATCACTAAGGGTAGTACAATGTATATCAATGTTGAGTTTACGGGTGTCACTATGGATAAAATAATACGGGAAGGCTTGAAAAGTCAAAACGGTCCAAAGATGGCTTAAATCACTTTCTAAGTGGCATTTGATCCTATCATTTCACTTCAATGAGTTTTCAAATGAGTTCTAGAGTTTGTTGAGATTAAAAATATATCATGAACATTCACACATTACACAAACCAAAATAGTCATACTAACCATACAAACTACCACATATACCAGAAAATTCTCAAATTAGATGAATCTAACATTTATGTGCTTTGTTGCTTAGGTAAAAATTTAATTTCTTTCATATATCACCATCATTACAATCATGTTAATATCATAGACTTCCGAATTGACTCAAGTGGACACGACACTATCCTAACAAAATTCAATTGACAAAAGTTAAAAATTTAAATTTGGTCTAATTTCATGCTCATGGAATATTTTTCCTACCCCCAACTTAATTTCTACATTGTACTCAATATCAAAATGAAAAACAAAAGAAATTAAGAAAAGAAGTGAGAGAAGTTACCCCCATTTTATATGAGATTGTGTACACTACACGTATGCTCAAATTCATTATTCCTTGCTTTCTCATGATGAAGCATTTATTGTACAAGAAACATGTATGAAACCTCAAAGTATATGCATCACAACTCAACTCCAAATTTAAATTATAACTAAATCAAATGAAAAAGAAAGACATTAAACAAAGTTAGAAATCTTAAACAATCCAAAGAAAAATAAAATAAAAATAAAATAAAATAAAATGAAAGAAAAAAAATTAAAGTAGAAAATGAAAATAAACTAAAATACAATTGGGAGGCTTAGTCCTCCATATCATCATTCTGCTCGTTGTCGTCCTCAGGTTGATTTTTGTGAGAAAATAGGAGGAAAGTGGAGAGAAAATTAGAGAGTGTTTGAGAGAAAGTGAGGGAAATTTTGGGAAGAAAATTTTGAATCCACGAGCTGCCCATTTTTTAGAAAAATTTAGAGGCGCATCGTGGCACAAGTTTTTTCCTGCCGCAGCACAGATTAATTTTGAAAAAAAATGCGTGAAACAGAACCACACTCGCCGCGGCACAAACATTTCCTTGCCGCGGCACGCACAAAATTTCAAAAATTTGTCCCAAAACAGAACAACACTCACCACAGCATAAATTTTTCCGTCGCGGCACACAAAT
Organism: Elaeagnus macrophylla; assembly: GCA_029378325.1. Lineage (NCBI taxonomy): Eukaryota > Viridiplantae > Streptophyta > Magnoliopsida > Rosales > Elaeagnaceae > Elaeagnus > Elaeagnus macrophylla. Next base: position 3,366,744 of record CM055649.1, on the reverse strand, counting down.
TTTTTTTACAATTCATTCTAAAACAGAAACGTCTTCGCCGCGGCACAATTTTTTCCTGCCGCGGCACACACAAAATTTTAAAATTTTTTATTTCTTTGGGATTTTTGAAAATGGGTAATGCATTCACCCCCAACCAAGATTGGGGTAGTGTCCTCATTGCTTCTTTAACAAGTTCAATTGTCCTCTAAATTGATCTTATGCATACACGTCTCTAGACTAATGCCTCTTATGTCCCCAATACTCCATCCTATTACCTTTTTATACTTCCTAAGCCCTCCAATCAATTTTTTCTCTTGGTTTTGGGTAAGTGTAGATGAAATAATAACAGGATAGGTCTCATTCTCTCCCAAAAATATATATTTTAGATGCTTAGGTAGTTCCTTAAGTTCCAATTCAGGTGGAGCAATCTCATCATCACGTGGGACATCTAATAAATCTAAGGGTGTACTAGAGTCATCTAATGATTTGGCATTGTCTAATAGATCATTGTACTCTCTAGCCTCATAGTCTAAGATGTCATCTACCTCTCCAACTGTAAGTGCTACCTCTAATTTATCATCTAACCTAGCATGCACAAAAGTATCATGAATAATGGGATCTAAACATTCAACAAATGAGCATTTATTAATAGCAGATATAGAAGGGTAAGGAGATGAATCAAAAACCTTAAAATGCACAGTCTCTCCCAAGACTGTCATTGTCAACTTTTCACTTTGGACATCAATGATGGTTTGGGTAGTGGCCATAAATGGTCTACCCAAAAGAATGGTGTGCTCCTTGTCCAAAGATGGATTATCCTACATGTCTAAAACCACAAAATCAACAAGTATGATTAGCTTATCTACTTGTACAAGTAAGTCCTCAACCATGCCCTTCGGATATTTAATAGATTTGTCCGCAAGTTGAAGGGACATGGTTGTTGGTTTTAGCTCTCCCAAACCTAGCTACAAGAAAATCAAGTAGGGATCAAATTGATACTAGCACCTAAATCAAGCATAGCCTTAGCTATTTTTCCTATCCCCTATAGTAATATCAATAATAAAACTACCTGGATCTTTTAACTTAGGGGGTAGGTTCTGTTGAAGCATTGCACTAGCAATTTGAGACACTATGACTCTTTCATTAACCTCATACCTTCTTTTTTTAGTGTTTAATTCTTTGAAAAATTTTGCATAAGAAGGTACGTTTCTAATTATATCTAACAGATGCAAGTTAATATTTACTTTTGAAAGCATGTTAAATAAATCAAAAAATTGCTTATCTTGCTTACTGTCCTTTAAACGGTGTGAAAATGGTATTGATGGTCGGTATGGCTTTGATGACTTGTGTAATTTAGGGGAGCTAGATAACTCTCCAATTGTTGCCTTTGAAAGCTCTTCGTGTTTGTCACCTGTTTCCCCCAATTCCCTAGAAATTGTGTTGTCATCTTCCATGTTACCTGCATTATAAGGTAAATCATTAGAAATTTCAAGAAAAACTTTTGTAACCTCCTTACCACTCCGAAGAACCGTGATAGCATTCACTTGTTCAAGTTGACTAAGCAGCCTTCCTATCTCTTGTCTGTGCATTTGTTCAGCTAGCTGCTCCACTTGCATTTCCACTCTTTTCATTGAAGCTTCCATAGAGTCCATCCTTCCACTACAGGAGTGTATGAAATTATTTAGGGTTTCCTCTACGGTTGATTTATTTTGTGGAAATTGTCGGTTTACATTTTGGCCTTGTGTTTGGTTTTGAACAAATGGTTGGCTATTGTTTTGTTTTCAAGCAAAGTTAGGATGATTCCTCCATCCAGGGTTGTAGGTGTTCGAATAAGGGTCGTTCCTAGGTCTAGGTTGGTACCCTTGCATTAAATTTGCCTCTTCAGTAGTACCTGTATAAGGATCACCTGCAAAAGAACAAACGTTAGCCTCATGTCCATATGAACCACAAACTCCACATACTTTGTGTTTTGGCATTTAATTCATATTGGTGAGAAGTTGCACTTGTTTCGTCAATTCAGCAAGTTGCATGGTCATTTCATTGTTGGAGCCTAATTCATGGACTCCAGCTCTTCTTCCTTTAGCGCTCTTTTGTTGGGAATTGGCTCCCAACATCTCAAATAGTTCGTAAGTTTCATTCGCTGTTTTCTCACCCATAGCTCTTCCTGCAGCATTGTCAACTGTGAATTGACATTGTAGTGTCAATCCGTCGTAGAAAAACTGATTCTGTGGCTGCAACAGGAAGTGATGATGTGGACACTGTATCAAAAGAAATTTGAATCTGTCCCAAGCCTCGTGGAAGGGTTCTCCGTCCATTTGAGAAAAAGTAGCAATTTTTGTTCTTAGGTCAGACGTTTTTTGATGGGAATAGAACTTACCTATAAATTTGTTGTAAACATCGTCCCAAGTGGCCAAAAAACCAGGTGCCAATGTCATGAGCCAAGACTTAGCTCTATCTTTGAGAGTGTAAGGAAAACACCTCATGCGTAGTTGATCTTCATTAAGTCCCTGGAGTGGAAAGGTTTGCACAGTTGCATATAATTCACACATAAAATTTAAAGGATCTTCATTAGGGATACCATAAAAGGAGGGAAGCATGGAATAATGAATATTTTTCAACTCATAATTCCTAGCTGCTTCTGTAAGTCGAATACACGATGTGGCGGTCCAGTGATAGGTCTTGCAAACTCTTTGTTCATCATCTGCTTAGCTATGTTGTCACCCATTGCTGCTTGCAATTGTTGTTGGACTTCTTCCTCTTGAAGTTGATTATCCAGTTTCTTTGATCGGTGTTTGATCCTATGAATGTTGTCAATGAAGGGAGAGAGTTCCTTGTTAAGTGACCTCCTACCCTACATGCACAAATAAAAAGCAAACAAAGATCAAGGCAATAGTGAAATTGTAATTTAAGCACTATTTTTTGATTTTTTAATTTTTTGTATTTTTGAATAAAAGATAACAAATAAAATAAATAAACAAATAAAAGTAATTCAGAAACTCTAAAAAGTTAAAAAGAAAATTATCTAAAATGTCAATTCTCCAGCAACGGTGCCAAAAACTTGATGTGTAAATTATAATACTTGCAAGCGTACGAATCACTCGTAGAAAGTGATAAGCAAACCTCCGAGGTCGGTCTCTCAAGGAATTGTAATGGTTATAAACAACCTTTTTCTTAAATTAATTAGAGTCCTAACTTAACTAAAAGTACTAGTTAAATAGAGTTCTAGTAAAACTAAAACTCTAAGTAACTAGAGTCCTAAACCTAGTAAAATTGTAAAAAGAGTTTGTTTTGTGGCGAGATCAGTGGTACAAATAATTAACGAAAATAATATCGCAAATTCACAATCAATTCAAGTAGATTTGAAAATCAATGGAGGATGTACGGTCGTTTAGTTTGGTTGGCCATACTTGCATCGAAAAGTAATGGTGAAATAACATGAACGTTCTAATAAACAATTTTACCAGCTTTCCTTTTTATTACGAGAATGCCTACGGTCGGGTAAATTCTCTTTGTTGATTAACTAATTAACATCCTACGATCGGGTATATCAAATAACAATCAAATTATGCGTAAGGAAATTTATGCCAATCAAACTAATGCTATGACTAAGTCACTAATTTGAAGCTTTGATTAAGTGTTTCAGAATAAAGTTAAGGTGACATTCCTAAAACTATATTCTCAGATTTTTCAACCTAACTATAAATATCAAATTGGCCCATGAACATTCATAATTAAATATCTAAACATGCTCTTAATCAAAAGGTAATTTATTTATATTAAAATCAATAAAACATTCACCAAAAATAATTCTAGCAAACATGGCAACACAAACTAAACATCCATAATGAAATCAGCCGCTCATGTTCATATTAAAATTCATAGACAAATATAATATAATCATACACTCAAAGAAGGAAGAAGAAAGATAGAATTCTATAACAACAAGAAAATCCTAGATCTAAATATCGCTAATGGATGGAATGGCGTTCTTCTCCAAAAGCTTGATCTTCGATCGTCAACGGCTTCCTTGGATTCTTAGAATGGATTCTCTCGCTTCGTTAAGTGTGGCAAAGCTTCTAAAAACTGATTGAATACCTTGTTTACTCGTAAAATTGTGGTGTGTAAGAGTTGTATATAAATTGGAGTCTAGAGGGGGTATTTATAGATGTAAGGATTTACACAATTCTTGATTGCAATAGGAATAGTCGCGCCATAGCATACATTTTTTCCGCCGCGGCACAACACAAAAATTGGAAATATTGATAAAAACCCGAGAACCTCCCGCTGCGACGTACATTTTCCTCGCCGCGGCGCGCTTCGCCTTTCCTTTCTTCACATTTGCTCCCTTACATATGTGCTTGCTTGTTATGTAAGGCTTACATTTTTTGTCTCATTTTGTCCGAAACTCGTGATCCGAGCGCCATAAGTGTTTCCGTCTTTGCGTGTTTGCATTATTCAACTCCTTTTGACTCTAAAAATACCTGAAATATACTAAAACATACTCGTGATTTCGAATTGATAGATTTATGAAAAATAGTCAAATAAACAATAATAACAAATTTATTTTTAAACAATTAAGCGTAATAAATCACAAAATATTAGTGTTTTTCGAGCACTTATCATATACCACCCATTAAACCTAAATATATTGATGGATCTGAGTTCTAAAGACATTTGTTGTCATGTGGTATTGTTAGGGACTTAGATTAGGCGCTATGATAGCGGTGAAATCAACATTCGTACAATGTTTTGTTGTGTATTGGCATGATCCTATTCTAGTAGGATTATTCCACTGTAACATGTATTTCATACTACATGTGCTAGTGACCACATATTGAGATGAGCGAATGAATCCCTACTTCATTACCATGTGAGTCGTATAGATCATTATAAATGATCATTATGCCCTTTGTTACCTTATACTATGTCACAGATAATAAATTGGTGTTAAGCTACTTTAGCATGTTACTTAAGGTCATACAGGATTCAACTTTATAGGAGTTTGTTGGAAAAGTTGTCAATTCTAAACAAAGTGACATGAGGGTAATGAGAATATTATCTAAGATCACATATGTATTTGATATTCATTGTCGATAACTTATATCGCAACAACTAAGATGCAATATATGTATGAAAATAATATTATACTCTGGAGAGGTTAAGTATGACTATTTCATGAGAATCAGAGTTACTTAAACCTTATGTGATAAGATAAATTTGGGGCATTTAAAGACATCATATATACACTAATGTTCTTGTTTGTATTGATAAAGGTTGATCTCATAATTGAGTTGCTAGTATAAAGCTCTTAAAGGAAGGTGTTACAACAGTCATACAATCTATTAGCTTGTATGAATTGTTTTATGAGTGTGGTAGATATGAGAAGACATGACGTAGCATCGTGTACTCTATATGTGAGTAAGAGATGTTAGATTTTAGACTTGGCTTCAAAACTGGCCACCTATGAGTGTACATGCTCTAACTCTTTTAATATTATCCAAAAGATTTTTATTTAAAAAAATGAAAAAAAAAACACATGGATAATCATTAAAATAAAAATTTGCTTTGCAGTTGTATTCTTGGTCTAACGTACATATTTTCTTTTCTCTACCAAAAACAAAAGGCTTTTGGATTATGAAACTATAAGTCCAAATCTTTTTTAGTATAAGAGTTTTACTGTTGATTCTATCAAGTTTCAAAGCACTGAACAAAAAATATCATATTTTCATCGGTAAAAAGTTTTCTGCAAAGAAACATTAATATAAAAATTGTTATTTTTAACGTCATATTCTCAACTCTATATTTAATAAATAATATACATATTGGTTGTATGGATTTATATATCGCTACTCTTATCAAAATTATATTTTTTTAATATTTTTTATATGTTATTATATGTATTATCAATATACAATAAATATGTGAATAAAAATAACTAAAAATGTGGACCTTGTTACATAAAATGTAAACTTTTGTCTACATATTTTACTAATTATTGATAATATACAAAATAATATATCAATAATAATATGGGGTATTATTTATTACTACAAAAATATACTCTCTAATAATTTTATTAAGTGTTCTCTCTATCAAATATTAAATAATTATATATTTTTTAAAATAATTTTATTAATTTTATTTTATTAAATAAAATATTATATTATCACTTATTTAAAAATATACAGTAGTTTCTCCAATAATATAGTATATCTCCTCCTCAAAAATAGGAAAAAAGTCTCTTGCAGGTTGATGGAAGTTAACTGACTTTCTACGATTAGATGTAAATACTAATAATAATGAATTAATGATAAAAGAGCACCTCGTGGCAAGTTTCGTACAAATGCTAATCCAAATTCAAACAAATAAGAAATTTACACGTGTAGTAGTTGACAAGATCCATATCTCTACCCTTTATCACAATCATTTATATTATTATTATAAATTTATAATTATATTCTTATAATTAATTATATATTAATATTATTTAATATTTATATTAATAAAAATAATTATAATAATATTAACATACAATTAAAATTATTACATAGATGATAAAAAAAATTATTTCAATTAAATATGACTTGTTTATATAAAAAGAAGCTCTTTTATATATATATATATATATATATATATATATATATATATATATATATATATAAACTAACACAAAAATAACATTTTCATAAAAATATTAAGATATAACCCTTATGTATGTACTTGTTGTCTTTTATAAAAAAGAAAATTTATTAAGACATACTTGTATGTACTTGTATCATAAAACTTTTTAATTAATACATAAATAACATTATCATAAAAGTATTAAGATATAATCATTATGTATGTACTTGTTGTCCTATATATAAAAAAAAAATTATTTGCGATAACATTAACATACAATTAAAATTATTACATAGATGATAAAAAAAATTATTCCAATTAAATATGACTTATTTGTGATAATATTAACATACAATTAAAATTATTACATAGATGATAAAAAAAATTATTTCAATTAAATATGACTTATTTGTGATAATATTAACATACAATTAAAATTATTACATAGATGATAAAAAAAAATTATTTCAATTAAATATGACTTGTTTATATAAAAAGAAGCTCTTTTTAATTAATACATAAATAATATTATCATAAAATTATTCAGATATAACTTTTATGTATATACTTGTCTTATATAAAAAAAAAAATTCCTATCTTAATTACAGAAAACTTTTAAAACAATATTTCATCTTATTATTCTATCATTATCTTTTAATTTATTTTATATTATATATTTTAATTTTAATAATTTATATCAAATAATGATATATAATATGACTTCCCTGGTATTACTCAAAGGGAAAGAGTAACTGTATATAAAATATTATATGCACTAACTATATGCTACCTATTAATTTAGGTCTTCTTGTTAAAATTTTAAGAATTAAACTGTAACTAAACATAAATTTAGTGTGTTGAGTGTAAAAAAAAGAAAAAAAATTAAAATTAATACTGCGCAATTATTTTCTAAAAAAAGAAAAATACTAATTAGTCTAATAACTTATTTTTGAAGTTGAAATAATACTAAGTACTTTTTTCTGACTCTTCTGGAGAAAACCCGAGTGATCTTTCTCTTTTATTCGAAACTAACATCGAAAAGGAAAAGGAAATCGCCAAAAAAAAAAAAAAAAAAAAAAAGTGATTGAGATATTTCCATACATATTTACCCATATTTGTCTTGATTCCAAACTTAAGATATAAGAGGGATTTTGCTGAAAAGAAATATTCTTCAATTTTTTTTGTACGATTTTCGTTGTTTTCTTCTGGTTTTTCTTTAAACCCTAATTTCAATCAGATTAAGGTCTCTCACTCTTTATTTATGCGTTTTTGTTCAGCTCCTAGACATTGAATAAGCAAAACCCTAAATTCGTCAGTTTAGGAGTAATCTTTGTGAGAGAGAGAGAGAGAGAGAGAAAGGGAGTGTTAGTGACTGTTTGGCGAAAATTTCGATGAAAAGCCCTAAAATTTGGAACAAACTGAGGATCAAGAAGGGGTAGAAAAAGCGTAGATGCATGTCGCTGGAGTTACGTTGGATCTGAATTGGTTTCTTCAATTCATATTCACTTTGTTTATAATCGCTGTGGGATTGCTTCACTTGGTCAAGAACACGGCGTCGAAGTACTTTGAGGTCGACGCCAATTTTGAAGGAGTGACGGGGGGAACTGAAACTGTTGATCGGACCTCAATGCCGGGCATTCCCATGGACGATCCGGTTTGCGCCGTTTGTGGCAAGTCGGGCTCTAAGAAATGCTCCCGCTGCAAAGCCGTTAGATACTGGTAGTGGTTCCATATCAAGCTCTCTCTCTCTTCGTCTTCTTCGTTTTAATTTATTTTGTTTCTTTCATCTTCTTGTTTCCATTTATTTATTGATTTTGCTATAAATTATGGACTTTTGTTCTTATATTAAATGTAGTATATTAGATATATATATATATATATGTTGCTTGATATGATCTATGTTTTTATTTTATTTTGTTTATTTGAATCCAGATACTTGATTCAAATTTCAAATTAAGGTTTTGGGTTGTAATTGTTCCCTTTTCACTTTTTTTTTTTTTTATTTCTTTTTATTTTTCATGTTTTGTTCACTGTTATGGTATAATTTTCCTCAGTGAATTGTTGTTACGCAGTTTTTACTAAAATTCAATTTAACTTTGGTTTCTATTTACATGCATGATTTTTCTTGGGACTATACAGGTTTTTGTGTTTCTCAGACTATGAACATTTGGAAAATCTGCTTCCATCCTCTGTCTCTTAGGTGTGGGACATAATATATGTTCTTTCATGTTATAAATTAGAAGTTTTTGATGGAAACTGTTTCTTCCTTGTGTGCTATTGCTTTTCTGATGCCTGTCACTTCTTTTAATATTATAATGTGTTATTATACCATCAGTGCGTCTTCATTCTTTTTCTTTTTCTTTTTCGTACTCATGTTTTTGGTCTTTGGCATTCAGTTTTCATATGCTCTGAAACACTTGTGTGCATAATTTTATGCTGCTAGTTATGTTAGAGCATTATGTGTCATCTCATTCTTTTGTTTTTTTTTGTTTTTTGTTTTTTCCCAGTTCGACAGAGTGCCAAGGAGTACACTGGAAATTGCACAAGACAAATTGCAAGGTTGTTAGAAATTCAGCACTGAATTCTTCAGATGATTGTGGTTCCAAGAATTCTGGTTTTGGAGATAAATCCTTCACTGGAATTGCACTCGTTCCTGCTCGTGGTAGTGGAACCCCTAAATCCATCAAGCAAGCGAAAGAGGTATTATTGTTTTGCTTTTTTAAATGTATTGCTGCTTTTCTTTTTCTTTTTTTGCTCTCGGTAGATGCTAAGATTGCAGAAACATCATCTGTATTTTTAGATCCTTTTTCCCTATGATGAATTTGTGAAACTTTTCAACTGGGACAAGCCAGGCTTCCGTCCATGTGGTCTCTTAAATTGTGGAAACAGGTACTTTACATTATTGCCTCTGTTATATTAACATGAAGTCGATGATTTTTCTTGCTAATCTCATTACTGTTTTTTGTCTCTAAAATGGATGCAAAATAGTGCACAATTTGTTGCCCATGTGGCATGTGGTGCATATTAATATTCATTTGTCCCTAACTTAACTACTTTCTTGTGTAGTTGCTTTGCCAATGTGGTTCTTCAATGTCTGGCTTCCACACGACCACTTGTTGCCTACTTGCTAGATAAAGGCCATCGGAGAGAATGTAAATTCGAAGAAACGTACTTTGTAACATTTCCTCCCTTCCATTATGGTAATAATGATGTATTAAATCTTTGCCTTTGGCATTTCTTTTGGGTTTGACAGGCGTACGTGATGATTGGTGTTTTCTATGTGAATTCCAAAACCATCTTGAAAGAGCTAGCCAAAGTTCACAGGCCTTTTCGCCAACGAATATCATCTCTAGGTTACCTAATATTGGTGGCAATCTTGGCTATGGAAGACAAGAGGATGCTCATGAGTTCATGAGGTTTCAATATTTCTCTCTTTAGATTTAATTTAGCATTCATGACTAAGTTTTTCTAAGAAAAAAATATAAAGGGATGTACTGATTATATATGATATGTGGTCATCGTATATGTAGTATTGTAGTTCAATTCTCTAAGGGTGAATTTTTTGCCTTTTAGGCTTGCCATTGACACTATGCAATCAGTATGCCTTGATGAATTTGGTGGAGAAAAAGCTGTTCCTCCCAAGTCTCAAGTGACAACCATTATCCAACATATATTTGGTGGCCACCTTCAATCTCAGGTTATCTAATTGAATAAACTTCACATACCTGGAATTTTTATCATCCTAATTTTGAATGATCAATCTGATTGTTAGCATTTCTAATATTTTCAGGTTATTTGCACTGTTTGCAATAATGTATCAAATAAGTACGAAAATATGATGGATTTGACTGTTGAAATTCATGGGGAGGCATCATCGTTGGAGGAATGCCTAGACCAATTTACTGTCAAGGAGTGGCTCCATGGAGAAAACATGTATAAATGTGATTGGTATGCTTGCTTATCTTCTAACTAGTAGACATGTATCGGTGTATGACAGACAAATTTACATTTTATGATAAGTGAGTAACGTAGTTTTGTTAGCCATTTAATATGGTTCCAAAAGCCTAGACATTGTAAAATCCTAAATTTTCTTTAGCGTGTGCTTTCAGTTCCTGTTATATAATAACTCGTAAGACATTTTGTATTACTACTATTTACAGGTGCAATGACTATGTCAAGGCCTGGAAACGTCTTACTGTTAAACAAGCACCTAATATTTTAACAATCGCATTGAAAAGATTTCAGGTTTGAATCTAATCTTCTTTGTACATGTTACAGATCTTGTTAGAAGCCCCATCTTAGGTTAACTCTTTGTTAATCTAGCACCTATTTGAAGAGACTTAGGCACTTAACCACATTAATGAAACCTGTGATCAATTGTTGGGGTACACTACCTTATCTTTGAGGTCTCTGGCACTTACAGTTAAAACTGGTACTCTTAACTATCACCTCTATCTCTGTCATGTTAGTCTTTACTAATAAAGTAGGCTCCTTTTTAGTAGTAATTCTTTCAGGTAATAGGATCCTTTAGGGTCATCACTGAGGAATATTTGGTCATCAAACTCGTTAAATGCATGAGTAAAACAACTTGTTAAATACAAATTACGAAGGGATTTCTTTGAGTTAATTGTTGACTTTTGGATGAACCGTTTATTTTTGTTAAAATGCCTTTATGGGATGATATATTTCTATCCTCACTTTTTCTGTCATTTTCTGATGCCTCTGGTGATTTCTGAAACTGTTATCTGGACTGTCTTTCCAGAGTGGGAGATTTGGGAAACTGAACAAGCGAGTAACCTTCCCTGAGACGTTAGATCTTAGCCCTTACATGAGTGAAGCCAGCAATGATCCTGACATCTACAAACTTTATGCCGTGGTCGTACACATTGACATGCTCAATGCATCATTTTTTGGTCATTATGTCTGCTATACCAAGGATTTCTGCGGAAATTGGTATAGAATTGATGATTGTAAGGTAACTCTTGTTTCCTTAAATCCTTCCCTCTCTCAATAGATCTTGAGAACTTTAAAAAGAGAGTATAGATTTTGATTTCCAATTAAGGCAATCAATTACAACATTCTTGACCCTTTTACCTTTATCATTCTATGTTCGTAATTTTCTTATGTTATTTTTAAGATACTGTATTTCAAGCTAATACTTCCATCTCTTTTCAGGTCGTCAACGTTGAACTAGAAGAGGTGCTTTCTCAGGGAGCTTATATGCTTTTCTACAGCAGGTGTGTCTGCCACTGCATTTCTGCATGCATGCATTATTATATAGGTCAAATTCTGGTTGTCATTTTTTTTAAGCCACAGAAAATGTTCTGTTAGAATCTGTTTAGTTGGTCATAGACTAGCGCGATTTATGTGATGCTATTTGTGCTTGCTATATATATTGCAAGCTCAAGCAGACTTGCATAATATGTACTTCCTAGCACGTTTATTTCCTCTTTTCTGGTTGGAAAGCATGTCATGTAGACTCAGTTATATTGGTAATATGTTTGCTGGACAGGGTTCAGGCACGACGGTCATGTCTTAAGGCTCCTGAACCTTCAAAGGAGCAGAAGGACAATGGTGAAGTTGGGCCTTGTCCAAATGGAAATGTTGAAATATCTACTCGCAACAATTCTGTGGAGGCCATTTTCTCACCTGGGTCAGAAGAAACATTAGTTGGAGATAGTTTGGAAGCTGTAAAGGAAAATGTCAAGGATACTGATGTTAGTACCTCTATTTCAGTGTCCTCTACACCAAGGGAGGTGCCCTGTTTTGATAGAGCAGTTCGGACTGAGCGAGATGTAGACATATATGTCAATGGCTTTGAATCATGTCCTCATGCTTCAAATGGTTCGAATGAAGTTTCTGGTGTTGGAACCAATATTGGCATTCTGAGACAAGATCCTAAAGATGTTTTAAAGGACGATCCAATGGATGTGGAGGTGGTTAATAATGAATCATGCCAGGCTGTTTCAGAGGAGATATCACGATGCAATAGTGAAAGAATTTCTGTTTCAAATGGTGAAGATAAAAAAGAAGATTCAGAGGATACATATATGATTGATTGTGATTCAACCTCAAACAGCAGGGATGTTGCAATTTGCGGTAACGGGCATGCTCATATCGATGAAATTGCTTCTCAAGTGAATTATGGTGCTTTTTCTCTATCTAGGGAGACGTCTCAAGCTGAGATAGGTGATTCAAAGCATGGGCTGTCCCTTCATAGCACTAACTTTATTGGTGGTAATGGAGTCAGAAGAGTAGAAACAATGGGCAAGAGTTTGTAAGAATCTACCGTTCGTTCTATTTTTTGCAACAACAAAAAAAAAAAAAATTAATAGCCCCATCATCCTCGGAAAAAAGGGTGGAGTAGGGAATTTTTATCTGGGATTTCATTATTTTGCCGAAATCTCCGGATTGCATTGAGCTATATTTAGTTGGAGTTATGAGTTTTATCCCTTCAAAAATGGCAGTGGATCGTGATATATAGTTGGATAGTTTCTTTTACCATGTAAATTCACGACACGTTCTTTATCTAACTAGTTGACATGTAGGTTTTTCCCCCCTGCTAAACTAAGATTGATGTAGTTGATGAAATGGGAAAGTGAAAACTAATTTGCTTATAATTTATTCGTTGTCATAAATTTATTTACTTTTCTCGCAATTTATTTAATACTATTTTATTTCTGAAGTGTTTAAATAATTTGAGGGGTGATGGCGAAATATTTTTGTTATTTACGAAAATAAACAGTTTAATGTGTCATGTCAAATTAGTTCTATAATTTATTAAAAAAAAAGTCAATGAAGTCTATTTCATATTTTTGTTTTTCTGTATTTTTTAAATATTTACTTTTAATGTAAAAATTGTATTAAAATAGTGGGGTAGAGGTAGAGCCTCAAATTATCTTCAATTTTAGTGCAATTTTTGTACTAAATTTTTTGTTTTTCATCTTTGAACTTATTAATCTAAATATTATACTCAAGTACTCTTTTATAAAAGTAATATATATATATTAATTTTTAATAACTATTATATTGAATTAATTATAATAATTTAAAATAATATTGTTTAGTAAGAAAAAATAAAAATTCACTAAATAAAATTTGAAAAATTGAGAATTTGTTGAAATTTAAAAAAAGTACCTTAAATTGGAAATAAATTTATCACCTTCAAATAAGAAAATTATTTGTATTTATTATGCAAAAAAAATCTCAAGAACAAGGATAGGGATTTCAACAACAAAGAGAAGGATCTAAAGGTAAAGAGTTTTAAAATAGTTCAAATCTTTTTGGTCAATATTTTAATAATATTGGAGGATTCGGAAGTGATTTCCTAGATTAATGAATTGTTGTTTTAGTTTAGCTTTATATTTGTTTTTTGTTTTAGCTCTAGTTGTATTTTGTATTTTTTAATTGAGAAAATAATAAATATAATATTTTTAAAATTTATAATAAAAATAGCATCCATTATTTTTGTTTTCATGAGTTTTAAGAGGTATAATTTTAGTTAATTTTCCTTTTTAATTTTATGTATGTTTCTTATTGTAATTTTTAATGTATTTTTATTTTTAATATTTGTGAAGTTTTTAATGTTTAAATGTTATAATGGTTGTACAATAATTTTTTTACTAATTTTGCATCATATATTTAATATTAATTTATTTAATTAAAAAATAAATAATATTATTAATTAATAAAAAGAATATATTTTTTTCAATCAAAGAATAATATAATTTAAATAAATTTTAATTAAAGATATATAATTATAGTAAAATAGAAATTAAAATAATTTTTTTTTTTTATCTTTTATTAACATTTAAAAAAAAAAACTTGTGAATAGTGTTGCAATAAATTAACAATTTTGCATTATTCATCATGCTATTTTAGTATAAAGTTATATAACTTATTTGAAGTAATTTTTAGTGTAAAAATTATACTAAAAGAAGATACAGAACCTTCTTGAAAATGCTCTCATTAGAGATGTTCATGTATTTAGCATAATCATCGTTAAAAAATTGCACAATAAAGTACAATATCATAAAAAAGCGGTCATTTACTCATTAATTTTATCTTATATGCACAAGAGTTATTTAAATTGCTTTAAAAAATAAATTACATAGTGTTGGGTATAAATTAATCTATGTCAAGTGACACAAATGTGAGAGATTCTAGTTATCATGTATGACTCCTAGATTAGCCTAGCAAGCAATGAGTTAACGGGTAACATAACTATTAGATAAAACGTCAAGCAAATAATTGATTGATAATTATTTTTTAATTATATCCAACAAATATATAATTATTGAGAGATAACTCTGATAATAATATAAATCTATCACAATAAGGATCATGGATAGGTAGATTCTCCCCCTATACATATTCATCATGCTTATCTCACACAACATGTTTAGTCATAGTAAAGACATAATATTTTTTAAATTTCTCTCTAATTACAAGAAAATACGCTAGTTTTCTCTTTTATTGTTACTTACCCGAACTTACTTAAATATGGGATGGTCAAAAGCCACTACACCTCGTGTTAGTCTGAGGTTCTGACGATGTGTTCTCTGTTCTCAGATCTAAAACAAAAAGACGTATAACTAATAATCAATGTTGACAAAAATAGGCTTGAACGCCTAGTTTGCTTCAATTGGATGTTGTAAACTTATAGTTATCACAAACTCAAATAGCATGCTCTAATAATTTTTTTAATTTAATAACTTGAAATTACTAAAATATTATTAGTAAAATGGAATAATGATGAGGAAATGATTATTTTGTTATTTTATTCTGAATATAACGATGTTATATTTATTGGACTAAATTTGTAATTTGTATTAAATTATGAGACCTAATTAACTTAGCCTAATAATTCAAAATTAAAGTGCATATTTTATAATAATTATGGAATTTATCAAGTCATTTTCCCTTAATTTTAATATGTGCATTTTGTTGAATTTCAAAACTAAAAAGAAAAATAAAGCAGTATTTTACGTACTTCATTGTCTTTAAATATATAAAGTAAAGATATATCTTGAATATAAAGAGAGTCGCATTTCTGATTCTGTAATGCCTATGAGTTTTTGTGTTATGTTAGGAAATTATCTTTTTTATAATATTGGATAATATATATATTTTATTAAATTATATTAATTATTTAATTTAATGGAATAAAATTAAGTGATCTAATTTTAATAGGCCTATAAACTGTTTAATTTTATATGAATTTATTAAGTAGATACCAATTTACTAAATTATACTAAATTAATTAATTAATTATAAATTACTAAATTATAAATTATTTTATTATAAAATTAATTAATTAGTGTGAGTATTATAAAGGTTGGCAATTTATTATTATTATTATTATTATTATTATTATTTTGTCTTATGCTAAATCATCTTCATAAGCATCTCGAACTAGAGAAAGAGACACGAATAGGTATATAAAGATATCCCTAAGAATGGGCATTTTTTTCGCGAGTTCGGGTAACTGCAATTAACCGATCCATTAGAACGGTTAATATTTGCTAAAATCGGGGACAGGAACAAGAACGGGTAATACCCAGATATAAATTGTCGGGGACGATTATATCTAAAACCATACCCACCCGTACCCGAAATATATTCTACAAATTTAATTTAAATATATATATTTATTCATAACATTTAAAAATGATTATTGGGGGTGGGGGACTCAAACCTGGGGTATTATACCACCAACCCTCTTATTACATCCACCAGACCATTTTTGTTTTATGTCTATTATATGATTAAATGTATTTGTATACTAATATTTGTTATTAGTTAAATACATATAAACATGTTATAACCCTAAATCATTTTCACTTCTCTCCAATCTCCAGTCTCTTCCAGCTCCAGGCAGCGCGATCGTCTTCTCCGAAAACTTTTGCCTCTCCGTCTGATCTGCAGCTCCAACTCGTGCTCGTGGCACGATCCTCTTCTCCAAAATCGAGAGTGTCTGCCTCTCCCACACCGGCGCACGGTCTCAACGTTGTCTGCCTCTTGGCCAATGCATGTGCTAATCTCCTGCTTTCAGTTAACTTAAGTAAGAACTACTACATTCTATTGGATGCCTCCATAGTTTGGTTGATACCATTTAGCTTTTTTAAATTTTCTTCCAATTATTTTTCTGACATTTCTTTCATGATAACAATTTGTTAATTGGACTATGATTTTAGTTCTATGATAACGATTGAATAATTTCAGGGTGCTGGTTTGTATAATCTTGGGAACACTTGTTTTCTCAATTCCGTATTACAGTGTTTGACGTACACTGAACCTTTTGCAGCATACTTGCAAAGTGGAAATCATCAAAATTCTTGTAAGTGACGTGCCCTGCTTTTCTACTTTGAGAATTGTTATATTAGTTAATTTTATCCAACCCCTTTTGGGTTGTTATTATCCATAACTGTTTAACGCAGAAACATCTGTTCCTATATATTTTTCTACAAGCTTTTAATCCTGTGTTGATATCTTGTGAATGATACTTCCTCAATCTGCATTCAACCGAACTCTCTATGTTTGTAACTTTTAAACTGAATGAAGAATAGCTCTACCTGATTACGGGCAATTAGTTTTATGGAATGAAATCCATATTCTGCATTTCACTAAATCTTGGGATTAGGATTTCCAAATTGATTGTAGCTTTGAATTGTTTATTGATGCCACTTTGAATTGTTTATTGTTTAAAGAATGGAAGGAAACTGCAAAAGCTCACACAAATATGTGCTGTTTTTTTTTTCCTAGATATGGGACGGTTTTTTGTTGTATCTGATCTCCGTTCGGTTATAACCGCACCCAAACTGGAGCAATTTTCGGGCAATTTTGATTACACAGTTAATTGTTCGATTTTGGGGACGGATATGGCAAAAACCGTCCTCGCCCGTCCCCATACCCATCCCTAGATATCCCTATATTAATCCTTGTGGTTTTTTGGTTTTTGGTAAGTAATTGTTTATAGCAGCAGCCGCCTTCAAGCTGTATTTTTTTTTTTTTTTTAACAATTAGGGTTATTTTTTCTTTCTTTATTTTAGTAATTATTGTATAATTTTTAAAGTTTATAAATAATAATTTTAAAACCTAAATATTTTTATGTGATGAAGAAAATTTTGGACTTAAGTTTTGAATTAATGGGTCAATACTTGGATAAAGATTTAATGACCCAATAAGCTTTTTAACCAAACCATTTTTTAAGTTAACTAGTTTTGATTTTGACCTAAAAAAAAAGAATTAAAAAATTAATTAAGGAAACACTACATAATTGGAACTACTTGAAATTCCATGTCAAGTTTTTTTTTTTTTTTTTTTATGTAGTTGTTTTATTCAGTTTGTATAGTATTTTCAATTAAAATAATTAAAATAACATGTTGACAAAATAACCTCTGTTGTAGAGATTAATTTAACTAAAAATACATAGATGTGTGTGGGAAATTATTTATATGAACTGTGCTAAGCCTAAAGGAAGACACAATTTGGCCAAATAATAACGCATCTATGATGTTAAATGTGTGATGATTATAAAGACTTTTATTTTTTCATGCGAATAACAGTCGATCCAAAGAAAGGCCTGTTGTTTGACAGAATTAATCGTCAGTATTTGATCATTGTACTAAGAATACCACTTATAGTTAATTTCTCTGTCCAAAGATTAGGAATTAATGTTGTGCTAGGTATCTTGAGACGAGTCCCCAATTTGGATTATTTATTTATGTCTTGTTTTATTTCTAGAAGACATGTTTCTTAAATATGAATATGCTTGTTTATTTTATTTTCTATATAGTTTCTATTGCTACTACTACGAATGTTCCTGCCTAAGTAAGCAACATCCCAATGCTGAATGAGACAACCTTTAAAGTCTAGAAAGAAACCGTGGAGATTGTCCTCGGTTGTATGGAATTAGATATTGTACCTCTATCAGATCTACCTATTGCTATTCTAGAAAACCCCAATGAGGTTAAAATTGAAAAGTGAGATTGATCCAATCGAATGTGCATAATGACCATGAAACGCTCAATTTCATAAGCATTTTGGGTCTCTATTGTTGAGAACAAGAGTCCCAAGAAGTTATGAAAGAACTTGAGAAATATTTTGCCAACAATGAAAAGTTGAAAGTGAGTAACCATTTGGCTAAACTCGGCGCGATGAAATATAAGGGCAAAGGGAACATAAGGGAGTACATCATGGAGATGTCTCATCTCACTTCAAAACTCAAGTCGCTTAAGTTAGAGTTGTTTGAAGATTTGCTCGTGCACTTGTTTTTTTTTTTTTTTTTTTTTTTCTCTTCTTGCACATTTGGGCAATTCAATGTGAGCTATAACACTCAAAAAGACAAATGGTCCCTCAATGAGCTTATATTTCATTGTGTGCAAGAAGCAGAGAGGCAGCTATGGGAAAAGACTGATAGTGCTCACTTGGCCTCAACCTCTCATAACAAGAAAAAGAAGAGAGCTATGGTTGCTGTGCTAGGATCTTCTCAATAGAAGAAACAAAAGAAGCAGGATGAGGAGTTTACCTACTATTTCTGCAAGAAGGCTGGACACATTAAGGAGTGTTCGAAGTACGTTGCTTGGCTTATAAAGAAGGGTATGCTTCTAATTTTAGTTTGTTCTAAAGTTAATTTAGCTTCTGTACCTAAGGATACTTGGTAGGTAGATTTTGGTGCTACTAGTCATATAAATATGTCTATGCAGGGTTGCTAATGAGTGCTCGAAAAGCACTAATATTTCGTGGTTTATTGCACTTAATTGTTTAGAAATAGATTTATTATTTGTTGTTTATTCGATTAATTTCATAAATCTATCAATTCGGAATCACGGGTATGTTTTAGTGCATTTCAGGTATTTTTAGCGTCAAACGAGTTGAATAATGCAAACATGCAAAGACGGAGCACTTACGGCGCTAGAATCACGAGTTACGGGCAAGACAAGTCAAATATGTCAGCCTTACATAACGAGTCATCACATATGTAAGGAGGTAAATATGAAGAAAGGAAAGGCAACACTCTATTTAATTAGTGTTTTATTTGCGTTAGGACTCTATTTAGATTAGGAAGACGGTTATTTAGAACCGCTGCAATTCCTTGAGAGACCGACCTTGGAAGTTACTTGTCACTTTTCTATGAGTGATTCGTACACTTGCGAGTACTAAATTTATCACATCAAGTTTTTGGCACCGCTGTCGGAGAATTGGCGTTTTAAATAATTTTCTTTTTAACATTTTAGAGTTTTTGAATTACTTTTATTTGTTTATTTATTTTATTTTATTTTATTTGTTATCTTTTATTCAAAAATACAAAAACAAACAAAAAAAATTAAAAAATCAAAAAAATAGTGCTTAAATTTCAATTTCACTGCTACCTTGATCTTTGTTTGCTTTTTATTTGTGCATACAGGGTAGGAGATCACTTAACAAGGAACTCTCTCCTTTCATTGACAACATTCATAGGGTCAAACACCGATAAAAAAAACTGGACAATCAACTTCAAGAGGAAGAAGTCCAACAACAATTGCAAGCAGCAATGAGTGACAACATGGCTAGGCAGATGATGAACAAAGAGTTTGCAAGACCTATCATTGGGACCGCCACATTGTGCATTCGACTTACAGAGGCAGCTAGGAATTATGAGTTGAAAAATATTCATTATTCCATGCTTCTCTCCTTTTACGGTATCCCTAATGAAGATCTTTTAAATTTTATGCGTGAATGTATGCTACTGTGCAAACCTTTCCACTGCAGGGACTTAGTGAAGATCAACTACGGATGAGGTGTTTTCCATACACTCTATGATAGAGCTAAGTCTTGGCTCATGACATTGGCACCCTGTTCTTTGGCCACTTGGGACAATGTTTACAACAAATTTACGAGTAAGTTCTATTCCCATCAAAAAATGTTTGACCTAAGAACAAAAATTGCTACGTTTTCGCAGATAGACGGAGAACCCTTCCACGAGGCTTGGGATAGATTCAAATTGCTTTTGATATAGTGTCCACATCATCACTTCCCGTTGTAGCTACAGAATTAGTTTTTCTACAACGGATTGACACTACAATGTTAATTCACAGTTGACAATGCTGCAGGAGGAGCTATGGGTGAGAAAACAACAGATGAAACTTATGAACTATTCGAGATGTTGGGAGCCAATTTCCAACAAAAGAGCACTAGAGGAAGAAGAGCTGGAGTTCACAAATTAGGCTCCAACATTGAAATGGCCATGCAACTTGCTGAATTGACGAAACAAGTGCAACTTCTCACTACCTCCAATATTAATGAAATGCCAAAACACGAGGTATATGGAGTTTGTGGTTCATATGGACATGGAGCTAACGTTTGTTCTTTTGCAGGTGATCCTTATACAGGTACTACTGAAGAGACAAATTTAATGCAAGGGTACCAACCTAGACCTAGGAACGACCCTTATTCAAATAACTACAACTCTGGATGGAGGAATCACCCTAACTTTAATTGGAAACAAAACAATAGCCAACCATTTGTCCAAAACCAAACACAAGGTCAAAACATAAACCGACAATTTGCATAAAATAAACCAACCGTAGAGGAAACCCTAAATAATTTCATACACTCCTGTAGTGGAAGGATGGACTCTATGGAAGCTTCAATGAAGAGAGTGAAAATGCAAGTAGGGCAGCTAGCGGAACAAATGCACAAACAAGAGATGGGAAAGCTGCCCAGTCAACCCGAACAAGCCAAAACTGTCACGGTTCTTCGGAGTGGTAAGGTCGTTACTAAAAATTTACTTGAACTTTCTAATGATTTATCTTATAGTGTAGGTAACATGGAAGATGAAAACAATATTTCTAAGGAATTGGAGGAAAGCAGTGACAAGCATGAAGAGCCTTCAAAGGTGACAATTGGAGAGTCATCTAATCCACCTAAGCTACATAAGTCATCGAGGCCATACCGACCGCCTGTGCCATTTCCACACCGTTTAAAGGACAATAAGCAAGATAAGCAGTTTTCTGATTTATTTAACATGCTTTCTAAAGTTAATATCAATTTGCCATTGTTAGATGTAATTAAAAACGTACCTCCTTATGCTAAATTTTTCAAAGAACTAAACACTAAGAAAAGAAGGTATGAGCTTAATGAAAGAGTAATCGTGTCTGAAATTGCTAGTGCGGTATTTCAACGCAACTTATCCCCTAAGTTAAAAGATCCAGGTAGTTTTATTATTGATATTACTATGGGGGATAGGAAAGTAGCTAAGGCTATGCTTGATTTAGGTGCTAGTATCAATTTGATGGCTTACTCGATTTTCTTGCAGCTAGGTTTGGGAGAGCTAAAACCAACAACCATGTCCCTTCAACTTGCGGACAAATCTGTTAAATATTCGAAGGGCATGGTTGAGGACTTACTTGTACAGGTAGATAAGCTAATCATACTTGTTGACTTTGTGGTTTTAGACATGCAGGATAATCCATCTTTGGACAAGGAGCACACCATTCTTTTGAGTAGACCATTTATGGCCACTACCCAAACCATCATTAATGTCCAAAGTGGAAAGTTGACAATGATAGTCTTAGGAGAGACTGTGCATTTTAAGGTTTTTGATTCATCTTCTTACCCTTCTATATCTGCTATTGATGAATGCTCTTTTGTAGAATGTTTAGATCCAATAATTCATGATACTTTTGTGCATGCTAGATTAGATGATAAATTAGAAGTAGCACTTACAGTTGGAGAGGTAGATGACATCTTAGACTATGAGATTAAGGAGTACAGTGATTTATTAGACAATGCCATATCATTAGATGACACTAGTACACCCTTAGATTTATTGGATGTCCCACATGATGATGAGATTGCTCCACCTGAAAACCTTAAGGAACTACCTAAGCATCTTAAATATGTCTTTTTGGGAGAGAATGAGACCTACCCTGTTATTATTTCATCTACACTCACCCAAAATCAAGAGGAAAAATTGATTGGAGAGCTTAAGATGTATAAAAAGGCAATACGATGGAGTATTGGGGACATTAGAGGCATTAGTCCAGCAATGTGTATGCATAAGATTAATTTAGAGGACGATGTGAAACCGGTTAAAGAAGCACAAAGGAGATTGAACCCAATCATGCAAAAGGTCGTTAAGAAAGACGTTTTGAAACTCCTAACAGTAGGGGTAATTTATCCAATTGCTGATAGTAAGTGGTTAGTCCCGTTTATGTGGTACCAAAGAAATCTGGAATAACCGTGGTTAAAAATGAGAAAGATGAATTAGTACCCACTAGGATAATTACGGGTTGGAGGATGTGTATTGATTTTCAAAAGCTAAATTTGTACACCAAAAAGGATCACTTTCCCCTCCCCTTCATTGATCAAATGTTAGAAATACTAGCTAGGCACGATTTCTATTACTTTTTGGATGGTCTTTCAGGTTATTATCAAGTACCCATAGCTCCGGAGGATCAAGAGAAGACTACATTCACATGCCCATTCGGAACTTTTGCTTTTAGGAGAATGCCATTTGGACTATGCAATGCATCCGCCACCTTTCAGAGATGTATGATGTCGATCTTTTCGGACATGGTGGAGAAATTCATTGAGGTATTTATAGAAGACTTTTCAATTTTCAATAATTCCTTTGATGATTGCTTGCATAAATTGACTTTAGTTTTAGAACGATGCATTGATTGCAATTTGAAACTTAGTTGGGAGAAAAGTCATTTTATGGTCCAACAGGGCATAGTGTTAGGACATGTCATATCTAGCAAAGGAATTGAAGTAGATAAGGCTAAGGTAGATTTAATTGCAAAATTGCCTCCACCTATATCTGTTAAAGGTATACGGAGTTTCCTACGACATACAGGTTTCTATAGACGATTTATTAAGGATTTTTCCAAAATTAGTCGTCCATTATGTAATCTATTGTCCAAAGATACTTTATTTGATTTTGATGATGAATGGCTTGTTGCTTTTAATGCTTTAAAAGATAGACTTACTTCTGCACCTGTAATTGTATCTCCTAATTGGTCTTTACCGTTTGAAATCATGTTTAATGCATCTGATCATGCTATAAGAGCTGTTTTGGGGCAAAGAGTGGATAAAAGATTACATGTTATATATTATGCTAGCAAAACACTCAATGATGCCCAAATTAATTACACCACCACTGAAAAAGAGCTATTGGCTGTTGTATTTTCACTTGATAAATTTAGGTCTTACTTAGTAGGAACTAAAGTTATTGTTCATTCGGATCATGCTGCTTTGAGATATTTATTGACTAAACCAAATGCTAAGCCTAGACTCATTAGGTGGATCCTACTTTTACAAGAATTTGACCTAAAGATCAAAGACAAAAAAAAGGAACTAAAAATGCAGTAGCTAATCATCTGTTTAGGTTAATTACTGAGTATTAACATGTTGAAGGTGAAAGTAAGGATACAATCATTGAAACCTTCCCTGATGAACAATTGTTTACAATAGGTCCAAACCCATGGTATGCTGACATTGTTAATTATCTAGCTAGTGGTATGTTGAAACCTAACATTACTTTTCAGGAAAAGAAAAGGTTTTTCAGTGTTTGCAGGCAATACTTTTGGAATGACCCATATTTGTTCAAGTTATGTCAAGATCAAGTCATCTGGAGATGTGTGCCCAAAGAGGAACATGAGAGCATCTTAACCTTTTGCCATGAGCTACATTGCGGGGGCCATTTTGGTGGTAAGAAAAAGGCCCTAAAGGTATTACAATCCGGTTTTTATTGGCCTACTTTATTTAAAGATGCTAACATGTTTTGTATGAGATGTGATAGATGTCAAAGGACTGGTAACATAGGTAAGCGTAACGAAATGCCTTTGACATCTAATATTGTAGTAGAATTATTTGACGTGTGGGGGATTGCTTCATGGGTCCGTTTCCCCCATCTTTTGGCTACACTTACATATTAGTCGTTGTTGACTATGTTTCAAAGTGGGTAGAAGCGATACCAACTAGAACTAATGACGCTAACGTTGTTGTTAAATTTTTGAAGGATAATATTTTTAACAGATTTGGCACACTAAGAGCAATCATTAGTGATAGAGGCAGTCACTTTTGCAATAGACTCTTCGATGGGCTTTTGAAAAAGTACAACATTTCTCATAGAGTGGCTACCCCATACCATCCCTAAACTTCGGGGCAAGTGGAAGTGAGCAACCGACAGATCAAAGGGATATTGGAACGTATAGTGCGGCCCTCAAGGAGAGATTGGTCAATTAAGTTGAATGATGCCTTGTGGGCATATCTTACAGCATACAAAACTCCAATTGGTATGAGTCCCTACCAGTTAATTTTCGGTAAAGCATGTCACTTACTAGTTGAGCTAGAACATAGGGCTTATTGGGCTATTAAGAAGCTCAACATGAACATGGAAAAAGCTGGGGGAAAACGACTACTCCAACTGAGCGAACTTGAGAAAATTCAGGACGAAGTTTACGAAAATGCCAAGATCTATAAGGAGCGTACTAAGCGCTATCACGATAAAGGGCTCCTCGATAAGTATTTCATTCCCAGAATGAAGGTTCTATTATACAATTCATGTTTGCGTTTGTTTTCAGGAAAACTTCATTATAGGTGGAGTGAACCATACACAATCGCTAACGTACTTCCACACGGAGTAATCGAGTTGCTCAATCCGAAAAAGAAAGAAACGTTTAAAGTAAACGACATCGTGTCAAACCATACTTGGAAGGAGACAACAATTTAAACAGCATCGATTTAATACGTCTCTTCGATGAATAAAACACGAGAGCAGCCACGTCTTGCTAAGACGTTAAACTAAACCCTTAATGGGAGGCACCCATTCGGTATTGTATTTCTTTCATTGTTTCTATTTGTTTTATTATTTTTATCATATTTTTATTTTTAAAAGGTTTTCAAGGCAATGAGGACATTCCCAAGTTTTGGTTGGGAGTGGATACGTTGCACGTTTTCAAATTTTCCAAAAAATCAAAATTTTTCAAAAATAGTGTGTGTGCCGCGGCGAGGTAAATTTGTGCTGCGGCGTGGTACTTCCTGTTTCAAAATAATTTTGCAAAAATAATTCCATACCGCGGCGGGGATAATTTGTGCCGCGGCGAGGGACTTTCTATCTCGAACCTAATTTTCAAAAAAAATGTGTGCGCCGCCGTGGGGAATATTTGTGCCGCAGCGAGAAACGTTCTATTTCAGGCACAATTTCAAAAATTTTAACCGCGTCACGGCGGAAAAAATGTATGCCACAACGCGCCTCTAAAAAATGGGCAGAAAAGGCACTCTGGCAGTTCAAACTCATTTCAAATTTTTCAAAACAAATTTTTTCCTCATTTTTTCTCTACTCTCCTCTCCAATTTCTTCAAAAATCCTCATCAAAATTCAAACTTTACTCAACCAATTCTTATTTCTAACATTGCTAATACATTTTCCTCCATCAATTTCATCAGATTTGCTTCAAGAATCAAATTTGTCTCCACTTCAAAAGCTAGGGTTTCAAGCAAGAATTGGGGATTTTTCCTTCAAGACTTCAATTGCATTCCAAAGAGGTAAAATTTGTTACATTTCTGCTTTAATTCAGTAATAATTTTTTGGAAATTGTGAATTTTGTCTGAAATTTAGAATTAAGTAAGAATTTTGGATAAGAGGGGAGCAAAATTATTGGATTTTTCTGAAATTCTGAAATTGAATTGTGAGTTTAAGTTTTCTTAGACTAAGAATTGAAATGGCCCCAAAGAGGAAGGTAGGAGAGAGTAGTCGTTCAAAGGGAAAAGGAAAAGTAGTTGAGGATCAAACTTATGATGCCTCTCGGTTTGTTAGTCGAGAAGCGCAAGAGCGGTATGAAGAGTGCCGCCAAAAGAAATAAAGGATTCGTGAATGAGAGTGGAATGGAGTTTGGGCAAGTAGGTGTAATGGGAATTTCTGATATAGTAGAGAGATTAGGATGGAAGAAATTCGCATACGCCCCGGAAGCAGGTGTGAGTTCGCTGGTTCGGAAATTCTACGCGAATGTCCCGGAAGCGAGAGATGGAATGGTTTGGGTGAGGGGCGTTGAAGTCCCCTTCAATAGGACTGTGATCAACTCGTACTATGGGTTAAGGGACATTCACAATAGCGCGTATGAAACCTACTTAACACAGGTTGATTACGACGAAGTAATTAATACCTTGAACGATGGTAACGGTGAATGGGAATACAAGGGGGAAATGGTAAATATTTTTCAAGCGAAGCACCTAAGGACCCATTCCCGAATTTGGCAATATTTTGTCTGCTCAAGGTTAATGCCGACTCGGCATTACAGTACAGTCGATCGGGAATGGGCTATATTGCAATTTGCTATAGAGACTGAGCGGTCCATAGACGTGGGAATGGTAATACAACAGAGTTGTGTACTCAGCTGAGCACCACAACATTAGCTATTTCTTTCCCCAACTCATAACCGCCCTTTGTGTTAAGCACAGAGTCAAATACGACACGGGCGAGGTCTTATTGCAGCCGGGTGAAACATTAACCTTCGCCTACATGCAACACCTTACAAGTGGAACTAAGACTGGGTAAGGAAGTAGGAAGGGTGATTCTTCCAAGAACGCTTCTACAAGAGACAGGTTGGTAAACCTAGAAGCGAAGGTTAATAAAATGCATCAATATCAACACGAGATGCGTCAATACCAAACCCAACAACAAGCGTGGCTCAGTGATCACATGAAATATCAACACGAGTACCAAGGTCTACTCCACCAAATGATTAGCTGCCAATTGACACACAGTGGAATAGACCTCACCCAATTCCAGCCACCTCCACAATATCCAGGACATGACTTTACTTTTATACCACCGGCGGACCAACCCGAGGATGAGGAAAATGAGCAACTTGAAGACATGGAGGACTGAGCCTCCCATTTGTAATTTTTTTTCTTTGGTTTATTTTTATTTTTATTGTTATTTTTATTTTATTTTGGACTAATTTTCTTTTTCTTTTATTTTCTTTTATTTTCCTTTATTTGGATTGTTTAAGATTTATTAACTTTGTTTAATGTTTTCTGTTTTCATTTAATCTAGTTATAATTTAAATTTGGATTTGAATTGTGATGCATATACTTTGAGGTTTCATACATGTTTCTTGCACATTAAAATGCTTCATCTTGAGAAAAGTGAGGAATAATGAACCGGAGCGTACGTGTTGTATACACAATCTCATACGAAAGGGGGGTAACTTCTCTCACTTTTTCTTAATTTCTTTTGTTTTTCTTTTTTAACATTGAGGACAATCTAGAAATTAGGTTGGAGGTGAGAAAAATATTCTATGAGCATGAAATATTATCAAATTTTAATTTTTAACTTTTGTCACTTGAATTTTGTTAAGTTAGTGTCGTGTCTACTTGAGTCGATCCAGAAGTCTATGATATTAACATGATTGTAATGACGGTGATATATGAAGAAAATTAAATTTTTACCTAAGTAAAGAGAAACATAAATGTTAAATTCATCTAGTTTGAGGATTTTGTAATATATGTGGTAGTTTGCATGGTTAGTATGACTATCTTAGTTTGTGTAATTTATGCATGTTTATGATATATTTTAAGTCTCAACAAGCTCAAGAACTCATTTGAAAATCCATTAAAGCAAAATAATAGAATCAAATGTCACTTAGAAAATGATTTAGGCCATCTTTGGACCGCTTGGACTTTTCAAGCCTTCCCGTATTATTTTATCCATAGTACACCCTTGAATTCACCATTGACATACATTGTACTACCCTTAGTGATAAGAGTACTCAATGTAATATTTGATTTTCATGAGCAATTATGTTGTATTTATCTTGCTTCATCATAAAAAAAAAATGATGATGATTGAACTAATAAGCAAGAAAAGTAAAGAAAGAAAATCAAACAAAAAAGATCTAAGGGACATATGGAATTTATAGGAGGATGAAAAAGAACACTTGGTGGAAAAAGCTGAAAGTAAGTTTGTGAAATAAAAAGTACTCTTATCCTATTGAAAATATCATTTCCGTACTTTCATAATCACACACCTAACCACAACTTTATAAGCTTAATGAAGTCCTATTGATTCTAGGTAGTTTGACTTCTATATTAGTGAAGATGGATTTGAAAAGTGAGCATATGGAAGTTGGAAGTGCAAAATTCTCATTCATATTTTACTTGCACATTTATGAGATATTAAAATATAATCTATGAATATCATGCATGACACGATCAGATAGTGTAACTAACGGGCTTGTGGTTTGATTGGTTGTTCAAAATTCGATTACTAAGATGGGTTTGATATTTGGACTGTTTTTGAGCTTCAGTAATTTTTAACTATTTCGTGTGACATTCGTTGTTGACAATTTTTGAGACATATGCATGGATTGATTCAAGTATGTTTAGAGTCTTTAGTGTATTTTGTTTGTTAGCAAGTTTGTGGGTATCATTACTGGAAATCCTGACGAGACTATAACTAGTCCACTAGGGCCACCTAGGGGTTTAAAGGCTTGTTGTATATGCTAAATGCAACTGTGATAATCTACGAAAGTGATTTAGATTAGTTTAGTTTATTCTTTTTATTTTCATTTTTAGATCGCTTCTCTTGCTAGAGACTAGCAAGAAGCTGGTTGGGGGTTGTGATGAGTGCTCGAAAAGCACTAATATTTCGTGGTTTATTGCACTTAATTGTTTAGAAATAGATTTATTATTTGTTGTTTATTCAATTAATTTCATAAATCTATCAATTCGGAATCACGGGTATGTTTTAGTGCATTTCAGGTGTTTTTAGCGTCAAACGAGTTGAATAATGCAAATACGCAAAGACGGAGCACTTATGGCCCTCGAATCACGAGTTACGGGCAAGACAAGTCAAATATGTAAGCCTTACATAACGAGCCATCACATATGTAAGGGGGTAAATATGAAGAAAGGAAAGGCAACAAGCGCCGCGGCGAGGAAAAGGCATGTCGCGGCAAGAAGCTCTCGGATTTTGACCATTATTTCCAGAATTTGTGTTGCGCCACGGCGGAAAAAATGCCTCGGTGCGCCTATTCCTATTGCAATCAGGATTTGTGTAAACCCTTACATCTATAAATACCCCTCTAGACTCCCCCTTACACATAACTCGAATACAACTTTTACACACAAGAATTTTGCGACCAAACAAGAGATTCATTCAGTTTTGGGAGCTTTGCCACACTCAAATGAAGCAAGAGAAACCATTCTAAGGATCCAAGGAAGCCATCAACGATCGAAGATAAAGCTTTTAGAGAAGAACGTCATCCCATCCATTTAGCGGTATTTAGATCTAGGTTTTCCTTGTTGTTATAGAATTATATTTTCTTCTTCCTTCTTTGAGTGTATGATCATATTATATTTGTCTATGAATTTTAATATGAACATGAGCGGCTAATTTCATTATGGATGTTTAGTTTGTGTTGCTATGTTTGCTAGAATTGTGTATGGTGAATATTTTATTGATTTAATATAAACAAATTACCTTTTGATTATGAGCATGTTTAGATATTTAATTATGAATTATCATGGGCCAATTTGAGATTCGTAGTTAGGTTGAAAAATCTAAGAACATAGTTTTAGGAACGTCACCTTGACTTTATTTCAAAACACTTAATCAAAGCTTCAAATTAGTGACTTAGTCATAGCATTAGTTTGATTGGCATTTATTTCCTTGCGCATAATTTGATTGGCATTTATTTCCTTGCGCATAATTTGATTGCTATTTGATTTACCCCGACCGTAGGCAGTTAATTAGTTAATTGACAAAGAGATTTATCCCGACCGTAGGTAGTCTCGTAATTAAAAAGAAAGCCGGTAAAATTGTTTATTAGAACGTTCATGTTATTTCACTATTACTTTTCGATGCAAGCATGGTCAATCAAGCTAAACGTCCATACATCCTCTATTGATTTTTAATCTACCTGAATTGATTGTTAATTTGCGATATTGATTTTTTTTAATTGTTCATACCATTGTTCTCGTCACAAAACAAACACTTTTTACAGTTTTACTAGATTTAGGATTCTAGTTACTTAGAGTTTTAGTTTTATTGGAACTCTATTTAATTAGTGTTTTATTTGCGTTAGAACTCTATTTAGATTAGGAAGACGGTTATTTAGAACCACTGCAATTCCTTGAGAGACCGACCTTAGAAGTTGCTTGTCACTTTTCTACGAGTGATTCATACACTTGCGAGTACTAAATTTATCACATCAATTGCCTATAGAGCTGACTGCCAACTGATGCTGAAAGATTCATCTTTGTGGGCAACAACAATAAAGTTGCAGTTGAGGCTATAGAGACTTTTAGATTACAATTAAAAAACTAAATTTTATTTGAATTTATTTAAGACTTTTGTTGCACCGTCTTTTAGACGGAATTTAATTTTCATTTCTAATTTGGGCAAATTAGAATTTTCTTTTTCTTTTGGAAATAATAAAGTTAGCTTCTATCGAAATTTAAATTTTATTAGTTCTGGTTCCTTAATTGATAATCTATATATGCTTGATGTTGTTAGTTCCTATAACGAAATACTGAAAACAAGTTCACGTGGTACAATGCTAAAATTAAGTGAGAATTCTGCCACCTTATGGCATAAGCGTTTAGGTCATATCTCTAAGCAAAGAATTCAGAGGCTTGTGTCAGATGAAATTCTTAAACCCCTAGATTTAATAGACTTCCAAGTCTATATTGAGTGCTTTATGGAGAAACGAACAAACTTTACAAAATTAGGTATCGTGAGAGTTACAGATGTCCTAGAACTTATACATACTGATATATGTGGTCCATTTCCTATGGTTCATGAAATGGTCAATAGTATTTCATTACATTCATAGAGATTACTCTAGGTTCAATTACCTATATTTGATACATGAAAAGTCGCAATCTTTTGATGTTTTCAAGTCTTTCAAAGTAGAAGTTGAACTTCAACTTGGAAAAAAAAATTAAGGCTGTTAGATCGAACTGTGGTGGTGAGTACTCTGGGAGGTATGATAGATCAGGAGAACAACGTCCAAGACCTTTCACAATTTTCCTCGATGAGTGTGGAATTTTTCCGCAATACACCATGCCAGGCAAACCCAGCATGAACGATGTTGTAGAGCAATGAAACCGAACTCTTAAGGATATGGTAAGGAGTATGATTAGTCATTCCTCCTTGTCAAAGTCGCTTTGGGAATAAGCTTTAAAGACCGCAATGTATATCCTTAACACGGAACCAAGCAAAGCAGTTGTCAAAATTTCCTATGAGCTTTGGACAGGAAAAAAGCCTAGCATTAGGCACTTACACATTTGGGGTTGTCCAGTCAAGGCACGACCTTATAGGCCACATGAAAGAAAATTGGACTCAATGACAACTAGCTATTATTTCATTGGTTACGTTGAACGCTCTCGGGGCTACAAGTTTTATGATCATACATTAAGATCCTTCTTTGAAACGAAAAATGCAATATTCTTTTAGGATGTTAGGTTTGGGGGGAAAGAAAAAATAAGGGATGTTGTCTTTGAAGAAGAATCTGTTATTAATGGTGATAAGGTCTCTATACTTATGGGTGTCCAAAATTTGGACCAAATTGATTAAAATCGAAAAATCGGACTGGACCGAACTGGACCAAACGGTTTTGTAAATCAAATGGTCCGATTTGGTTTTTATTTCTTCAAATCGTTTTACAAACTGTTCAGTTCGGTTATACGAATTTTTAAACTGTTGTAGAATTTACGAAAATATTTAACTCTATATTGTAATTGATTCTATGGTTATTTTTAAGATATTTATATGATTTATATTTGTAGTATATATTAATTAATTTGTTTAGATTCAAAGAGTTTTTTCTTTAAGTTATTTTCAAGTTTTAACAAATTTGGAGAAAAAAAATTAAAAAAATATATGAAAATCGTTAACTAAACTGGATCAAACTTGATTGGACTGTTCGATTTTAATAATTTTATTAAACAATGGTTTGGTTCGATTTGGTAAAAGTAATATGTTCGATTTGGTTTGATTTTTTTGGCCAAAAATCGGACCGGACCGGACAATGGACACCCCTATCTGTACCTGTTGCTATTCAAGACGCAGATTTGGCACTAGATAACAATGTTCAGACTCATACTCTTGACATTGTTCCAGACCAAGACAACAATGAGATTCTTCCTCAAGCACCATCCATAGATCAAACTCAACAACCTCGAGAACTACCATTAAGAAGATCCATTAGGGAGAGAAGAAGTACGATTCCAGATGATTATATTGTCTTTCTCCAAGAACATGAGGATGGCGTTGGTTTAATAGAGGATGACCCGATCAATTTTTGTTAAGCCATACACAGTTTTAACTCTCAAAATTGAATTGATGCCATGAAGGATGAGATGAAGTCTATGAAAGACAATGATGTTTGGGATCTCGTTGAGTTGCTTGAGGTGCGAAGCCTGTTGGTTGTAAATAGATATTTAAAACCAAGAGGGAGTTGAAGGGTAATGTCAAGAGATATAAAGCATGTCTAGTCGCCAAAGGCTTTACTCAGAAAGAAAGCATAGACTACAAAGAGACTTTCTTTTTGGTATCTTCGAAAGACTCATTTAGAACTATAATGGCATTGGTGGCTCATTTTGATCTAGACCTGCACTAGATAGATGTCAAAACTACATTTCTCAATGGAGACATTGACGAGACAATTAATATGGTACAACCAAAAAATTTTATTTCAGGAGATCCAAAGTCTATGGTCTGTAAGTTGAAGAAATCTATTTATGATCTCAAATAGGCTTCCCGTCAATGGTATCATAAATTTCATCAAGTCATCACCTCATACGATTTTGAGGCGAATATCGTTGATGACTGTGTATAAGTTCAGTAGGAGTAAATATACTTTCCTGGTATTATATATCGATGACATTCTGCTCGCTAGCAGCGATATAAGCTTACTGTACGAAACTAAGAAATTTCTAACGACGAAATTCGAGATGAAAAATCTTGATATTGCCTCTTTTGTATTAGGTATTCATATACTCAGAGATCATTCTTGAGGTATTCTTGGGTTATCACAAAAGAGCTATATCGATAAGATTTTGAGTAGATTCGGTATGAAAGGTAGTAAACTAGGAGACACGCCCATGGCTAAAGAAGACAAATTTAGTCTCCAATAGTGCCCCAATAATAATCATGAAAGGAAAGAGATGCAGAAGATTCCTTATGTCTCAGCGATATGGATTCTAATATATGCTCAAGTTTGAACTTGTCCCGACATAGCATTTATAGTGGGAGTTTTGGGCAGATATTTGAATGATCTAGGTATGTAACACTAGAAGGCAATCAAGCATATGATGCTTTACTTGAGAAGAACAAAATACTAGATACTCACTTATTAGAGATCAGACAATTCAGAGGTCATCAGGTTATTGACATTAAGTTTTTAATTGTTAAGGAAAGAGTTCAGAATAGATAGATTTTCATAGTGCATATAGGAACAGATTCTATGCTAGCGGACCCATTAACCAAGGGTTTGACGCCTAAAGTCTTTCATGAGCACACTGCTCATATGAGTGTTATTCATGATAATTCCTAGTTTAGTGGGAGTCATTTTAGTTCTATATGTTGTATTTCAGACATTGTATTATTTATTTTTTGCAGAATAAAGTTGATGGTTTATGATTATATTTCTGAGTTTGCTTATGTTTTCTATATGCAATGTTCGCATTATATTAAGGACTTTGGATTGACCTTATTAAGAACTAAAGTAAGACCAGTTGAAAATAGGCATGTCTGATATCACATTGCATGTAATTTTTATATTACTCATCTATATTTGATCTATGTCATTGAGTGTATAAGTATGATGATCATCGTGGTATAGTCACGACTGTATTCAGGGACGTAACCAGAATTTTTTTTTTAGGAGGGCTAATTTATATTCAAATAAAATTTTAATTTTTTTATTTATAATATTAAAATTTATAGCTAATATTGAAAAAATAATATAAATTTCAAAAATAAAAAAAATTATTTAAATTGTGCCCGACGACGCTTTAGAGCATAAAATTCATCGATTATCAATTTAGATTCAATTTTTTCTGCAAACTTCAAGAATTAGTTTTTGAGATCGCTTACTTTTTTGATTAGTAGCCTCAATAAAAGTATCTTGGTTGATTGTTGGTCATTTATTTTCTTAAAGAATAAATGAAGAGTTTTAAATGATTTAGAATTTTTGTGAGGTTTATCTATTATAACCTAAAAAAAAATATTTAATGTAAATTAAAGTATATAAATTAAAAATTACAAATTTAAATAGACCTAACAACAATTAAACAAAAAATTAAAATAACTAAAGAATTAAAGAATCAATAAATAAGTTATATGCCTAATTATTTTTCACCTATTAATAGTAATTGATAGTATATAAATTTAAAATAAATTTTATGTTCTAATATAACAATGATATAATATATATTTTGAAATAAAGAGCTCAAATTAATAATTTAAAGAAGAAAAAAAAAACATATTTAATAAAATAATGGTGAATTGTTATAAAAAAAGAGTGCTAAATATATATAAATTTATACTTAAATATATACTTAAATTAATAATTAAACAATATTTATCAATTAAAAAGTTTAAAAATTATAATTTTTAGGAGTATATAATACATAACTATTTATATGAGTGTAAATTAAAACATAAATATTTTAAATATTTAATATTTTTATTTAAAAAAAATATATAATTATAATATAATATATTAAATTATATTTATATTATTAATATTAATTAAAAAAAAAAAAAAAGGCTGCCCGGGCTTAAGCCCGGTACAGCCCTAAGCTAGGTACGTCTCTAACTGTATTGTAACGAAAGCTGCGGTAGTTCCATTACTAATATATGAGGTGAATCAGATTGTTTAAGGAGTAGTTTATGGATAAATAGCATATAGATGCACGCCTAAAAAATTTTGTGATATAATTATTTCACAACACATTTTTTTTCTCCCCATCTAGAATAGAGACGACGATTTTATTGAGGAATTAAGGTAATTTGATTGAGAAATATCACAAACCACTCTACTACAAAATTAATTAGTTGTTATATATCTAGGTATGTTTTTGTTTTAATTTTTGATGATCTCACATAAATATTTATAAATTTGTTATTGATAATAATTTTTACCAAAATATTAAATTCTAACATGCTAAGCTTCCCTTAGCTATCCATCTAATTAATGCAAGATTGCAGTTTTATAGGCTGTCGGCTACCCTCTGAAATATTAAGAACATAAATTTACATATATTTTTGTATATATGTTTTTTATGTTATGATATGTGTTAAATATTTATAAAAGTGAATTAATTTTTTAATTTTTAAAATAAATTTTACACATGCATTGACCCTGTATAAGAAACGTGAGTTCAAATTTATATTATATGAGCATTTATACGAGTAATAATAAGATCTAAATTGTGTTGAATAGGTAGAACAAAGAAAGGAGTAATATTTATTAATAATTATAAATAAATAAAACAAGGGTAAGAAGTCAAGAAGAGCCGATATTAGAGACCCGAGCCACGCCAATTATATTTTTAGATAATAAACAAAGAAGGGCTTGCAATGTGAGGTGTTATTTATTATTTTTAGAGTATATTTTTTATTAATTTTATTAGTTATTTTTTTTTAATCATTTGGTGTTTGCTTTTTTTTTTTTTTTTAAATAAATAAAAAATTATTGTATTAATCTTAAAATTCATTGACTTAAAATACGTATCATTACTTATTCAAAAGAAAAAAATAAATAAATAATTTCCCTTGCATTGCATGGCATGGCATGGAGATATCTACTTTCTAACGCTTTCTTAGAGGACCGAGCAACACCATCTCAAACAAGAAGAAAAAGTCGTTCTAAAAAAACTTAAAATACTATTATAATTTCAAACACATATCGTAATTAATAGCTTTTCTCTTTGTTATTTTATTCTAATTAGAATTGTTTATCTCATTTCACAACTGGGTTGGGGAGCCAATATTCTGGGGCATTGACTTTTAGAGAGAAGAAAAAACCTTGAAGAAAGAAATAAGGGTCTAAGAGATTCCTAAACAAGGCATAGAAGCAGGAGATTTCCCCTTTTGCTTTTGCTTTTGCTTTCGCTTTCGCTTTTTGAGAGGATGGATTATTCATTACAAAAGGTACGATCGGTATTACTTGAATAAACGTACGTGCGAATATAATATATTTATTTTTATATAAAAATAAATTAAAAATTTGACATAAAATATAGATACAATAAAAATATATAAATATGAGTATTATTAGTTTATTTTTTAAAAAATACATTATAAAAATTATAATTAAATATATATTAGCTGTTAATATTAAATTTAATTTATTTTTAGCATAGTCTGCTAAATAATGACAATAAAACTCCTAGTTCATTTTAAATCACGAATTTGAATTACATTAACTATTATTATTTGATATTAAAATTCATTTTTATTCTCTATTTTTCATGTATATTTTGTAATTAATAAATTTTTTTATTAAATAGTTATATATATATATATATATGGATATAGTTTTTGTGAATATTTTATTATCTATTTGTATGAATCAAAAAATAAACTTTTAATATTTAAATAAACTAAAATTTAAATATAATTAATTATTATTTATATTATTACATTGTAGTAGTAATAATAATAAAATTTATTGTCAGCAAAAGTATTTTTCATTTATTATTATACAAAAAAAAAATATTATTTGAGTATAATATTTTTCAGCTCTAAAGTACAAGTCCATAGGTTTGAAAATTATTCAAAAAAAATAAAAATATTTTTCATTAATTCGTATGTACAGATATAATACAAAAAAAAATGCTAACTAAGCTAATTATATTGATTACTTTTTTTATGAAACATATTTTGACATAAATGGCATGTTTGTACATAGTATTAAAGATATTGATTGTATGATTCATATAAAGCTATACAATGGCTCTGAAAGATCGTATCGTATAATATAAACATAGTAAAGTTATGTAAAATATTTGTATGACAACAAATATGAGTATAAACCATACTAAACACTTAACTTAGTTTGTTTAAAATTTTAATTATAAAATCATATACCTTTATTTTAATTTCATTTCAAATTAAAAATAATATTATTTTTATTTTAAAATATAACAAAAAAATTAAATATTGATTTAAATAAATTTTACAATAAAAAATTATTTTAAAAATAAATTATTTTAATAAAATATTTATAATCAATTTAACTCATCTATAATATATAATTTATTATAAAATATTATAAATATTAATTATAATATTATTTAATATATTTAATTTTATTATTATATTTAAACTATTTAATACTTCCACGAAATATGTATTGTTTTGTGGTTTGTCTTCAAAACCCAATCCAATCCTATATGACAAACCCAATCCAACCCTATATGACAAACCCAATCCTATATGTTATCTACTTTTCTTTTATGATTAAAAAGACAACTAAATTTATTACACGTGCTAAAAAATTTGTTTGTACCTTTGGAATCCAAAGCCAACTAAGATAGAACAGAGTCAACTAGCATCTCTTTAGCTCTTTTTCTTCTACTGGGCTTGTATTTTATCAAAAAATAAAAAATATTTTTTTCTCATATATTTTTTTGAAAAATTATATAAAATAACACTTCTAAAATTTATAATAATAAAACTAACAATTTAATATCACTTAACTTTCAATTTAAACGTGTAATATTAAACGTTCAATTTGAACGTATAATATTGAAATTTTAATATTAAATATGTATCAATTGAATACGTGTTCAAAGAAAGATGATATATAAATTATTTTTTTAATTATAAAAATATAAATTTGAATACAAATGTGCTATTTTTATTATTTTAAGTTTTAAGGGATGTTATTTTTGTTGTTTTTTTATAATATTTTTCTGTGCAACTATTAATAAATAGTATAATAATTATTGTAATTTTAAGTATCTTCATTTAATATATAATTTAATATTAATATATTACTTAATATAAAAGACATTATTATTTTAGGAATTGTGCGTGAAAAATTATAAGGAAAAAAAAAATAGAGAAAAAAGTATCGTGATTCATAAATTTAGGTATTTAAAATAATTTAATATTTTAAGAGTTTAGTAAGGACCATTAGTTCCTAAATCTGAATATATCCATATCATTTAAAAAAAAAAAAAATATTTCTTTGTTTATGCTGTGGTGGTGTGTATATAAAACAAATTAACCCCTGGTGTGTGATTAGTGCTTTGCCTCTAACAAAGTGTCAACGCCAACAAAAAGAGCTTCTCAGGAAGCATCCCACCCCCTTTCCTTCTTTGCCTTTGCTTTGGTACTTTTATTTATTTTTGTTTGTTGGGTTTTATCTCTATATTCTCTTCAATACTCATTTTCAAAAAGTGCCCAAGTTCACAACTTCTAGCTACTCAAGTACATCACTCTCCCTCTCTTTTTCATTCACTCTCAAGAAGCTGAATCAGGTTTTTTTTTATTTGTTTCTTTTCTTTTAGCTTACCATGTTGAGTGTGTACTGTGATGTTTGGTACTGTCAATCTCCACAATTTTTGTTTACTTCGGTTAAATTTAAGCAAAATTAGTAATTTGTTAGAGTTCTTGCAACTCTGTTTCTCTGGCCATAAATGCCTCTGTTTCTGATATGAGAAATTTAACCTACCCATTGCTAAATAAAATTTCCTCCAATTTCCTCTTATTCTGTTTCATGTTTGTTCTATCTTTTCCAATGTCGAAAAATGTAAGTTTTTTGTAGACTGTTTCTTGTTTGAATTACATTTTCGTTTGTCACCTCATAAATTGAAGAAAAAGTCAATAATCCCTTTTCTTCGGTATTTCTTGGTTTCCCTTAAAATTTGTATGCGTTGATCCTCATTAGTTGCATTTTGAGGTTCATTGTTGTTGGTGACCCAAATTTTCAACTACCCATAGGTGTTTTTGTACTCAATTTAAGCTTCCATTACCCAAATCCATATTTACTACTCATTCACACTTCTTTTGGTCTGTATTATCTCTCTGAAAAATTGTTAAATCTTTGAACAAGTCTTCAACTTTTTATGGATATTTTCTTTTCTTTCTCCTTGTGCTGCGTTGACAAAATGGGTTTAGTTAGGATAGAATATGATTCTGAGAAATGTCTTTTTTACTTTGTGGGGAGATGTTCTTCCGGCTTTAATTGGCCGGGTCATGACTCTGGTGAATAAGATTAGATGTAACAGTTGCAAAATGAGTTTATTTAAAGTGTGATTGAGAACGAATTGTAATTGATTTTATAATATCCAAGATCTCTATAAGTCAATCAAAATTCTATCTGATAGCTTAACCCATTTTAATGTGCTTTATTGATTCAACATAGTGGAGCATACACATGAATTTTTTCGTTTTTTGCACTTGACATATTCTCGTACCTTTATTGTTGCAGTTTTGAGTTTTTGACAATGATGGAGTTAGATAGCGTATGTGATTGTCCTCCGTCTATGATTCAACGCAAGAGAAAATCAGCAGATAGAGATGACTGCAGTATCAGTGATTTCTCTATGGAAGAGCTTAATCAAGACCTCCTTGAAAGGATTCTTTCATGGCTTCCAACCTCGGCATTCTTCCTCCTTACTTCAGTGTGCAAAAGATGGAAATCAGTTGCTGATTCTGCGAGTTTTAAGCTTGCATGTTCAAGCATTCCTTCAAGGGATCCATGGTTCTTTATGGTTGATCCTTTACTCCACAGATCAGTTGTCTTCGACTCTGCTGAAAGAAACTGGAAAAACCTCAATCATCCTTCTTTTCTCCGCGAAAATACTCATTGCAACTTCATGCCTGTTGCATCCTCTGGTGGCTTAATCTGTTTTCGCAATTCATCGAGCAACTTTGCTGTATGCAATCCTGTGACAGGGTCCTTCAGTGAACTCCCTTCCCTCGATCCCGCCTTGGATAATTTTCCCCTTCATGCCATTGTGATGAGTACAGAATCCAATCACCTGCACTTTTCTTACAAACTTGTCTTAGTTTTTGGTGAACTTCCTAGACTTTCAATTATATTCTACAACTCGTGCACTGGTTGTTGGGAAGATGAGACTTCGTTGCAAAGAAAAGTTGAGGAATCTAACGTGAAGGTTGATGAATATATGGAATTTGAGTCAAATGAGGACAATGCTGTCTACTTTCTTAGTAAGGCTGGAAATGTAGTTGCAACCAACATGCAAAGAAGTCCCTCTAAACAATACTCATCAGTCATCACTAACAAAGATGGTGAGGAAATTGTGTACTTTCTTAGCTCCACGGGAACAGTCATTGCTAGCAATCTTACCAGCAAGTGCTTTTCCGAATACCCCAGATTATTGCCGGTCTTTTGTGAGTACTCCATTGATGTGGTGGAGTGTAGGGGCAAGGTGCTAGTTGTACTATTGTCGGAATTCTTCGAAAGTGCTAGCTTGAGGGTTTGGTGGTACGACGAGGATACACGTTCTTGGAAC
Organism: Elaeagnus macrophylla; assembly: GCA_029378325.1. Classification (NCBI taxonomy): domain Eukaryota; kingdom Viridiplantae; phylum Streptophyta; class Magnoliopsida; order Rosales; family Elaeagnaceae; genus Elaeagnus; species Elaeagnus macrophylla. The sequence continues at coordinate 3,325,657 of CM055649.1, read as the reverse complement.
CAGGTTGCAGCAATGCCTCCTGCAATGTCACATGAGTGGTATGGCAAAAAGGTGGATATAAACTGTGGTGGGACTGGTGACCAGATATTGATATGCTTAAACTCTGTGGACCTTTGCAGCTATGTTCTATATGATTTGGTGGCCAATGAATGGTTTGAGCTTCCCAAGTGTTTTATAAATGGTGAAGCTATTGAGTTCATGTCTGCGTTTGCGTTTGAACCCAGGATTGAAGTTTTTGTATGATAACAAAATGACTTGGTAGATTGAGAATCTGAGTTTGAAGATTCAGAGAGACCACCATATCTGATTTTTTATTATTTTCTTATTGTTTTCTTTTAACATTCTTTTAGCATATCTTTCGTTATGATCTGTTAAGAAAACTGGCCAAGTGAAGTTGGGTAGCCAAGGAGTGTAGTTAGACTGATTGATTGATTGTGGGCATACTATAATAGATTTGCCCTTTGCGTTGTTCTCATTTGATATGTTTGTAACAAGTTGGACTTCTTATGTTAATATGATGTTTTTTTTATAAAAATATATTGTTGGGGTATGATTCACTACGTTAAAATATATATTTAAATAATTTTTTTTATTTAAATATTATTCTTATTAATTTTTTCTAAAATAATTCTATATTAAATTTTACTTTTATTCTTATTAAAGACTTGTATTTTAATCACTTGATATAAAATAATAATATTTTACTAAAAAATTATTAAAAAAATATAATTTATCCTGAATATTCATTTTTACAAAGATAAGAAATTAAATGATATTATTTATAATATAAGAAATTAAATGACATAAATAATTTAAAACATTTATGACATCTCACCCTATTTTATATAAGGAAAAAGTGTCATAAAGGTCATTTTGTTTTTATAAAAAGTGGCATTTTGACCCCTAAGTTATAAAAAGTGTCTTTAAATCCCTTTGCTTTTGAAAAATGTATTTTTAAGTTCCTCTACTTGTAAAAAATGTGTCAACTAAGGACAAAATTAATTTTTCATCCAATCTAACGGAATAGCAGATGTGTGATGAACATTATTTTAAACCTATTATTTGTTAGTTTTGAAGTATTGATTTCGTGATTTAATTGGTATTACTTTGATTTAGAGGAGTATTTTCATGTTTTGTAGGTTCAAGCATTGTGAATGAAATAATGCCGTGAAGTGTTCAAAAAGGGGCTCAAAACGTAACCCTTACATTATAGTTCATTTACTATGTAAGGGGGGTTAAATTAGAGCAGAAGAACGTAAGATTTACGTAAGAACCAACAAATATGTAAAGACCTTTACATGGTATTACAACATTGTGCGCCGTGGCGAAGAAATATGCGTGCCGCGGCATGGGGCCTCTCGGATTGCATCCTGAGAAATCATAAAAATACCGCGCGTCGCGGCCCGCGCACTCGAATTCCACTTCCCCCCCCCACACACACACACACACTCAAACCTAACCTATAAATACATCACAAAACCCTCTGCTTCTCCAAGCAGTGAACAGTAGCAGAGAGTATATTTTTCCACACTTTTAAGAGAGAAATCACTCTATTAATGTTACTCCATTGAAGCTTCATAAAAAATCTTGAAGAAGGTGACCATCCAACATCAAGAAGCTTTTTTCAAGAGTAAAAGTAGGATATTTTATTGTTTGTAATTTCTTTTCTCTTTAGAATTCATTGAATGCTTATTTTGATGGAAAACCTTGATTAAAATTTTGTTATGAGTAGTTAAACCACTTTTATGTGGGATTTTAGGGATGTGGCTATGAATGGATGATTGTTTATGTGGTTTAATTTATATTTAAATGATTTATTTCATATTTATTGTTCTTATTATCTATGTTCATTAATTACTTTTGAACAATTTAATTTATGAATATATAAGAATATTTTAGGGTTGAGAGTTAGAAATGCTATCTAAGTTCGATTGGGCATTTTTGAGCATGAACCTATTTTAAGTGTAATGACTTGTCTTAAATTAGGTGATTAAATTATTTTTTTATGATTAATGCTAATTAACTATCCGGATCAAAGAAGTTAATTAGTTGATTAAGAAAAAATTGCCATTGATTTGGAATTTTTTAGGCTTAGTGAAATGGATCAATAAATTCTACTTTATATGCTTAATTATGAAAACCACGTAAATTAATTTATCCGTGATTGGTTCACTAACTAATTTCCTAAACTTGTTCATCTTATTGTTTCAACTACGTTTTCTTTCACTTGTTTTAAAGAATTATAATTTTAGCAATCGTTCTCAAAACCAACCTTTATTAGAGTGTTTATGATTTATTTCGTAACTAATTTTTAGAGAAAAAATTGACACATTTTAAAAATAATCGCAATTTCTTTGAGAGACGATCTTGAGAGTATACTTGTTGCTTACTACAAGTGACTCGTGCACTTGCGAGCTTTTACAGATATGAAATTTGGTTATCAAGTTTTTGTGCATCAATGTGTCACATGCATATTTATATTTTTCGATATATATATCTGTAAAAAAATTAATATTTAGTTAAAAAATTACTTAATTTTTTTAGCTTAAAAAAAAACTTAAATAAAACTTTCAATGTAATTTAAATATAATTTTTAATAAAATTTTAATTGTCTAATATTTAAAGTCACAACTTAGATAATCAAAATTTTATTTAAGTTTGATTAAATTCAATAAAATTTAAATAGAATTTTTATTGTTTAATATCTAAAATCACAAATTAGACGATGAAAATTTTATTTAAGTTTAATAGAAAGAAATTGTAAAAACTTAGAGTAATTTTTAATTAAAAATTATTTAATTTGATATATATCTATCAAAAAATTTAAACATAGATATGACATATATACTATTCCGTTAGATTTAACAGAAAATTGGATAAAAAATTAATTTTGTCCTTATCTGATACATTTTTTACAAGTAAAAGGACCTTCAGAATATTTTTTTTTATAAGCAAATAGACTTAAAGACATCTTTATTAAATAATACCTATTGTATAAACAAATGGACCATTTTTTCTCTTCACCCTTTTATATATTAAATTTCTTTTATATTAAGATATATTGTTACGCTTGTATTTAGAAGCAACTAAAATTAATAATATTTTATAGCTCTTGACAATCACAATTTTTCTCTCTTATTTACCTTTAACACTTTCATGGTATCAAAATTTTTAAAATTTAATTACAAAGCATAACTCTTTTTTATAAATAAAATTTTATTTTTAAAAAAAATATATGTTTATTTTTCTTACAATGTAAATAAACATATAATTTTTTAATATTAAAAAAATAAATATATATATATTTTTATTAAAATTAATTAAATTATTAAATTATTTATACGTATGGTAAATTTTTAACAAGTACTACGAGTAATCTATTGATCTATCTTTTGTCATTCTATTCTATGGCCACTGGGAGCACTATAATGACTTCTCAGAACCAACTCATCAATATAGTTCCTATCTCATCGAGCACAACTCACTTGATTGTTTTGAATAGACTTCCACCAACTATTCAAAGCATAAGTTGATGCACTTCTTTTTTGTTATAACAAACTTGGATTCATTGATGGAATTATAATAAATGTATAAAAGTATAGTTGGCCTTCCTCCTAACAGCTTAAGCTTTTAGGAGAGTTGGTAACCAACAACTTCTAACATGGTATTAGAGCTAGAGGTCCTATGTTCAAGGCCTAGTAACCCCAATTGTTGAATCGCAAAGGTTTGGCCTGCATAAACCAATCTCTGCTCACCTAAAATCCTTTTGATTGTAGACAAAGATTCTCCCAACCCAGAATTTAAAGATAAGACAAATTGCTTCTACACGGAATTCTCATATCTGTCTCACATCATGCTAGATCACTCATCAATTCCTCCCAAACTTCTACTGAGGCATGGAATCTCCTAACCAAGGGCTTTATGCAAACACTTCCTCCAGTCGTACCATTGGCCTTAATCGAACACAAATCATGAGAATAAATTGGTTACAGAATTTCTTGCTACTATTCATAGCATTGCTGATGAACTTGCTCATATTGGGCAAACTGTTCCACATGCTCATCTTATTATTCATGCCCTTTGTTGGGCCCAATACTTTTCATGATTTTTTATAAAATAATGAGCTCTCATTCCAAAAGATTAACCATTGGGTTGACTCATGTACTTATTAACTTATACTCTCATTGTTATTTTATAAATCTAGGACTTGTTTGTTTTCACTTCTCAGCACCCTAATGGCCTTTGTTTCGATTTTAAAGAAATCACAGCAGCTATAACACGTGATACAATTATAAGCTTTGAAAAGCTTCATGAAAAACTAGTGAGTCATTTCTCAAACATGAACAAAGATGCTCAACTGTTGGAATAATAGTCAATGCAGCATGTTTCAATCCTTCTTGGATCAACAGTAGTCACTAGCAAGGAAAAGTATTGCTACAAGTAGATAAAATAGATAGGAACGAAATTATCGATATATTGAGATACACTGCAATATACTTCTTAGATTGAGTAGTAGATTAGGTCACTTGCTTTAAAACGTTTTGCAGCTTACTTAAAATATGCAAGTAGTAATTAGCCCCGTCGTCCCCAGAATAAAATAGTCTAGACCCTTTTTTTATCTCGAAACTTCACTGCACAGTTGAAGATTGGAATGTTACACCTTCAAAATTATGTTGCTCAGGATCGAAAAATAAAATAACGAAAATAATTTATGTATTGAAAATATTTTAGTGGGTTTCTGTTTTTGAAATTTTTTCTAGGTTTCTTGGTTTCTATATTGAAAAAATCAATTTTTGGAGAAAGAAAAAGAGAGTTTTTTATGCAAAGAGCATTTGTTGTTCTAAGTTAAGGTGTGTTAAAGACTGAGGTATAAGCCTCTATTTATTGGCAAAAAATCGAAGTGCAATGGTCATTAACACGATAGGATTAAAGGAGTTGTTGGAGAAAAAAGCGGGGGAGAAAGACTCATTTGTGGATAGGAACGAAAAAGAGTAACGGTCAAGTTTTCGATTGGGTCAATCTAACCGTTAGAAAAATAATTTTTTTCCAAAAAAATAAATTGTCATCTCACCTCATACACAAGCACTCATCTAGGCAAGGCATTGATGGACAGCAGCGGCAACGGCATGCTCGTATGAGTAGACCCACAATTGCCTAAATCCTCTCCCCTTTCACAAAAATGGGTGTCCTTTTGGGCCAAATCCTAATTGTAAATCTATTTGCTTATATACACCTCCTAAGAGATGTAAAAAAGTAATATGAGACAAAGTTTTTAGAAAGTAAACTCAAGGCACTTTTTTCTCATGAATTTTTTTTTAAAAAATTCATAACTATTTTCCAACAATCCTCCACTTGAATTTTATAAAAATAGTTTTCATCAAGCAACTGATCAATCAAAGATATAAGATTGTGCATAAGCAAAATGTGTCTTTTGACTTGAACATTTGCATAGTGATGATGCTTTATAATATACTAGAGTAACTCGTAGTTTTGAACTCTATCTCTAACAATATTACACACACAACATTACCAAAGTGTAGTTCAAAAAGTCTGTGCATTACATCCATGCACATATATCTCAGTATAGTGAATGCTCTAGTAAATTTTGCCCAAAAATTTCATAAGAAGCAGTCACACTTCCATATTCACATAGGTGAGTCTATCAAGAGTACTTATGTAGTTATATACTCCATTCCATATAGAGTATAGAACTCATTAAGAGTTAATAATTAACTCATTTTTCTATCGCTTCAGGACTTCATGCTTCTAACAGTTTAGAATAGGACCTTATAATAGCATGATTCATCTTTATCACTTTATGACTTGTTATTATCCATTGAACTTATTTCTTGGAATCTCCAATCTATAAGTTGGGTTACCATCATGAGTGACTCTTCATTCTAAGGGTATTAGTTTCATTCCTTTCAAGGTTTTAAAAACCTTCTCTTTTGCTAATTCTTTTATCAAAGAATCAGTCAAATTATCATTAGTACGTACATGACTCTTACAGCTCTTGTAGAGAGAAATTCTCTAACAGTACTGTGCTTACGACGTATCTGTCGTCTCTTGCCATTGTAATAGCGGTTGTGAATCTTTGCAATAGCTCCGTTACTATCACAGTGGATCAAGACAGTTGGAATTGGTCTTTCTTATAAAGGGATCTTAGCTAACAGACTTCTTAACAAGCCTGCTTCTTCACTAGTAAAAGCTAGTACAATCATCTTAGACTCCATCATAGATTGAGCCAAAATTGTATGTTTCTTAGACTTCCAAGAAACAGCTTTACTAGCAATGCTAAATATATAATGCTAGTTGCTTTGGAGTCCTCTAAAAAGGTGTTCCAATCAGCATCGACGTATCTTTTTGGAATAGCAGGAAACTTATGATGATGTAATCCAAGGTTTATAGTTCTTTTAAAATACCTCATAACCCTTTCAATTGCATTCCAATGCTTCAAACTAGGTCTATTGGTAAACCTGTATAGTAATCTCACGACATAAGCTATGTCTGGCCTAGTATAATCAGTAGCATAATGTAAACTACCAGTGATGCTCGTATATTCAGTTTGTCTAACATTGTTGCCGGTGTTCATGAATAAATTTATACTAGGATCATAAGGAGTATAAGTAGGTTTACAGTTAAAATAATTATATTTCTTTAGTATCTTCTCAATGTAATGATTGATCTAAGGAAAGTTCTTTTTCAGACCTAGCAATCTTTATACTAAGGATTACAATTGCTTATCCGAGGTTTTTCATGTCAAAGTTAGCACATAACAAGTTTTTCACATTATTCACAACATGAATATTTGAACTAAAAATAAGCAAGTCATTCACATATAAACATATAATAGTGCAAATGTCATTTTTATATTTATAATAAATGCATTTGTCACTTTCATTCATTTTGAAGCCATGTGAGATAACTAAATTATCAAAATTTTCATGTCATTATTTAGGTGCTTGTTTTAGACTATAAATAGACTTATCTAATTTACAAACTTTAATTTCTTGACTAGGGACAATAAAACCCTCAGATTGGTCCATATAAATTTCTTCTTCTAAATTACCATTTAAAAAAGCAATTTTAACATCCATCTGATATACAACTAAATCATGGATAGCATTAAGAGAAAAAAGTACATTGAAGTTATTCTTGTGACAGGTGAAAAGGCTACAAGTTTTAATTTCTTATTAAGCATCCATTTTAGCCTATGGTCTTGCAACTAAGGTGTAAGTCAACTAAATGCCAAGTTTTGTTAGACTTAAGAGAGTTTATTTCATCATTTTTGGCTTATTTTCATAAATTGGCATCTAAAGAAGATAAAGCTTCTTGTAGAGTTTGGGAATCTTCCTCTAAGGTATAAGCATAAAAATCAGACCCATAATCCTTAAAGGTTTGAATTCATTTACTTCTCCTAAGTTCAGTGTCTAATTCCTCATTTGTTTCAATATTTTTAATTATGGGCAAATTACTAGAAGACGCTCCACTATTCTTCAATTTAAAGAAAAATTTATGTTCATAGAAATCTGCGTTATTTGATTCTATAACTACATAATCATTCAAGTCATAGAATTTATAAGCTTTACTATTCATAGCATATCCTATAAACACACATTCATATGCTCTACTAGCAAGTTTATTTCTTTTTAGATTAGAGATTCTAACATAAGCTAAATAGCCACAAATTTTAAAATAAGATAAGTTAGGTTTCTTATTTTTCAAAATTTCATATGGTAAAATTTTATTTATAGATTTTAGGCACTCTATTTAGCACATAATAGTTAATAAAATTTCCTCCACCAATGAAAAGCAGCACTAAAGTTTAATAAAATTGCAATAATTGATTCAGTAAAAGTTCTATTTTTTCTTTCAACTTTGTCATTCATTTCAGGAGAATAAGATACATTTTTTATGAATGATTCCATCATTTTATAAAAAATATTGAAAATACTAGAATCATATTCAATGCCTCTATCATTTCGAAATCTTTTTATTTTTCTGTTAAATTGATTTTCAATTTCAGTTAAAAATATTTTAAACATATCAAAAGCTTCACTTTTATTTTTCATAAAATATACAAAAGTGTAGTCAAAACAGTTATCAATAAACGTTATAAAATAACATTTTTTATTTCTTGTTAAAATACCATCAAGTTCTCATATATCATAGTGAATTAAATCTGGTGGTTTAGATTTCCTAATTACTATTTTATGTTAAGTTTTGGTTATTTTTGCTCGACTACAAAAATCATATTTTTTAAAATCATTTAAGAATAATTTAGGAATGAGTTCTAAGTTACTCACGTTGTTTATTATGCATTTATTAACATGACGAATTCTAGCATGCCAAACATTAAAAGAACACAACATGTAAGCAGAAGAATAAGCTTTATTAACTTCAACATTCAATTTGTACATGCTATTAGTGGCATACCCTTTCTTAACAAAAATATTATTTTTAGTTATTGTATACAAATCAGCCCCTATAGTTTGAGTAAACTCAGCCTTTTTGAGAAGATAGCCCGAAATTAAGCTCTTTCTCATATTTGGAGTATGTAGGACATCCTTCAAAATGACAGTCTTTTTAGAGGTAAACTTCAATTCTACCTTATTAGTACCAGCAACTTTAGTGGAATGGGAGTTATCCAACAACACTTTATTATACTTGAATTCAAAAAAGGACTTGAACAGATCACGATCATAGAAAACATGGCGAGAAGAACCAGTGTCCACCCACCACCCCTCAGATCTATTCATATATCATAGCAAGAAGCTCATCTTCGGCAAGGTTCGCTTGTGGGGCAAGACGTGTCTTGTTCTAGTAGTTCCTAGCCAAGTGGTCAAGCCTGTTACAACTATAACACATGAATGTGTTATTTCCTGAGGGGGGTTGAGGTACATTTCATGGATGATTTAAGTTTTTATTTTAGTTGTTATGGTTTTGGTTATTATTGCGATTCTGAATTTTCATGTTTCTTCCTTTAGGTTTCAGATGTACAGAGGATGATTTTTTATTGGCATTGTTGTTAGAAACAATAAGTACTTCGTCTTTTTGATCTTATTTTTGGGCTTCTCCCTCTATGCATAGACAGGTTATAAGACATTCTAGGAAAATTCTTTAGTTTTTGTGTTTAAGTACATTCTTAAAGTCTTTCCATGTAGGGATAATTATCAATGATAACAATAAATTGAAATTGTTTATCTAGAGTCATACCTTCATAAGTTATTTCACATGCTTTCTTGTGCAGTTCATGTGACTCATCTTCCACAGATTTATCGTCAATCATTTGGTACTTCAAGTATCTGCTGACAACATACTTCTTTGTTCCAACTTCCTCTGTGTCATACATCCCATATTTTCCTAAGTGACTTATAAAAGTTATAGTAGTTATACAAATCATCAACCAAACCATTTAGAATAAAAATTTTGCATAAAAAAATCAATTTTTTAAATCATTTGTTGTAGCCTTAGTAGGTGGATTAGGCAATGTAGGTTTCTCAGTTGTAAAAACATAATTTACTTTTTTCATAGTTAAGAAAAACAACATTTTTTGTCTCTATTTAAAATGTAACCCCTCAAACGAAAGGGTTTGTTTACATCGGTTGCTTGAAAATCAATAGACATAGTAGATGTATCATCTTAAAATTGTTGCTGCAAGTAGATAAAATAGATAGGAACGAAATTACAAATATACTAAGATATAACGCAATATACTGCTTGGGTTGAATGACAGACTAAGTCGCTCTCTTTAAGACATTTCGTGGTTCTGTCCAAAATGTGCAAGCATGTCAGCCCCATCGTCTCCAATATAAAATAGCCCATAACTTTTTTCTGTCTCAAAACTTTACTGCACAGTTGAAGATTGGAATACTAAACCTTCAAAATTATGTTGCTTGGGATCAAAAAATAAAATAAGGAAAATAATTTATGTATCGAAAATATTTTAGTGGTATGTTTACGAAATTTTTCTTGGTTTCTGTATCGAAAAAAGTAATTTTTGGAGACAAGAAAAAGAGAGTTTTTTTTTGTTCTGTAAAGAACTTTTGTTGTTATGGGTTGAGGTGTGTGAATGATTGAGGTATAAGCCTCCATTTATAGGCAAAAATTTGAAATGCAATGGTCATTAACACAATATAATTGAGGGAGTCAAGGAAAAAGACCCGTTCGTAGACAAGAACAAATAAGAGTAATGGTCAAGTTTTTTTATTAGTTCTTATTTGATTGTTGGAAAAATAATAATTTAATAAATAATTTTTTTCTAAAAAATAAAGTACCTCCTCACCTCACTCACACTAGCGCTTGACATGGCACGACAACGTCGACTGTGACAGAAGTATACTCTTGCGAGTAGACTCGCAATTGCCTAGGTGCTCTCCCTTTATACAAAAGTGGCGCCTCTTGAGGCCCAACCCTAATTGTAAATCTATTTGCTTATATACACCTCCTAAGAAATGTAAAAAAAATAATGTGAAAAAAATTTTGAGAGAGTAAACTCAACGCACTTTTTTTCTCATCAAATTTTTTTTTAAACTCGTAACTAATTTCCAACAAAAACAAAACTTCACCAATCCTCATAGTAATCAAATCTTTCAATGCTAAAACAACTCCAATGTGAGCTCATACAACAATTCAAGGATCAATCATGGACAAAGTCATAACCATGTTTAAGAGAGTATAAACACAATCCCCAAATCCAATAATCCCAACCTCCACAAATAATATGAAATACTGACTTGTAGTAGCATGCTTTCAAGCCTAATCGCATTTTTTTTCAATCTCGCCGTATGTCATCGTTTTTTAGGGAATAAATTACGATTTTATCCCTTGCTTCAGTAGAAAATGTGAGCTTCAAGTTTCTAGATATTTCTTGTTAGTTTTCCAAGACCCAACTACCTACCAATCTCCAGTTATCGTCTGTTTTCCAAATCTATTACCGATTGTCGCAAAATTAAAAATTTCTAAATTTATTCTCATAGATCAGGCCGCGATAGAAAGCTCTGTATCCCTTCTCTCTCGTGCGACTGAATCTCTTCACTCGCTGGACTCATCTCAGCCAACAAGACCAAGGATGATATTATCACCACTAATATCAAGTATATTATGGTAATTACTTAATCTTCTAAACCTATAAGCTTTGAAACTATGTACTTTCTTTTGGATTATATATATTTGTATTTAGGTTTTTTGAAATATAGATATTTGTATTTAGTTTGAACTAACCTAGATTAAAAGAGTCGCGTTTGGAAATGTGGAACAGCGAACAAATTGCTTGGCCACCACCGGGGACAGATGAAGCTCGTCCATGATATGCAATCGGAAGGTGGAACCTAAAAAATGGTTAAGACTTATCCAGAATAAACACGATTTCTTTCCGCAAAGGTAAAACCATTAACTTCAACAAGCTTCAAAATCAAATTATTAATTAGTTAGAAATGGATTTTCAAGTCCACGAAATATGGTCCCACTAAACAAGGAGAAGCCAATATTAATTCATTCTCTATCATTTTTCGAGTTGACCTATATTTCATTTTAATTTCATTTTCTTACTAAATATAAACTATCATTTCCATGGGTGGAATTACAGACACTGTTAATCATATATTTATATTATTATTGTTATGTGTTAATGGGTAATTGTTATATAGATAGAAAAGAAAGTTGCTTCATTATATTTGATTTCTTCAAGCATTGAAAACAAAGTACTGAAGTGGTTGGTTGTTGAGTTAACTTGATTTTTTCTTGACAAAATTTACAGAGTAATAGGAGAAATTGGTATGTACATCTTTGTCAATGCAACGAAAATAGTGAACCAATTAATAAAATTGGAATTCTTTTAAGGGCTTTATGCTCAATGAAGAGTCATAGATTTTGCATTCTGATATTTTTTTAATTGGAAAACATTGCATATTTTACCAATTTTTTTTTTTTTTTTTTTGCAATTTTTGGTTTCATTTAATTCCATGGGTGTTCTATTCTTATTATTTATTTTATATTTACCTTTTAGAGGAGAGACACAATTAAAATGAGAGTTGAATAAAATCAAATTTGTACTTTTTTTTTTATTTTTATGTGATATGTTATATACATTTATTATTCTATGTAATATCTTTTTTTTACTTCTGTCATTGTATGTAACATATTATTTATCTATTTAATGAGGTTGTCGAAACTCTGGTAAGATTATCAAGGAGTCACATGAGTTTTGCTGATGTCATCGACGGAATCACCATATTTCTGGTAACGTCACCGACAGAATTACTAGAACTTCGATAAGGTTGAAGTACTCATAGATGGAAAAAAAAAATTTGGTAAAATATTTTTTTATTATGTATGTATTATTGTGAATTTTTGGAATTAAATTGCTACTTTAAAAAATATATAATTTTTATCTAAAAATAAACTATTTAAGTTGAAAATTTCAAATAATATTCCTAAAGATAAGAAGCAATGTTAAATATTATAAATTTATAATAATTTTAATTAATATGATAATTTTTAATTAGATATAATTTTATAAATTTAATTATATTTATTAATAATATTGTGATATATTATTTATGATTTATATCTGCGATAAATATTATTTTTCTACATATAATAAAACCCTGCTCAAAGCATAAATCCTAGCTTTGTCACATCCATTCCCTCTCATCTAAGTCAAACAATACAACGACCTAGGAGATCTAATTCACGTGAACTTCTCTCATGCGATATATATCAACCCTCTTATTTAAATCCCACCGAATCTACTTATAATATTTCCTTATCAAAATCCCATAACCACCTCTTCTAACCTCTCCTAATCTTCTATCCAAGTCTCACATTTCACGTGATCAAAGTGTTAGAATAGAGGTAAATGTAAATGGGTTTATATTAAAAATAAAATAAATAAGAATAATATTTTATTTATTTATGTGTGCTATTTTATTTTTTAAATAAATTATAAAATTCTTGAATGTTTGTGTCTACTTAAACCTCAGTATATTAGAGTATATTTAGGAGGATTGATTTTAAGTGAAATAATCAAATTGTTCGTAACGATTAATTAAAATTTATATAAGTAATCTTTAATTAAGTCTCTAATACGACCTATATTTATTTGGAATAGAATGACCCTTAATTGGGGGTAATTGCTGTGGAGACATTTAGTTGATGGTACTTTGTATAATAGTTAGTTGTATATGATTGAATCAGATATATTAAAAATAATGTAAATATCCGTTTACTCATAGTTGTTTCTTTATGTCATTCAATGATCATATACGAGATGATTTTAATCTTGAGTGATTTGACTAGCTTCTTGCTGTAGCTCTATCATAAATGTTAGGATAGAGCCCTAAATGCAAAATAGTTTTAATTTAAGTTTGTGCTGAAATTAGAATAAACAAGATGAATATTTCATATATTTACATTTGTTATTTTATTCTTTAAATAAATAATTTAATTTCTGATTTTTGCGTGCCTACTCAAAACTCAGTATATCAACTCGTATATAAGAAGATTAGTTTTAAGAGAAATAATCAAATTATCAGTGACAATTAATTAAAATTTACATAAGGGATTTTTAATTAAGTCTGTAGTATGACCCATATCCATTTGGAATAGAGTAACCCTTATCTTAGGGTAATTGACGTGAAGATATTTAGTTTGATGTACTTTGTATAATAGTTTATTACACATGACTGGAGTAGACATATTAAAAATAATGTTAATATTTGTTTACTCACAGTTATTTCTTTATGTCACTTGATGACCATGTGCTGGACGATCTTAATTCTAAGTGATTTGATTGGACCCTTACTATAATACCTTGATATTTGACTTACTCGATAATGCCCGAAGTGTTGAGCTGTGTATCTTGGTGTTTATGGTGGATTAGGAAGTTATCTCATAAGATATGGAATCCAGTTCGTCTGTTCACTTATGTTAAATATCAGCTTTCTTGTTTAGTAATCCAGAGCTTAAATGACTGTCAGCAATTTATAATATAATTATATATAATTATTCATACATATCACGGATACGTAAGGAGAATATATAATAGAGGATGTAAGACAAACTTAATGACCTCGATTTTAGAGGATTGAGCTGCATTTAATAGTTATATTAATAGATTACTCATATATATTATGTTAGGTAAATACTAGCTATGATATTTGATAGTATTTAGTTTTAGGTTTATAGTAGAGTAACCACGAGATTAATTAATAATAAGAATTAGTTAAGGGGTTACCCAATGTATCGTTGCTTTATTTAAGATTGATTTTGTAGTTCTATTTGATTCTTGAGTCTACTCCATAACAACAACGACTGAACGATGTTGCTTTTAAGATAAATTTATAATTAAATTGAAATTAATTATTTTATGTGATCAAAACGCTTGTTTGTTTATTGAGACATTTTATGATAGTTATAAATGTCGAATAAATATGTAAGGGTAAAATGATAGTTTGGCGTATTCAAAATTAATCCAGTTTATTAATTATGTAAGATTTGGTTGGCTTAAATATTTATTTAAATTAATTAAATATTAAAAATGCCTAATTAAAATGTTTAATAGGCACAAAAACTATTTTGGGACTATAAGGGCATTTTGATAATTATGAAATTAGATTTGATAATTTGATGATTAATAAATTAAAGCAATTTAATTGGAATTATGTAAGAGGGATATTACATTGTGGGAGTTTGACTTTCACATGCATACAACTTGATTTTGTATTGTGTGAAGGACTCTACTGCGAGTGAAATTGAAAGTTGAGTTTTACATTACTCTTGGCTAAATTGGAGACTATTTATTCATTCTATTTTCACTCCTTATGGTTGTCCAACATTGAGAAAAATAGACAATTTTTTACACAATTTGGGTTATTTTGTGAGAACAAAACTCAACATAAGCCATAAACTATTCAAGAATGTGTTCTTGAAAATAAAATTATTTGTTAACAATTTAATCATTCATGCATAAGGGTTCTTGTTGGGGAACTAGAATTGATTTTTGATATATTTAGATATTGTAAGGATTCCCATCAATTTCGTTCGTATTTATTGGAATATAAGGCTTGGAAGCTTGAAAAATTCAACCGTTTGTTCACGTGCTACAAAAGCATGCTTCTTTTTTCACTTTATATAAAGTTAAATTATATATATCATAAGGTTTATAATTGGCAAAAATATAGCTTATGTTAATTTGATTTTTATACAAAAAGGTTTTCCAAAAACCAACACTAAGTACTAAAAAAAAATGAAACTAATCTCACTTCCATATGTCTACAATCGATTTCACATTTTCTTATCCCACTAAATCAAACAAATGTTTGAAACTCTGAACATATGTATGCTCTCTCCTCATAGATTAATTCAAATAAAGATGATGGGATACCTATGCTGGAAGTTGAGGCTCCAAGTGGGCTCCTAACTCATGACATTATAACTGCTTCATCCTAGCATGAGGAAGACTCTAGATATATATCATCTTCCCCTATTGTCATTTCTACTTGCACCAATATTTGCAAGTAGCCAACGTAACCAATTTCTTTGGTAGTAGATTTTATAGCACGATACTCTGTCTCAGTAAAAGATTGAGAAACAATAGTTTGCTTGTGGATCGTGAGAGCATGGGAAAAGAGAAGGGCTTTTGACTGAAAAAAGCATCTCTCTTTTATAACTCTGATGAACCACTTCGCTATCATGATTGTCCCAGCAGGCGAGGAACGAACTGTTTGTATGAGATTTGGGACTTGATTCTCGCAGAGTAGTGCAATGCCCTCCCCTTGTTGCTACTCTTCTAAGAAATAAGAGAATCATCCAAAAAGATACAAAAATCAATGACAGACTTGCGATCTGTGGTATCACGACCATAATCAGTATCAGAGTATGCACAAAGCTCTAAGGAAGAGTTGGATGGAAGTAAGAGACTCTGGAAAATAGTGCCCTAAAGATACTGCAAAATACGTAGAACGGTTGTCCAATGAATGATAGTAGGAGAAGCAACAAACTGACTAACAATATGAACAACGTAAGCAATTTCTAGATGAGTAATAGTAAGGTAGACTAAGTTGCAAACAATAGTTTGATATAAGGTAAGATCTTACAAAGGAATGCCATCAGAAGAATAATACTGAACATTGTGCTCACAAGGGGTATCAACAATTTGAGTATCAGTAAGGCGAGCCCGCTCAAGAATATCAACAGTATACTTAGATTGAGAGAGAGATAACATTTTGGAGAGAATTCTACTTTAATTCCCAAAAAATACCGTAGAGAACTCAAATCTTTCATTTTAAATTGACGAGCTAATTCAGATTTTAGCAATATAATTCCATCAACATCATCACCAGTAATAATCATATCATCAACATATAAAGAGAGCAAAATTCGACCTGTAATGATATGCTTAACAAAGAGAGCAGAGTCATGATCACTAGAAGAAAATCCAAGAGAGGCAATAATAATAGAGAACGTCTCAAACCATGCTTGAAGTGCTTCTTTTAAACCATATAAAGCTTTTTGAAGCTTACAAACTTCTCCGTGATTACGTGGGACACCAGGTGGGGGAACCATGTAAACTTCTTCATGTAGGTTACCATTCAAGAAGGCATTTTTAACATCCATCTAAGATATACACTACCTATGAGCAAATGCAACTGCAATAAGTGTGCGAATTATAGTCATTTTTGCAACATGTGCAAAAGTCTCTTCATAATCAATACCACTCATTTGAGAGTATCCCTTTGCAACTACTCGGGACTTGTATCTTTCAATAGATCCATCAGAATGAAGTTTAATTTTATATTCCCAATGGGAACCAATAGCTCGTTTACCTGGTGGCAAAGGTACCAATACTCATGTGTTTGTTTGATGCAAAGTTGTAAGTTCTTCAGTTATAGATTGTTGCCAAAGGGGATCAAGGACTGCCTCCTTATAGGATAATGGTTCAAAGAGACAATGAATAGATGCTAAAAACGAAGTGAAAGAAGTGGAATAGGAAGAGTAAACAAAATCTGGTAGTTTAGTAGACTTACGAGTGCCCTAAGGATAGCGTGGAGGATCCACAATTCTATGAGGAGCTGGGGCAACTGTAGGAGGAAGAGAAGCATCAAAAGTGTCAAATTGCGGCGTACAAGTATCTGCAAAATCTGTAGTTAGAGGAACTTGTAGAGAAGAATCATCCATATGGTTAGAGAAAGGATCAATATGAACAAGATTTGATTTGGTCAAATCATGAACAATAATAAGAATAGAAAAGAAAGGTATATGCTCAAGAAAGACAACATGACGAGATACATGTAATTTTTGTGAAGATGGATCAAAACAACGATATCTTTTTTACCCTTCACCATAACCAAGAAAAACACAAATGATAGAACGTGACGATAATTTGGTCGGGTCTACATAAGGCGAAGGACAAAACAAGTAGAACCAAAGATTCTCAAGGAAGAATAGTCAGGACTATGTTCATATAGTTTTTCAAAAGGAGACAAACCTAAAGTGATAGATGATGGAGTTTTATTGATTAAGTTTAATGAAGTAAGAACTGTTTCTCTCCAAAACTCACTAGAAACTGAAGATGACAACAAAAGTAAACGAGCAGTTTTAACAATGTGCCTATGTTTCCTTTCAGCAACACCATTTTGCTCAAGAGTGTCAGTACAAGAAGTTTGATAAATAGTTCCATCTAAAGCAAGCAAATCACAAAATTTATTGGAAGTATATTCACCACCTAGATCACATCTAAAACACTTAATATCAGTAGAATGTTGTGTTCTTACTAAAGCTCTAAAGTTATTATAAATACCAAAAAAGTCAAAATGACGATTCATAAGATATACTCAACAAAAACAAGTGTGATAATCAATAAAAGAGACATAATATCAAGACTCTCCTTTTGAAACAACAGGAGAAGGTCCCTACATATCATAATGAACTAAATCAAAAGGTGCAACAGAATAATAAATACTTTTATTAAAAAGTAATGCAGAAAATTTTGCAAGTTTATAACCACTACAATTAGAAATATTATGAGCTTGCAAATTTTCTAAGACTCTAGTAGAAGTTAGGTATTGTAAACGAGAAGTAAAAACATGACCAAGATATAAATGCCATAAATAGAAACCAAAAGATGAACACAATCGAAAAGAAGAAAGGTCAACATTAAGAGGTGCAAATTTTGGTAACCTCAGCTCATCTAAAACATATAATCCCCCTGCCTACGGCCTATCCCAATCAGCTTCTAGGATTGCAGATCCTGCACATGACAGGAAGTAGAAGAAAATGAAACTAAGCAACCAAAATCACACAATTGACCAACAGATGCAAGGATTAAGTGAAAGGTTAAGAATATAGTAAACATTATGAAGTGATAAATGAAAATTGATAATAGAACCAATACCTACTAATGGCATAGGAGTACCATCAGTAGTCATGACAGGTACAAATGATGTAGGATACAAGAAAGCAAAATTTTTTGGATTATGAGACATGGTGGGAAGCTCCATAATCCAAAACCTAAGTTGAAGAGGACATACCTGAAGAACTAGAGAGGGACTGACCTATCGTAGACAAGACAGATATGGCATGCGGTTGCGTATTAAGAAATCTTTGAAAATACTCGGTGAGGGCAGCCAATGTAGAGTTGGAGGATGAGGCTGAAATATCAGAGGATTTTGATAGAGGTACAGCTGCTACAGTATTAAATTGTAGAGGGCGATACAGACGTGGTTGTGATTGATTGCCAAACTGTGGAGACCTGAATTGGTGCTTTTGTTGAAACTGATGTGGTTGTGATTGATTGCCAAACTGATGTGGTGCTAGATTTAATTTAGGACACTAAACTTTCCAATGATCATTTTCTTTTCAAAAGCTGTAGGCATCAAACCCAACTTTGTGTTAGTCTTGTTCTCATAGTGAGTAAGAGGTCGAGAAGAAGCTACAAAAATAGAAGGATTAGGTGGTAGGAGAATTCCTTTTCTTGCTTGAGACTTAGGTGTATTTCATCAACCAAAAACTCACTGACCATCGAATCAATTGACGGAAGTGGGCTAAGGTGCAAAATGGAACTACGAAGGTCTTCAAAATAATCGCAAAGTGTCATTAAGAATTGAACCAAACATTGTTCCTCTCTACAAGCAATATAAGGTACACAAGCTCGAAGTTCTGCTGATTCTGTTAGAGTCAATTGATTCCAAAGGTCTGTCATTGCTAATAAAACTGTCGAATACTCATGTTTTTCTGTTCAATAGCTCCAATATTTGATTATATAATTGGTATTGCTTTGCAAAGTTTGACTATGTATACAGTCTTGCAAGATGTAGTCTTGCAAGATGTTTTCAAACTTTTTTCGCTGTATCATATTTTGCTAATTGGGTACCTATTGAGTGTTCAACAAAATTGTTATCCAAGTAATGATTTTTGAATTCTCTACTTCTTAAATATCTAGCAGCGTTGCATAATCAGTCTTCTCTGCTGTAGGTTTATTCACAATTTTAGATACATAACTCCACATTTTTTTACCTTTGAGAAATTTTTTTCATTACATAACTCCAATACAAATAATTCTTTCTATCTAACTGCACATTAATTGATTATAGCGAGTCATATTTACTACCGGTCATTGTAAAAATAAATCAAAAACTTCCAAATTGTCAAATTAAATAAAAATCTTAATATCTCAATTCGAACAAAAAAATATCTAAAAATAAAAGAAAATATTTATCTGATGTCAAAGATAAAACTCGTGAATAATACGAATAATATTGAGATGCCATTACTCAATTGCCTGTGTTTATTTTCTGTCTTCTTATGTTCTTTTATATATATATATATGTGTGTGTGTGTGTGTTACCGTTGACCTCTAAATATTAGTTAACTTCTGAGAACATGGAAGACATGCCAAATATTAATTACCATATGACATTGATGAAGTAAATGAAAAACTCTGCAGATTCCACTGTACATCGTAATCTAACTTTAATTTTGATCTGATCTCAGTCCTCGGTAGTCGATCAGTCGTTTTTTTTTTTTTTTATATTCAATTGGATCCTTAAAAAAATCTATAATTTCTTTAATAACTTACCTCCGACATCATAATAATTATTCAAATTAACATTTAAGAGAAGTAAAAAAAATAAGAGATGGGAGAAAAAAATAAGAGGTTAGAGTTTATTAGAATGCAAAAGTGTTTGTAAATGTTACAAATTAAACCTTTTAAAGACAAAATAAATGAAAAAAGAAAAAAATTAAAATAACCTTATAATAAAATATTAAGTTATTCTAATACTCTCAACCATCCAAACCCATTAATACACATCCCATGATCAATTGCTCAAAAAATAATATCTCAAATAAGTTATCCCTCACTACCACCAAACATCCCATCCCCCAACCCTTGAACCTCGTGCTGTTACTCAAGCCTTTAAGGATTCTAACTGGAGAGGTGCAATGTTTAATGAGTTTAATGCTCTTATTAAAATGAAACATGGGAATTAGTTACCAAACATCCTTGTTAGAAAATTATTGGTTGCAAGTGGGTGTTGTATATAAAGGGGCTTACAGATGGTAGCATTGATCGCTACAAAGCTAGGTTTGTCGCCAAAGAATTTCATCAATGTCTCGATGTTGACTATCAAGAGACCTTCAGTACTCTATTTGTCAAACCCACCAATATACCCATTGTACTCACCATTTTTGTCACCGATTAGACATGAACAATGCATTCTTTCATGGTCATATTACTGATGAAGTTTTCATGTCTCAACCACCTAGTTTCACTAACGGCTCTTCACCCAATCAAGTGTGTCGACTCAACGGTTCTTATATGGTCTCAAACATGCAACTGGCCATGCTTGGTTTCAAGAACTTAAAAGCTTTATTCTTTCTCTAGACTTTGTTAATTCAAAGTCAGATACCTCCCTATTTGTTTATACTGACATATCCATCATAATTTACTTCTTGGTTTATGTTGATGTTTGCTAGTTACAAGAAACTCATAAGAATTTGTTCAAGGAGTCATTGATGCCATTGTAAAATAGTTCTCCATCAAAAACCTTGGTCATCTACACTACTTTCTTGGTGTTGAGGTCATCCCCACTACATATCGTTTGTTTTTGTATCAACAAAAATATATATATCATTTATAAGTGCATTTTAAAATAACTGGCATGAACGTGTCTGTCACACCCACAAGTACTTCCACCCTAGCTACTTATTCATGATGGTACCCCTATTATTGATACCAAGCACTTTTGCAGTCTCATTGGTGTAATGCAATACTTGTCACAGATACTTCCAAACATTGCTTATATTGTTAACAAACTTTCTCAATACATGCATGCTCCAACGCAAACTCATTGGACTTTTGCAAATTAAACGGCTTCTTCTATATCTAAAGCACACAATGTATCATGGCTTAACTATCAGGAAGTTTTCATCACTCCATCTAATTGCTTATTTTGATGCAGATTGGGCTAGCATGGATCACTAACCTTTTGGTTAAACTTGGTGTTTCCCTACCTCAAGCACCACACCTTCTCTATGATAATCTCGGTGCCACATATCTTTGTGCAAATACTGTTTTTCACTCTTGAATGACGTATATTGCCCTTGATTATCACTTTGTCCATGACAAGATTTTCCAGTGGCTCCCTGCAGGTCTCTCATGTCTCTACACACAATCAACTTTCTGATGTTTTAATCAACCCATTGTTCAAGAATCGATTTTAGGAAAAAAGCTTCTACAGTTAGATAATTAATATACTTTAAAAGTTGTTATAATATTTAGATATCCTATTATTTTATATATCAGTTTTCATTTATATTAGGATATGTAGTTAAGCTTGTATTTAAAAGCCAACTATAATTAATAATATTTCACAGCTCTTTTTACGGTTACAATTTTACTTTTATATTTACCTTTAACTCTTTCATACTTTTATTAATGTATATATTTTTTATGTTTAATATAATAATTTTATTGAATAAAAAAAGTAAAAAATGATAAAATTAAGTCTAAATTATATCATTAATCCCCCAAATTTTAATTAAACTCACATAAGTCCTCAAACTTTTAAAACGTACAATTTGTTTTTTAAACTTTTAAAACCTTACACATAGATATAAACTTTTAATTCATAAGATCCCAAACTTTTAAAATTTTATGCATAGATTTTAAACTTTTGATGTACAAATATTTGTAGTAGTTAAGTTAGACTTATTTGTTAATTTTTAAAAATTTGAAAATTAAATTTGAAAATTTAGAAACTTAAGAAATTTTGTGTAAAATTTTAATAGTTTTAAGACTAAATTATTTAATTTAAAAATTCATGAACTTGTGTGTAAATTTTCTTAAAGTTTAGAAACTAATCTGAGTAGTTAAGCTTAAAGCTAATAGTTTTTCTTTGTTCCCACTTCTCATTTCCAATTAATCATTACTCTACTCTTGTCTAATTTCTCAGCCCGAGATCCCAAAGCCTAACATCAAGACGTTGGCCCTCTAATTTATGTTGTCAGTATTTGTTTGGAAAAAATTAAAATCATTTTAGGTCCTAATTTTAATAAATTATTAAAGCATAAAATTTTATGTAATAATTATTTAGTTATTAAAAGCTAATATTTTAAAAAAATTAATAAAAAAACAAAAATGTAAAATTCGATCCTTCCAATCCAATCCAATCCAATTCAAAGAATTTTGTTTGAATTACTTTTATAAGTTTTATTTAATCATATCAGTTATTGCTTTTTAGAAACCAATATTCCTCTAATATGCACACCCCTAAATAACACAAGTTAAACCATAAAAATTTAAAACACAACTTTTGCATTTAAAAAAAGCTATACTTCTCACAAGTCTTTTAATGGTTTTATCATGTAAGGACATGTTAGGAAATATTTGCAATTACGCTTTTGTTACAAAAAGCTATGTTGCATCAAAAGTCATTTTTTTTAGAAAGGCGCTCCAACTTCTCTATTTAAAAAAAAAAAAAAAAAGCATAAAGCCTATCATCCATCTCCTTATCCTCTTCACCTCCATCTCCACCCTTCGATCCCATCAGCACCCGTTAGCCCTACTCTTGTTAGAACTTGCAGCCACTAGATCTATTCTCTGCTTTAACTCTACAACCACGCAATCTCTACTTTTCCACCACCACTACTCAGTCTTACTCTTTTGTTTCCACCATCAAGTTTGATTTTGTCACCTTGAAACTTTTCTAAAAAAAGAAACATTGAATAAAGAATTATATTACTCTTTATTATTTTGAACATTATAGAGTCTGAGACTATATATACCAATTTCTAATTAAACTCTTCTTAGTTGATCTTAATACACAATGTAAACAGTATGCATGTGTAGCTCAACTGATAACAAACTAAGAGAGACTACAATCTTATACAACGTATACCATGATAGCAAAAGCTGCAACTATTCAAACATTCTCCTGCAAACTCATGGTGGTGGTAACACTGTGAGTTTGGACTTCAAACTGAGAAACCTTGTTACTCTAAGAGGTTTGGTAAGAATATCACCAACTCATGAATAAAGTGGAAATCCACCTCTACATGTTTCATGCAAGAATGCATGATGGGATTTGCTATGAGAAATTTGGCACTGATGTTGTCAGTAAACAAAACAGGTAAGTGAGACTCAACAATCTTTAATTCCTTAAGAATTGAATGCAACCAAATGAGTTCTGATGCTACAAAAGCTAATGCTCGATATTTAGATTCAACACTAGATCTAGATACTTTTTTTTGTTTAGAGGACATCCAAGACACCAAATTATCCCCAAAGAAAATATTATATCCTCTGGTGCTCCTTCTATCATCAGGGCATCCAGCATAATCTAAATCTATAAAACTAATTATGCTAAGCACCTTTGACTTATGCAACATCAAACCATGTGACAAAGTGCCATTGAGATACCTCAAAATCCTCTTGGCTGCCTGCCAATGAGTTGAGATTGGAGCATGTAGAAACTGGCATAGTCTATTGACTGAATAAGAGATTTCAGGTCTAGTTAAGACACAATATTGTAATGCACTCACTATACTTCTATACTGTGCAACATCCTCCAACACTTCACCATCATACTTGGATAAAACACTACCAGACCTTTTATATTTTGCTGGGACAAGTGCAGAGCATCACCAAAATGCTGAACTTGTATACCCAAAAAGAAATGCAACATACCAAGGTCTTTGAGTGCAAACTTTGCATTGAGAAGACCAATCAAATTCTAAATATGTGCAGGATTGCTCCCAGTAAGGATAATGTCATCTACATATACTAACAAAATGGTGATATGTAGACTTGAATGCTGAATAAACATAGAGGTGTCTGCCTTTGAATTCTCAAACCCAAGCTCACACAAGCTATAACTCAATTTCTAGTACCAAGCTCTAGGAGTCGGTTTAAGCCCATATAGAGCCTTTTTCAACTTATAAACCGAAGTGGGATGCTCTTAACATACAAAACCATCAGGTTGAACCTTGTAAACAGTTTCTTGCAAATCTCCATTAAGAAATGCATTATTGACATCAAGTTGTCTCAAGTCCCAACCCATTGACAATGAGAGAGTAAGAACAACATGAATGGTTTGGGGTTTAACTACAGGTAAAAAAGTCTCAGTTTAATCAATTCCTTCAACTTGATTGTAACCCTTAGCCACAAGCCTTGCTTTGTACTTGTCAAGAGCACTATTACATTTGAGCTTGGTTCTGTAAATCCATTTGTTCCCAATAGGAACTGCACCAACAGGACAGGGAACTAATTCCCAAAGTAGTGTTAGGTATAAGAACAGAAAACTCCTTATGCATAGCTTCCTCCCACTATGGAATACCATGAGCTTCCTTATAGCTACCAGGTTCAGGTAAGATGATATTAGAAGTGACATGAAGCACCTTAGGCTTAAGTGAACTTGTCTTTGACCTAGTCACCATGTGATGACTTGTCATAGGAGACAAAGGTGGAAGAACAACCACCAATTCCCCAAACACAGGTAGTTGTTGTGGGACAAAATCACAGTTACCAAAAGAAGTAACAAAGGAAACACCGATTGGAGAAGAAGAGGAAGACTGAGAGACAAAAGGAAACATAAGCTCATCGAATTGCACATGTTTGCTACTATAGATCTTTTTGGTTTGTAAATCAAAGCAAAGATACCCTTATTGTTGAGGAGCATACCCAAGAAACACATAAGGTTGAGACCTTGGTTGTAGTTTATTTTGATTATATTGTCGAAGATAAGGAAAGCATAAAGAGCCAAAAGTCCTTAAAAAACCAAAATTTGGAAACTTATGATATAATAGCTCATAAGGTATTTGGTTATTAAGAGCTTTAGTGGACAATCTGTTCATCACATAGACAGCTGTCCTACAAGCATAGACCCAGTACCTAAGTGGTATTCCACTATACCTCTTTCAACCACTTGTCGATTGTGTGTCTCTACCACCCCATTCTGCTAAGAGGTGTGAGCACAAGATTTTCTATGCACAATCCCTATGTGACTGGGCTAAGAGGACACAAAATTGAACTCCAAACCACCATCAGTCTGAACTAATTTAACTTTAGAGTCAAAATTACGCTCCACCATATTCACAAAAGAAGTAAATACTGTCTCAGCTTCATATTTTGCTTTAAGAAAAAAAAATCCACATGAATCTGATACTTTCATCCACAACCAGCACAAAATATTTAGCACCAGTACAACTAATGATAGGAGAGGTCCATAAGTCAAGATAAATCAAATCAAAGGGAGTAGCACAAGGTACATGTGTATGCTTAAACAGTAATTTTTTTTTTATTTAAACATCTCACAAGAAACACATAGGTGACTAGAGTCAACAATAGTACATGAAATAAGAGAAATCTGTACAAGCCTAGCTAGTACATCCCGTGAAGGATGAGCCAATCTATTATGCCATATGTCAAGCTTTATTGCACTAAATATAGAAAACCTACTATTAGGTTTAGAAGAACCAGGACTAACAGATGGTACCTAGCATTGAACTTCTCTATTTAACTTGTACAGACCTTTTTCAGCCTTGTCCTTAGCTAACACCTTTTCTATGTATGCTTCCTTCACAGAGAAGCCAGTAGAGTGAAACTCCACTACTACATTGTTATCATGGCATAACTTGTTCACAGAGACTAAGCTATGAGAAACTGAGGGTGTATGCAAAACATCACAAAGTTGAAGTGAAGTATCAACTTGGGAAGAGTGAATACTAGTACTACCAAGATGTTTAATGAAAAGAAAGGAGTCATTACCTACTGCAACTCCTTCAAATCCATTATAAGATCTAAAGGTTGTCAAATTATCAAAATTCTTGGTAAGATGATGTATGGCACCTAAGTCTAGCAACCACCCTTCACTAACTTCACTTGAAGTGCCAGCAAACATTGCTAATGCCTTTCCACTACGAAGCAAGTCTTTTAGTTTGAAGCATTTGTTAGCTGGATGGCCAGGCTTGTTGCAAATCTGACATTGAACCCAACAATTAGATCCACCATGATAAGAATCTACTTGACTCTGGTTTTGCCTATATGTATTAGTAGATCTTTGCTTAGGTTGATAGTTAGTACTCCTCTGCAAGAACTCATGTAAATTCTAGCCAGAACCACCAAAAGAAGTTCTTGAATGACCACCAGCATTATTTCTGAAGGACATCTTGTGAAACTTGGCAACATTAGCTTGAAGCACAGAGTTGACATTAGAATGTACCTTGTGAGAGATAAGCCTACGGTCATAAAACATTAATTGACTCTGAAAATCCTCAAAAGTTACATGCTCACTCCTCATTAACATGGTCATAGAAGACACAAAAGAATTGTAATATGAATTCAATCCTCCAACTCCATACAAAATCAAGTCACGTTCAGAAACTTCTTCTCCAATTGTTAAAAGATTATTAGCTACTGCTTTCAATTTCAATGTGTATTCTTCAACTGAAAGATCATTTTTACAAAGTCTCTGCAACTCAAGACGAAGATTCATGATTCTTGCTTAAGACGATACAGAAAACACTTTTTTTAAGGATTTCCATTGTCTTGCTGCAGAAGCTCCAAAAGGAAGATGCAAATGCATGGACTAGGACACTGAACCATAAAACCAAGACTTCACAAGATTATTCAACTTGTTCCACTGACTAAATTCAGGATTAACTTGAGTACTATTAGTTACAAATTGCGATGGAGGCACAATAGATGAATCAATAACATCCTCTAAGCCATACGCAATGATGATTGATAGAATTTCCTCTCTCTAGATCAAGTAATTAGTGTTATCTGGTTTGGTTGAGAAACTGAGATTCACGAGAGGAACAACAAAGCTGGAATAAGTAAATTGAGTGCTTGAGGTAGCTTGATTATTTGGTGTAACCAGTCTTGATTCATCAAGGTTATGCGAAATTGATTTGTGACCTTAAGGTGTGGTTGCCATTGTGGCACCCACAAGAGCTTCAAGATATGAATGCTCTTTAAGCTCTGATACCATAAAAGAAGAAATATTGAATCAAGAATTGTATTACTCTTTATTATTTTGAACATTATAAAGTTTGAGACTTTATAAACCAATATCAAGTTAAACTCTTCTTAGTTGATCTTAATACACAATGTACACAGTATGCACGTGTAGCTACTAACCAACTGATAATTAACAAACTAACAAACTAAGAGAAACTACAATCTTATACAATGCATACCATGATAGCACAAGCTGCAACTATTCTAACATTTTCCATGAGCCTTTTGATCTCCATGGACTTACATTCTCCCTAGGTTTTCTAGTAGAATGATATTTCTTAATTTTTGGTCAAATATGATGTGTAGAAGATGAATTATGCTAATGCCGATGAGGATAATTCTTTTCGACAATCAGCAGCCATCCATTCTACTGTTATGAAAGGGAGGTTTTCATCCCTATATTTTCTTGGTGATTAGTGTTATGTTATGTTTGATTTTTTTTCTGTTATATTTTGTTTATTTTTGGTTATTATGAGGGTTTTGACTTGTTTGGTGGTGTAATTTTGTTTTTGTTTTCTATTTTGTTAGAGAGTTGTGTTAGTGGATCCAATAAGTTTTTGAGTCAAGATTATTAGCATTATCAAAGATTGTTTGTGGTGTAGAGGAATTTTTTCTAGGCTTGGATTATTCTCGAGTAGATGATAGTTGTGTATCATACACACACACACACACACACTTATATATATATATTTGTTTTACTAATTAACTATGTTGCATCTTCCCGGGATTAGGAGTAGTAATTCGTGCGTGCAAGGTTAATTTGGGCTTACGCGAATTTAATTCGTGTCATGAACTGCCAACTCTAACCTAAGTTTAAATTTAAATTGTGTCATGAATTGCCAACCTTAACAAAAAAAAAAAAAAAAATTCAGATAGGCTCAAAGTGGCCCAAATTTTTATTTACATGTATTAATTAGTTTTTTTTTTTTACCATATTTCATTTGATATTAATTAAAAATATTATAATTTTTTTTTATAATTTTTAATCTAATTAGAATAATAAAAAATTTGAACCAAATTTAAGTTAATATAATAATATTAAATATACAAATAAAAATTTGAAAAAAATAACAAAAATAACACCTTCAAAACTTGTACTAACAAAAAGAGTACTCCTTGTGTTCAAATTTATATTTTCAAGATTAAAAAAATGATTAATATATCATTTTTCTTTGAACATCAGTTCAATTGAAATTTGTTCAATTAGAATTGAATGATAGCAATTTAAACCCGTTTAATGTTGAACGTTCAGTATTACACATTGAAATTGAACGTTCAATGTTATTAGAGTACTAGTTTTGTTATTATAAATTTTAGCGGTGTTATTTTTGAAAATTTTTCTAAAAATTTTGTTAGAAGTTTTTACAAAATTAAAAATTAAAAGTTTCAAAGTCATAATTACAAAATAATTCAATGAACCACTAACTATAATTAAAGTAAATGAATGTTTTAGACTTAAACTTCAAATAATTGTAATTAATGACAACATAATATATTTGCATATTATTAATAAAGAAAATGTAGCAAAATTTTTATAACATAAATTAACATATTTAATTTGTAAGCAAAATTATAGTAATAATATCTAGTAATAATTATAATTATTTTTTATTTTTGTATCATTGAACTAATCTTAATTCAATTATAATTTTTATGTGTTATTTAAATTGTTTCAAATTAAATATAAATTTAATTTACTCATATTTTATTCGTATTTTTTAATTTATTTTTTATTTAAACAATCCTACTACAACATGAATTGTCACCGACTTTTTGTTAACCCCCTAGGCAAGAAATACAGATACGGGGGAAAAAATCAATAAATACATACAAAGAGATTGCACGATTGTTTAAGAAAACAAACAATGGACTCTGAAGAAAGCAAATTGAAGCAACAATTGGAACAATTGCAGAAAGATCTGAACAAGAAGCT
The DNA here is from genome assembly GCA_029378325.1 of Elaeagnus macrophylla. NCBI lineage: Eukaryota > Viridiplantae > Streptophyta > Magnoliopsida > Rosales > Elaeagnaceae > Elaeagnus > Elaeagnus macrophylla. The sequence goes on along the minus strand of CM055649.1, from coordinate 3,296,204 downwards.
AAAATTCGAAGAAGCTGTTTCTCACCTTAAGTCTCTCCTCCTCAATCACTATCCCACCGCTTCTCCATCTCTTCGCAAATTGGTCCATTTTCTTTTCCCTTCGATCTCCTTCTCTGTAAATATTTTGTCTTTTTCATATACGAATACTTTTATTGACTGATAATTTTCAATTAACGATGGATTTTTTGCTATTCAGTTCTTTACAATAATATCTCGAGTTGCGACGGTGTTAAAGACGAGGTATACAGCTCCTGGGTTTTGGATGGCCGGGCTAGGGCTTTTCGAAAATGCCCATTCTTTGGTTTCTGATATTTCTCTGAAGAATCACTTGCAGTCTTGTATTGCTCAAGCTAAGGAGGTTCTACATCAATTAGATTTTGCACCTGAGCCTTCTCAACCCACCAATTCAGGTACAAAATATTTTAATTTTAATTCAAAACACAATTTTTTTTTATTCATTGAAATGGGTTCTTCGAGTAAGGTTGGGAATTTTCTTTTTTTATAATTTTTTAGGGTATTTATTTGAGGGGCATTTGACGGTTGATCCCGAACCACCACAGCCTCATTGGCTGGTTCAATCGAACCTTCTGAATTATGCTGCTTCTCTTGCCGACTCTGAGTCTTCTCAGGGACCGGTAGAGAATCAAAACCTGCCCGAAAATGCTACCAATTTGCTTCAATCCCTTATGGACAGCTTTGATACAGTTTTGCCAACGGTACTACGTTTTATAACTTTTCACAATTTTATAAAGTTTGATAAACTCTTTTGTGTTGGTATAAAATAATGTGTTTCTGGGTTTGATTGTTAAGATATTGGAGAATGTAAGAGGACCTCCAAGAGTTCCACCTGCTAGTAAAGAAGTGGTTGCGAAGCTTCCAGTGATTACCATTACAGAGGAAGTTCTTGGTAAACTTGGGAGAGATGCTGAGTGTGCTATTTGCAAGGAGAATTTGGTTGTGGATGATAAGATGCAAGAGTTGCCTTGCAAGCACAAGTTCCACCCTCCATGCTTAAAACCCTGGCTGGTAAATTCTATTTTTATTAGATCCTGACTTTGAATTATTGTTGTATGTTATAAACTTATAGTATCTTAATTGAATGATTTGACATTTTTGAATTATGTTGTCGATGACTTGTTTTCTTTGGGGTTATGGAAATTAACCTATGGCAGGACGAACATAATTCATGTCCGATATGTCGGCATGAGTTGCAAACAGATGATCATGAGTATGAGAGCCGGAAGGAGCGAGAGAAGGAAGCTGAGGAAGAAAGGAAAGGTGCTGCAAATGCAGTTCGTGGTGGGGAATACATGTATGTTTAAACTCATTCACTAGTACTACTATATAGGCAGGAAGTTGTGAAGACAAGGTTGTTCCTTGAATTGTTGCCTCACTTTTTTTAAGATACGTTTGTTAGCTGCTAAATGAATTTGAATAATAGAAGAAAATTGTTTGTAGAGAATTGAAATATATCTTGAGAAAACGTTATAAATTATTCCTTTGGTGCATAAATGACTAAGGTTTTTCAACTGGTTTCACTTTAAATTTTTCTTTTAAAAAAATATATGTTTATTTTCTTACAACATTAAAAATATATATTCATTTATGTTGTAAGAAAAATGATCATATATATTTTTTTTCTTGAAATGATGAAGGGTGTTATACCATGCATTTAAACCTTAATCCATTTAGGTTGAATTCGGGCTTAAGTAGATCTAGTATAGGGGCATCTGTGAAATTCAAAATAGGCACAGCCGTATTTGATAATGTTGGGGAAATAAATATTGAAGTATTTGATATGCATAATTGTAATCGATCTTTCTTTTGCTGCGAAAAGTTAATCTCTCTATAGAGCGTCAAAATATAAAAGTTCTTTTGAGAGGCTTTTTCGGCTTTGCTATTATCCTTCTCCGGGTTGGAGTCTGGTTTGGTTCAGCTTCTTTATCTCTGCAAGAATAATCTTCTTCTATGTCTACTGTAAGTAGTTTATTGTTCCTGTAAATTGTAGATGTTGCAGTCATTTGATTAGATATTTAGATTCGTAGAAGGGGAAGGCTAACGTAAGTGTAAACTGTTAGCTGTGGCTCCCTAATGATGTGTACTAATTCAGTTTTAAAATGCGGTTGGAAGCTAGGTATTGAAGGTCCCGTAATTATTTAATTTAAGCAGTTTAATCCTGTAATTATTACATTAAGCACTAGAGATCCCTTAATTTAAAAAAAAAATGTCACAGTAATCTCATTATTATGTATAAATGAGCATTTTAATCCTGTAATTTTTGAGTTAGGCATTTATTGTCTTATAATTTTTGAGTTAGGCATTTATAGTTTCGTTATTTATGATAGTTAGACACTATAATTCTCAATTTAATATTTTTGTTGGACTAGAAGTGTTTATTTTAAAAAATTATGGAACTAAGATTACTTAATTTTCATAATGACAAAACTTGTAGTGCCTAACTCATAAATTAAAAAATTAAAGTGCTCATTTTAAAAAATTATAGGACCTCTAATGCTTAACTTAATAATTACGGGACTAATGTGCACATTTGATAAAAATTACGGGACTTCCCCCCCCCCCCTTCTTTTTTTTTATTTAATAAATGTCTTCAGACAATACTCAGGACCATGAGATTTCGAGCATCACAATTCTGAGTTTGTTTGTATCACTATTAGCTATTAGACTCTGCCATTGTCCTCGCCCCCGAAATTGTTAAAATTTGTTTGCCTGAGCACACTCCAAATGTCAAGGACTAGATCAAAATCAGCTTATAACATTGCAATTTCGCAACATAGGCATGAGAAAGCAAGAAAATTAGCAATGTAGTTTGGAATATGCAAAATTCAGAATGTAGTCAATCAAATTCGATTATACACCTGTGCATTCTCATGCATATATTGGGTGAATACTGTAAGGGTTAAAATAATCTCTGTTTTTAAGTGTTAAACTTTAAAGAAATATTTTCTTGGGGGGTTTTAATTATTATTATTTTTTTCTATCAATGCAATATACTTTGGGGTAAATACTCGATTTTTGGGCCACGCTCTCTTCATATCAAATCTTCTGTTACTTTTATATTTTTTGATTTTAAGGAACGTTAACTCCATAGTTGTTGGAAATTAAAATAGAGAAGTTTAGGAGTTGCGCTTGCATTGAAGTTGTGGGCTTGTGGCATCTAGCAGCACTCTTACTAGATTAACTTGTTCGATTTATGTCTTGTTAGATTAACTCGTTAAATAAGAGATAAAAGTATCATTAAATCCTATTTGTATTATTTAATTTTTTTACATTATAAATAGTATCATTTAGTCTTTTAATTTTAAAATAATGTACCAATTAATAATAAAACAATTATTTTAATATTTTTTAATTAAAATATTATTTTTTAATAGATCAATTAAGGACAAATTTTATTATTTTTATATTAAAATATCACTTTAAAAATTAAGATTTTAATTAAAATAAAATAATGTTTTTTTGTCCTAAATTGGTCATTTTTTAAAATTAAAAGTCTAAATAATACTATTTATAATTTAAAGAATTAAATAACACAAATAAACTTTTACGGTTTTGCCCTAAATAATAAAAAGATAGTTTAACCGGGTGTTGCCTTGTCTTTTGTATTTGAGCAATCTATTTCACAAGAGTTCATGTGATTCTTGTGAATAACAGATTAGGACATTCATTTTACATTTGACTCATATTATTGCATTGTGACACAAATTGACATTCCATTTTTAGAATTAGAATATTAACACGTTTGTATTACAACAATCATATGATAATTGACAATGTAATCATTAAATCAACATCTTCGGATTAAATTATCATTTAAAATAAATTTAATGTGACGCTATCAAAAATGAGCATAGTAATATTTAACTTAATTTTGATTAAGGCCGATAATTGTGTCAACTCAATCTCGTTCATGTCATGCATAACAATTATTGTGTTGACGTTCAATTGTTTATTGATATATAAAAATTTACATAATTTTTTTTACATTGTATATTAATATTAGTAAAATGTACCATAACTTTTAAGAATATGTAATTATTATTAATCAAGTATAATTAAATTTATTTATATTATTTGTGCAATGTTCTCGTATTATGTAAAGTATTACCGATTTGAAGCTTTAAGATATCAAATTCATATCTTATTTTATTACTATTATATAAACACAATTATTTAATTAATAAATTTTGAATAATTTTATCTAATATTTTAATTTAATTATAAATACTTATATATTATTAATTTAATTTATTCTGTATATTAAATGCGTATATATTTAAATAAATAGATAATCATTTATTTTAATAAAGTTAAAATCCAAAGTTATATTTCTTTCAAGTTTCATATTAATCATACGCTGCCAAAAAAATTTGGACGATTTATTTAATATTTTGATTTAATTGTAAATATGTAAATATTATTAATTTAATTTATTTTGTATATATATTGTATAAATAGATAGTTCTACTTTTTAAAGCATATATTTAATAAAATTTAATTTTTTGTAAGTCTCACATTAATCAAATATATATTATTAATTTATTTTATTATATATATATATATATATATTAAATAGATAAAGAATCATAATTTTAATAGAATTAGAGTAGTAGTTGTAATAGAGTTCTAATTTATTTAAGTCTCTCATAAGTGGTGAAAATTAAGATGAAAAATTAAAAAATTAACATATTATTTAATTTTTAGATTTATAATATCAAATATAAGAAAATAGACTACTTAATTTTATTTACAAAAATTCCAATCAATTTATATCAATTTAATTTTTTTTGAATTTAGAACTATAAATTTAATAAATATTTAATAAAATATAAGATATTATACATCCATAAAATTCGTCCTACATTTTACCAATATCTTTATAAAAAAGAATAAGAGTAAGTTGCACACTTGCACTTGCACATGATCGTACAAATGGTTCACAAATATGAATGAACATTTTAATTGTAGATAATCAAAATTGTGATTATTCGTGAAAATTTGACAATTTTTTTTTCAAAAATAACCGTAATCAATTAATTAGGAGTGAGACAATAATAGTTATTGCAATACTAAAATTGCAGTTAACCTAAACTAAAGATATATTAATATTATATTTTTTATAAGTATAATTATATAAAAATACTTTTAATGTTAGAAAAAATGATAACACTTTAAATAATTAAATTAAATTTTGTCTATTCTTTTATATATATATATATGTGTGTGTGAGGCAATAATAATTTTTGCAATACTGAAATTGGGGTTAACTTAAACTAAAGATATATTAATATTATATTTTTTTATAAATATAATTATATAAAAATACTTTTAATGTTAGAACACACGATAACACCTTGAATAGTTAAATTAAATTTTGTTTATTATTATTATTATTATTATTATTAAATAATGAAAATTATTGTCAATATTTTAAATAATGCAATAAGTATTATGTTTACACTTTAATTTTTTTAAATTAAATATATTTTTGAAAAAATAGTAAGCATGGTTAAATCATGAAAAAACTGTAATCCTCTCTGCCTCTCATAACCTACGATTATTAATTGATTCTATCAAAACTTGGTACATAACGAAACGGCCGGTTATGGTTATTAGCATGGCCATTCCCATGATGGAGGCCCATTCCTAATCACAAATTCGTGCTTTATTACTCTAATTTTTAAGTGAAATACATTAAGTTCACTAATTTTCACAGATTAATTATATTATCATCTCAAATTTATAAGTTCTAGAATGTATGATTTATCTTTACACTATTTTATACAACATTTGTAAACTTTTAAATAATATAATTTTTAAAACTTTACACATTAACCAACCAAACAAGCTGATATTTTCGGAAAGAAAATAAGATTTTTTTTTTTAAATTACTAAAAATGATACCCACAAAATATATAATAACAAAAATATCATCCCAATAACATTAAACAATATTTAATTGAATGACGTTCAATATTAAATGTGTGTAAATTACAACAATTTAATTAAAACGGTGTTAAAAAAATAATGTAACAATTATTTTTTTAATTATAAAAATTATTATTTAATACATAAGGTACTATTTTTGTTATTTTCCAAATTTTTTATCATATATGACAATTCAATTATTGGGATTAATACCCCTATTTGAAACTTTTTTAATAAAAATCTACATTCTAATCCTTTTTTTTTTTTTTTAAATGAACACTTTAATGTTCTGCTTTTTCCTTCATAAAATAAACATTTTTAGTCCAAATATTCACAACTCTATTAACTAATTGTTAAAATACTGAGATAAGAAGAGCAAATTGAAAATTTGATCATTTAATAAATCTTTTAAAAATCTGCAACTACTGACTTTTTTTTATATCGATTTTGATTTCTTATTTATGATTTTTTAAGTGATTTTTCAATCAGATATATTTATAACGATTTTTGATTTTTATTTTTATATTTTTAAGAAAACTACCAAAATATGGGGTGATTCATAAATCTTTAAAACGAATATTTTGAATCAGATTTGTGATTTTTATTTTTTTTCATTTTGACTAAACATTTTTCAAGAGAGTAAATCAAGTCTTATAACTTTTATATGTATAAATATCAGAAGAAAATAATTAAAAACTTAAGATTTGTAAAAAATAACCATTTAAAAAAATGGTTCTTTGAAAAAAAATCAAAAAATAAAAAGTCTTACAAAATAACTTGTAGATGATTTTATATTTTTTTCTTGATAATTATTAAGTAAAATTTTTTATCAAACGCATTAATGATTATTTATAAAAAAGAATCATAAATCACAAAATTAATTATTTAATTATTAATTATAAACCATAAATTATAAATCGTAATTGTTATTAAATATGACCTTAGTAAAATCAAAACAGAGACTACTCAACAAAATTTTAGAAGACTTGCCTTCAAATGAGTCTCCTTATAGCCTTAAAGAACTAAGTGGCCTTTTCATCTTAACAAAAAAAAAAAACAAATTTAAATAGAAGAATATGACAGTAATTTACTCAAATAGCAAACATACGGTAAAAAGTGCCAATTTTTTTTAAATAACACTTTTTAAGGTTGAAATGGTGAGTTTCAATTAAGTATTAGATACAATTTTTACCAAAATATCCTTTTTGTTCATTTCTTTAATTTATAAGTATGTAAAGCTTATAATATTTTCTAAAAATTTTTGTAAGGCTTACAAAAGTTATGATATTTCAATTTTTATATACTTAAGTTGATTTTAATTTAATTATTAATTTATATTTATTTTTATATTTTATATTTATGACTCTGATACAAATTTCTTAAAATTCTGTCATTTTACAATATATTTTTATTGTATGTACATCTCATATTTTTGTATGTACAACGTATATTTTTGTATGTACACCTTACATTTTTATATGTACACCTTACATTTTTGTATGTACACCTTACGTTTAAGTTTCAGCACCAAAACTGTTCATCAGATTCAAGTAATTTCTTAAAATTTTGCCATTTTACAATATATTTTTATTGTATGTACACCTTATATTTTTGTATGTACACTTTATATTTTTGTATGTACACCTTACATTTTTGTATGTACAACTTATATTTTTGTATGTACACCTTACATTTTTGTATGTACAGGTTACATACAATACATTTTTGTATGTACAGGTTACATACAAATTTGTATGTAACCTGTACTTTCACATGACTTATTTTTGTATGTACAGGTTACATACAAATTTGTATGTAACCTGTACATTCACATGACTTTCATAAGCTGTTCAAAATAGCAATAATGGCGGTCATCTTACTGTATCTGTATCTGAGTTCATCTGCCAAAAAAATTTTCGAACAAATTAAAAACCATAAATAAACTATGAATTAATTTTATTAGTAAATGGCAAGTTAATTAATTTACATAGAAAGCTGTAACAGTTCCAGTCTTGTTTTTCTGGCATCTCTTTCAATTTCTGCGAAATTAAGGAAGCTGAGGGAATAACAAAACGATGTAATCTTAGGGACAAAGCCGTAAAATCTGTATTGTCAAAACTCTGCCGTTTAGTTACATAAGTTAAAAAGTTAATATATCACATAATCGGTCTAAACCGAGTAATTAATTTAGAATATGAAACCTGGGCAAGTTGCAATCTTTGGGCTGCAAACGCCAACTTTACATCCAACCTTACGGAAAACTCTTGGAAGATAAGAGATCCAGCTTCATTAATTATGGATGGTGTTTTTCTGCAAATAAGATAAAAGAGGATGATTGTGTTCTTATCCTAGTATTTTAACAATTAGGTATCAGAGGTGTGAAAATATTTAGACCTGTCCATTTTATGAGAAAAAGATATTAAAGTGTCTATTTAAAAAAAAAATTAAAATATACATTTTTATTAAAAAAAGATATCAAGGGGATATTAATCTTAAATTATAGCTATGATTATTGTAGAAAAATATAATTCTGGCTATTTTTTTTACCGAAAAAATTATGGGAAATATTATCGTTTATGTCCCTGAGTTTTAGCATATTTTTAATAATATCCTTAATTTTTATAAAAATTTCTCTAATGCCCTCGAGATTTATACTTAATATCAATGATGCTCTTGATAACTAAAGGTATTAAGTCTTTTATCCATTAAAAAATTTCTTTTAATTTTTCTAAAATTGTTTTAAATTCCTTTGATAATTTTTCTTATGTTCTTGTACTTTTCAATTTTTTTTTTACTATTTTTATTTGTTCTTGTGATAATATAATGTTATTCATCTTTGTTGCTATGCATGCTAAAATCATTTTAGTGAAATTTTTCTTAAATTCTTTATTAGTTTGTGTATTTCGTACTAAACTGAATAATCCCTTTAAATTAAAAATCTATGATAATGTACATTTAATGTTTTACTTATAATGTAACCAAGTTAGTTTTATACTCCAATTAAAGAGTATTTTATGGATTATTATTTGTAATACTTCTTTGGATAATTCTTTTGTTTTTCCTTAATCAGAAATATTAATTCTTTTATTTACGTTTTATAATATTTAAATAGTTTATTTCTCTTATTATGTTAGGTTAGATAACCTTTACTTTAAACATTATTTAAATTCCTTACTAGACTCTGATACAAAAAATTCATCAAAAATTAATGTAACATATTATGTATAAATTTCTATTGACATATAAAATTTTGTAAATTTCTAAGCACAAGTAGGCTTTTATGATTATCAAACGAAATTTAGAGTCGTAATTTATAATATCTTATTTTTGCTGAATATGGGTCCACCTTTGTCTTTTTCTAACTTGGGTTTGATCTTTAATTACCTTGTAAAAAGCCTCATCTTCTGTGTTGAGAAATATCCACCTGCTTTTAATAGAAAATAATATCCGTACTTTTTCTTAAGATATAAGAGTGACACTGGGTTTTGGAGAAATGAGAATTTTATTCATTAAAAAAATAGTATTATTATTGAAAGTTTTTAATTACGGATCAAATATACTTAGAGGGGGGTGAATAGGTTATTTTCAATTTTAACAAATATTAATTATGTAACCTAATCACAACGGCCAGACATGCAATCGCGTGTAAAGATAAAATGCGGAATAAAAAATAACACACGATATTTTTAGGTGGAAACAACCTAGGCCATTCCAATGACCTAAGAGAAAAACCACCGGTCTACCGGACCACCTAACTATCCATTATGAAAATCAATGTTCAATTACAACCATAGGTCCTAGAACTACCCTTCACAGATAGATTCCCCTTTCTATAATTTACTTACGAGCCGCCGTTCCTTTCATAGCCTCCACAAGCTAGGTGTCTGGATTCGAACCAACGTTTCGATCTACTTGAGTCCCACAAGATCAATCGAACCCGTCAACTTCGGTAATTTCGAGTCACACGAAATACCAAAAGTGTGTCCTAGAGCGGATTCAAACAATGAAAAATCCTAACTAGCAGATTCAACAGCGTATGATGTAAAAACAAATCAGCTAGTAAACTCTAGAACTATCATGCAATTCTAAATATCATGAAAGACAATTAGGCACGTGAATTATTCAAACATAACTACACAATATGTTTGAACAATTAAAATAAGAAAGTGCCTAAGCTTAAAGATGAAGAGAAAAATGTTTTTCTTAGAAGCTCAAATCATATATCGAAAATATTAGTTTATGTGTAATTATCATTATGCACAAACAAGCATCACTTATATAGAGTCCAATTTAAATTGAAAGAGGATTTGCAATGGACTACAACTCTACTCATATCAGGATTTAGTTCTCAAAAGAATTATACTCATACAATGATTCTATTCATATCAGGATTTTGCTTTCACAAGAATTCTACTCATACAAGGATTTTGCATTTAATATTAAATGAGTCAAATAGGTAAAAGTAACATATGGGTCAAATTAAAAAGAGTTGTAGAAGAACTGAAAAAGAGACTCGATCAATCTAACCAGATCTCAATCGATCGATCCAAAGTCTTGATCGATTGATCCAAAAACTTCGATCGATCTAACCATGCAATTTTAAACCTGAGAGCAGTTAGATTGAAGTCGGTCTATACTCAATCGATCGAAGACCTCATTCGATCGATCGATCATCGCATGACTCGATCAATCGATCAATTTTATTGATCGATCTAGTTCAACTCGAGAGCACCTAGATCGAAGTCGTTTCACGCTCGATCGATCTAACTATACACTCGATCGATCGACCAACATGTGCACAATTTATTTTTCGTTACGATCCATACTAAGTGTAGTGCACAATTGTGTGAAGATGTATGCATGATAGAATATTTTACCTGTCATATGGGCATTGCAAGCTTGGTGACTCCATCATCATGTATCGTCTGATTAAACGGTGAACTCTTACTCTAGATTACAATCAAACATTTTGTCCACGAAAATTGCCAATACAAAATAAACCTTACAATTATAACCCTAGTTTCCTTTCTATTTTACTCCATAGGAGTGTTCTAATATGTGAGATTTTTCTAAGAAAATAATAATATGGAAGATAGAGAGAGGTTTAAGCTCTTTGTTTTTTGAACAGGCAATGCTTTCTTCTGAAATTTTATTGCTTTTTATAGACTTCTTGTTATTCCAAAACGTGTGAAAATATAAGATAATCTTATCTTTTCTTTTCCTTCTTTTGAATCACATCTTATCTTTTTCTTTCTTGTTAGATAAGGACACATGTAAAGTTATATTTATCCTTATCATTTCTTTTGGGTTGCCGACACCTTATTCACAATCACTTGCCAACACACTCTTCCTAGAGCCTAATGACATGGATCCATCTCTGTCTTTGATGCAATAAATATATCTATGATCCTTAGCCTGGTTTTTTTTTAGTTGGCAAAATTCCTATTTTGTATCTTCAATGGCGTCTATTTTATTACAATTAAATGGAGCCTCAAAATTAATTACTTTTTCAACTTATTCCTGGTTAATTTCCAAATTACTATGAAAAATTATTATAATTTTACTGGTGGAATAATTAACTTTTACGTATGAAGAATTATTTATTTTTCTTGTTTCATAATAAATTTGACTTAACATTATTGCTCGTTCTTGGTTTAACATTTCTTCATTAAATCTTTTTTCTGGTAGAGTTCTGGGTTGTTCTAGCGTCCTAGTTGAAAATATCATTCTTATTTTGATAATATGATATGGACTCATTGACTCTCCTTTATTCCAATTTATAATTAAACTAAAAAATCTTAAGAAGATTGGTCAATTATTTACTTTGACTCTTTACCTAAAGTTCGTGATTCTATTTTAAAATTTTATGAAAAATATGTTAATTCTATTAAATTATTACTTAGATAAATATTTTCAATTAATCTGCAATCAAATAACTGGTAAACAAGTTTTGGATTTTCTCTCTTGATAATATTGAATATGTTGCTAATAATCTTTTTATTTCCTGGTTCACGTACCTTTTCTATAATAAAAAACTTCATGATTTCTAATTGTTCATTTTCTGATCTTTTAGCTAAATTATAAAATTTAACCATTAGTCTGGGATGATGTTTTGTTGTTTTTTCTTCTCTTTTTCTATGACAAGAAATGTATAATCTGCTTTCTTGAAGATTACTAGTCCTTGTACTTTTCCTAGAATTGTCATTTTGTTCTTTGTAATTAACTAGTTTTTAAGTGCTTACATAGTTTTCTTCTAAACTAACTACTACATCATTTAGTCTGAAAAGTTTTAGAGCTCTGTAGTTAGCAAAGCTTCGTTCTGTTGGTATTGCTCTGTGTGTTATGTCGAAAAATTCAATTATTGCTCTGCTGGCTTCTAACCATGTCGTGTAGACTACACAATATTTTTCTTGGTTTCTTTTTCTTCTGTAATATTAGACTATAAGATTTTTGAAGAGTTACCTTCTTTCTTTTGGACTACTTTTGAGATTTTATCATTTTCTTGAGAGAATTGGATCTTATTTTCCTTATAAATTTTACTTAATTTTGGAATTTTTTTTGGAGAACTGGTTTCTTCCTTATTATTATTCCTTAGTGATTTCTTGAAATATAAAACCTTAAGTTGTTCTGTTATAATTTTTAATGATTTTTCTTTTATCATAATCTGTACATTAAGATCATCCATGATTCTTGCAATTGTAAAAATTGTTAGTGGAGCTAGTTCTCTAGTTAATGCATTTGCTAGGCTATTTTTAGTTCATTATAAATGTTCTACATCAAATTTATAATGGTTAAATCATTGTTGTCATCTAATAAGTCTCTCTTACTTATGCCAGCTATATTAGTCCTTAAAAATATTCAAAATTTTTATTGTCTGTTTTAATAATAAATTTGGTTCTAATAACATAAATGATAAATTTTTTATTGCTTTTTTAACTATTAATTTTCTTTTTTATTAGTATTGTAATTTAATTCAGAGCTTTAAAATGATCTTGAGGTAAATTTGTAAAAATATTCAACTTTATTATCTACACTTGTCTTTAGTACTACTCCTTAATATTCATGAGAAGCATATGTTTTTATGATCATTTGATTATCTACTTCTGGATGGTATAAGGTAGGTAAGTTTTTAACTAGTGATTTTACTTTTTCAATGTATTTAGTATTTCCTCAGTATAATTTCAAACATAGTCTTTTTTAACTTTGTTTGTAATGGTTTCTCATTTATGCTAATTTATTGATGTATGCTTCAACATATGTCAAGCATCTTAAAAGTTGATTTTTATCTTTTATAATACTAGAAAAAAAATTGTATGTTATTTAAGATATGAAGTTATAAATGATATTTTTCATATTCTATCTCAAATCTTAAATATTTTATTTTTTTCTTAAGCAATTACTATTTCTTTCTATTTTTTGATATTCTTGTAGTATGTTTATTACATCTATATAATACTTTTGTAGATTATTACTAAATACTAACATATCATATCTATAGATACAACAAAAATTATGAAATTTTTTAAATATATTATCCATATATCTTTGGAAGATTTATGGTGCTTGTTTCAATCCAAATGGAACAACTGTTCATTGAAACTATCCTTATGGACAAACTAAATGCTATTAATGTTTGGGATTCTTATCAATTCTTATTTGCCAAAATTCACCTTTTCAATCAAAACTTGAAAAATATTTTTTTTCTTTTATTAAGAATAATAATTATTCCTTTTTAGGAATAAAATACCCATCATCTATTGTTTCTTTATTTAAAACTTTAAAATTTACGACAATTTTTTTCTTTTTTCTCTTCATTTTTTACCTTCTTCTTATATTAGAAAATCAGGGCTTGAAAGAAGTGAATTAATGAAAATGATTACTTTTAGTTCCAAAAATTTTTGAATTTGTTTTTTAAATTATTCTCGATCCTCTTGAGTATAAATCATTAGTTTTACTCTTATGATATTTGAAGGATCTTTAATTTTATGTTTGCTATTTCATTAGACTTATTAATATTTAAATCTAATGAATTTTCTGAAAAGACTTTTTTTAATAATTTTCTAATGTCTGTTAAAGCTTTATCTTCCTGTATTTTATTTAGAAAGAGATTTTGATTGACCTCTATCTCTAAATAAATATTTTCTATTTGTGATTTTTCTAATTTTATATTCTTACCACGTTTTTGTTTTTTATGTTGTGACAAAAACTGGTGATGGAATTGTTAATGGTTTTTTTATCTTTTGACACATAAGTGATTTCACCTTTTAAAGTTATTAAACTTATTTTATCTAGGTATTATGTAAATGGTTGATATAAATTTACGAAGTTGTTTCCTTATAAGATATGAACTCTAGTTTCTTATTGATATATTTTAGAAATATGAAAGATTTTTTCTCCTATTAATCTAAACAAAGTCTTAAAAGATATGTGTGTGTGTGTGTATATATACACATCTTTTAAGACTTTGTTTAGATTTATGGTGATAATGTTGGCTATTCTTACTATTAATTCTTTTGGGACCGACTTCCAAATTTTTTTTAAAAACACATATTTATTAGCTATACACATAATTGTACTTGTGTCAATATATCTATGTAAATTGTAATTGTTATATTCTTTAAATTTTAATCATATTTTTATATATGTACTGTTTGAATTTATTATACTTAATAATTCATTCAGTTATCAGAATTAGAATTAAATTCAGATATTTTTGAATTTGTTATTTTCTTCAATTTCTTCTAATAGATAGATACTGCATGTGTATCTATATTAGATTCCTCTATTGGTTCTAGTTCCATCTTAAAAGCTTCTTTTAATATTTTTTCTTTTTGAGGGAATTAATTTTTAAATTATTCTTATGTTGAAATCTATTGGAGCATTCATTTGCGTAATGTTCTTCTTTATTACATATCTAATGCACAAAATCTTGATAACTAAATTTTATATTTGTAAAAAGCTCGCAAGTGCATGTGTCACTTATAATAAGTAAAAAGTATACTCTTAAGATCGTTTCTTAAGAAATTTGTGGTTCTTTTAAAAATTCAATTATTTTCTAAATTGGTTACGAAAATAATAAATCCTAAACACTCTTAAAAAATGTTGGTTGATAGAACGATTACTAAAATTATAAAATCTTTTAACAAATAAAATAACGAGTGAAAAGTTTGCTGAAATGACATGATGAACGAGTGTGAAAAATTAGCTAGCTAACCAAACATGAATAGAATAATTTATGTAATTTTTACAATTAAGCATACAAAGTAGGATTTATTGATTTATTTTTTATTAAATCTAGAAAATTCCAAGTCAATGGAGATTTTTTCTTAATTAACTAATTAACTTCTTTGATCCGGATTGTTAATTAATCAATTAGTATAAATCTTAGGAAAATAACTTAATTACCTAATTTTAGACAAATCAATGCACTTAAATTAAGTTCTTGTTCAAGAATGTTCAATTAAACAAAGATGCTATTTCTAATGTCTAATTCTAATATAGTTTATAATGCTCATAAACTAATTTGATCAAGAATAATCCATGAACAAAGATACGAAGAACAATAAACAAGAAATAAATTACTTTAATCCAAAATAAACCACATAAATATTCACCCATTCTTGGTAGCATCATTAAAATTCCACACAAATATGTTTAGTCTCTCATAATGAAATCCAAATCAAGGTTTTCTATTACAAGAGATTTTCTAAAGAATTCTAAAGAGAAAAAAAAATAAAAAAAATAAAGATACCACACTTTCACTCTTGAGACAATTTTCTTGAAGTTGGATGGTCACCGTTATCAAGGATCTTGATGGAACTTCAATGGAGGTGTATCAATGGAGGTGTTTCTCTCTCTAAAATGTGGGAAATATGGTTTTTTTGGCTAGTGTTCTCGCTCTCCTCTTGTTGGAGTGATTAAGAATTATATTTATAGGTTACGTTGGAAGTAAGGATGAATGTGTATTTGTGTCACGCACAGGGGGTTAAAGTGGCTACTGGGAAAGCGGGTTGCGGCCCACAATTTCTTTTACCGAGGTGCAGGCTGATTTGGTGGTGCTTGTATGCAAACTCGAGACTATCCCACCTCAGCACACATATTTTCCTACCGCGACACAAATTGAATTGGTGATCTTATAGATAAAACCCAAGGCTTCAACGCCGAGGCGCATATATTTTCCTTTTTCGGCATAAGTTGAATTACAAGACCCAGCATTAAAATTCGAGAACTAGTTGTTGCAGCCCTCAACTTTCCCTATGGCAGCTCGCCTTGTTGTACGTGCCCTTACATAATTGTTTATTCCCAATGTAAAGCTTATGTTTTTTAGCTCTTTCTATTCCATTTTCACTCTCTTTGATCATTTAAATCCACAATTTTTCTCAAACTTGCTTAGACCTATAAAACAAGAAAATACCCTAAAAATAAGGTAATACTGAAATAAAACATAAAATAAATACTTAAGAATATAAAAAATAAAAGATCAAAATAGTGTTCATCAAATACCCTCAAACCTACATTTTGTTAGTCTTCAAGCAAAACTAGAACTAAAAAGACAAATAACAAAATTAAGAACTTAAATCAAAGAAAATTTTCATGCTTTAATTTCTTTTCAATTTATAATCAAGATTTATGCACACATTCATCCAGCTTCTCAGCATATTAAGGTTTACTATGCTATGTAGTTTCGCATCAAAAATCTTTACTCCAATACTAAAAACATATCAACATTGGATCCCCTAAACATAGTGTTAAGAATTTGAATTCGTTTTAACTCTATTTCTCACAAATTTACTCTTTAAATCACACTGATCCTAAGGGTTCAAACACTCAACAAAGTATATGTGAATAGAAATTATGTAAAGAAATGAGCTAAAAAGTTCGCATATGATTAAACAAGAGAGGCTAAAAAAAGTGCATAACATTGATCTTATGAAAAAAAAATCAAATGATAGGATTTATAAAGAAATCAAATTACTATTCTCATGCCTCAATTAAAATCATTAAACAAAATTTTAAGTATCTGCCCTAGAATGAATGAAAATGCATTGACTTTAAGGAAATTTATTTTATCTTTTTCTTTTGTAATAATCATTTCACCATTTTAGGAATTTTAGGGTCATAACACACACACTCTCTCTCTTTTATATATTTTCTTTGACCCTTATACATGTGTATTTTATTAACAGAAAATTTTGGTTCTCTTTGTGTTGGATGCGGAAATTTTTGTATAATTTTTAAAGTCAATCATAAATGAAATAGAAAAATACTTAAAATCTTATCCAATTCATTTAATCTAAGCAATACAAATAGATATATAATTCTTCATTAAATGTTAAAAATCGTAACATTCAATACAAAATTCTATAGAGATTATATAACAATTTGAAATAATAAGATAAGTGTTTAAAAGAGTAGAAGAACGATTATCTCTCAGAATGAAACGTTAAAGGCTCAATAATCATCTCACAAGGTAGTCTCCACTATTAGGCTCCTAAACACTAAATTTGGATTCACCTCAATTTCGACATCAAAAACTTGAAACAAAGAATGCAAATTAAAACTAACCTTTACAACTAACCCTAAACATGTTTAAAAATAAACAAATAATGTATAAAGACTCGATTATTCATAAAAAAAATTGACCAAAAGCATGATAATTTTATTTCAAAAAGTTTTTCGTTTGACCAATTTGCACCCCTAAACCTAAACTAAACATTGTCCTCAAGGTTTTCATCTACGTAAAGGTTCAGAAAAGTATTTAGAATGGGCAAATGGAAAACTAACTAAACTAAAAGAAATGATAGATATTACCTAAAATGGTGGGTTGCCTTCTACCAAGTGCTTAGTTTAACGTCTTAGCAAGACGTTACTTGAGGCTAAGGTGTATGCATTTCAATGCATTCAACATCCCCATTGTGAGTGACTCCTTCCAAGTAAGGCTTCACATGGTGTCCGTTCACCTTGAAAGTCATTTGAGTTTTCGAATTTAACAATTCTATAGCTCCATGGGGAGAGATTTGAATAATTTGATATGGTTCACTCTATCTTGAACTCAACTTACCTGGAAACAATTTAAAATGAGAACTAAATAAAAGTACTTTCATTCCAGGATAGAGAGACTTATGAATGAGCCCTTTGTCATGGTAACGCTTGGTGCGTTCTTTGTAGATATTTGCATTTTCATAGGCTTAATTTCTTATCTCTTCAAGCTCATCAAGTTGAAGCAAGCGTTTCTCTCCCACTTGTTCATACTCCATGTTCAATTTCTTGATTGCCCAATATGCCCTGTGCTCAAGCTCAACGGACAAATGGCATGACTTTTCATAAATCAACTGGTAGAGGCTCATCCCAATAGGTGTCTTGTATGCCGTACGGTAAACCCATAATGCGTCATTGAGCTTGGATGCCCAATCCTTTCTTGAACATCGCACCGTACGTTCCAAGATGCCTTTGATTTGTCGATTGCTAACCTCAACTTGACCGGATGTTTGTGGATGATATGGACTAACCACCTTATGTATGATGTTATACTTTTTCAATAACCCATCAAAAATTTTATTGTAAAAGTGACTCATGCCATCACTGATTATTGCTCTAGGTGTCCCGAACCAGCTAAATATTACATCCTTAAAAATTTGACAACACAGTTAGTGTTATTAATTCTAGTGGGTACCTTTACCCACTTGGATACATAGTCAACAACAACCAAAATATATTCAAAATTAGAAGAAGGGAAAAAAGGACCCATGAAGTCAGTCCCCTATACATCAAATAATTCAACAATCAAATTAAATGCCAGAGGCATTTCATTACATTTTCTTATATTACTAGTCCTCTAACATCGATCACATCGCATGCAAAAATTATGAGCATCTTTAAATAAAGTTGGCCAGTAAAAACCAGATTGCAATACCTTGATGGCCATTTTCTTACCACCAAAATGGCCTCCACAATGAAGCTCATGAAAAAAATGCCAAAATGCTTTCATGCTCCTCTTTAGGCACACATTTTCAGATGACTTGATCTTGGCAAAGCTTGAACAAATAGGGGTCATCCCAAAAGTAGTGCTTGCAAATATGAAAAAACATTTTCTTCTCTTGAAAAGAAATGTCAGGCCTCAACAAACCACTAGCAAGATAATTTACTATGTTAGCATACCAAAGATTTGAGCCTACAGTAAACAACTATTCATTAGGAAAAGTTTCAACAATGTCCTTGTCTTTGTCACTCTCAGTAGTGTCAAAGTCAGAAATAAACCTAAACAGGTTATCAGCTACTACATTTTTAGTTCATTTTTTATCTTTGATCTCTAAGTCAAATTCTTGCAAAAGTAAAATCCACCTAATTAACCTTAGCTTAGCATTCGATTTACTCCACAAATATCTCAAAGCCACATGATCAGAATGCACAATGACTTTAGGACCATACTAAATAAGATCTAAATTTATCTAAAGAAAACATAACAGCCAATTTTTTTTCCAATAGTGGAATAGTTAAATTGGGCGTCATTAATAATTTTACTAGCATAGTAAATAACATGTAAATGCTTATCTACTATCTACCCCAAAACAGTCCCAATAGCAAAATTTGAAGTATCATACATTATTTCAAAAGGTAATGATTAATTAGGTGCCATGATAATAGGTGCAGAAGTTAATTTCTCTTTCAAGTATTAAAAGTAATGAGACAATCATCATCAAGCACAAAGAAAACATCCTTAGCCAATAAATTACATAAGGGACGACTTATTTTAGAAAAATCTTTAACAAATCTCTTATAAAAACCTGCATGACCTAATAAACTCCTAATTTTTTTGACATTAATGGGATGTGGCAATTAGCTATCAAGTCAAGCTTTGCCCTATCTACCTCTATACCTTTACTATAAATAACATGTTCTAATACAATGCCTTGTTTGACCATGAAATTACTCTTTTTTCAACTAAGTGTTAAATTACATTAAATGCATCGTTCAAGTACAATAGTCAAATTATGCAAACAATTATTAAAGGAATTTCCAAAAATTGAAAAATTATCTATGAATACCTCAATGAATTTCTCCACCATATTCAAAAATATAGACATCATGCATCTTTGGAATGTGGTGGGGGCATTGTATAAACCGAATGGCATCTTTTTGAAAGCAAATGTCTAAAATAGGCAAGTGAATGTGGTCTTCTCTTGATCCTCTGGTGCAATGGGCACCTGATATCCTAAAAAACCATTAAGAAAATAATAAAAGTCATGCCCTACTAATCGTTCCAACATTTGATCAATAAAGGGAAGAAAATAATGATAATTTTTTGTGTACAAATTAAGTTTACTGAAATCAATACACATCCTTCAACCCGTGATTATCCCAATAGGCACTAACTCATTCTTGTCATTTTTCACCATGGTGATCCCCGATTTCTTAGGTACCACATGTACCGAACTAACTCACTTACTATCAGAGATAACATAAATAACCCCTACTTCTAGGAGTTTTAAAATCTCAATTTTGACTACCTCTTGCATAATTGAGTTAAGTCTCCTTTGGACTTCTTTCACAGATTTGGTATTATCCTCTAAAATAATCTTATGCATAAATATAGCCGGACTAATAACTTTAATATCACCAATGCTCCAACCTATGGCTTTCCTAAATTTCTTAAGCACCTTCACAAGTTCTTGTTCTTAGGTTTGAGTTAAAGTAGATGATATAATGACCAAACAAGTATCCCCCTATCCCAAAAATACATACTTAAGATGCTTAGGCAACTCTTTCAATTCAAGTTTAGGTGGAATAGTATCTTCTCTAGGTGATGTCTTAGGTAACTCTAAGGGTGTACTAGGCTCATCCAAATGTTCGAAACTATCCAACAATTCAAGGTACCCCTTAGTCTCTTCATCTAAATCCTCCTAACCCATATCAATGATTAAAGCATACTCAAGTTTATCTTTCATCTCATCTTGAAAAAAGGTGTTGTGAATAAGAGTATCAATATGGTCAATATAAGAACATTCATCAATAGTGAAAATAGAAGGTATAGGAGAAGAATCAAATACTTTAAAATCAACAGTTTCTCCCAAAACTGTCATGGTCAAACTTCCACTATGGACATCTATGATAGTCTTTGTAGTAGCCATAAATGGTCTACCAAGAAGAATAGTATGTTCCTTGTCCATAAATGGATTTTCTTGCATGTCTAAGACAACAAAATCAATAGGTATAATCTGCGTATCTACCTGTACAAGCAAATCCTCAACCATCCCTTTTGGGTATTTAATAGATCTATCAACTATTTAAAGGGACATGGTTGTAAGTTTCAATTCTCCTAAACCTAGTTGCAAATAAATTGCATAAGGCATTAAGTTTATACTTGCACCTAAGTCTAGTATAGCTTTTATCACTTTCTTATCTCCCATGGTAATGTTAATAGTAAAACTACTGAAATCTTTTAATTTGGTTAGTAAACTTTGTTGAAGTACTACACTTGAAATTTCGAACACAATAATTCTTTCATTAAGTTCATACTTTCTCTTTTTAGTGTTTAAATCTTTGAAAAACTTAGCATAGGGAGGCACATTTCTAATTACATCAAATAAGGGCAAATTAATTTGAACTTTGGAAAGCATGTTAAATAAGTCAAAGAATTGCTCATCTTGTTTATCGTCCTTAAGACGGTGTGGAAATGGTATAGGCAGTCTATATGGCTCCGAAGTTTTATGCAATTGAGGGGTAGTAAATGATTCTCCAATTACTTCCTTGGGAGATTCATCATGTTTGTGATTGGTTTCGCCACCTCCCTTAGATATTGTCTGCTCTCCTTTCATATTACTTGCACTATATGGTAAATCATTAGAAAATTTAAGTAAATTTTTATTGACTACCTTATCACTTCGAATGACTATAACTGCCTTCGCTTGCTCAGGTTGACTAGGAAACTTCCCTTTTTCTTGTCTCTAGAGATGCTCCACTAATTGCCCAACTTGGTCCTCAACCCTTTTCATGGAAGCCTCCAATGAATCCAACCTTTGATTATTCTTCATGTGGTTGTCTCAACTCTCTTGAATGAAAGAGTTCAAATTGTCCTCCAAGCTTGGCTTGTTTGGTAGAGTGAGTTGCAAGTTGTTGGGAGGATTATTTGTGAAATGATTTTGAGCATAAGCAGGGTTGTTGTTTCCCTTCCAAGAAAAGTTTGGATGATTTCTCCAATCCAGATTGTAGGTGTTAGCATAAGGATCATTCCTTGGTCAAGGTTGGTATCCTTCCATTGCATTTGCTTGCTCTTGGCTTGTACCTACATGAGAATCATAAACAAATGGACAAGTATTAGCACCATGCCCATAAGTACTAAATATGCAACATACCTCTTGAGGTGAAGCATTCTTAAAGGTAAGGAGTGAAATTTGCTTGGTTAGTTCCGCAATTTGTATAGCCATTCAATTTTTGGGAGCTACCTCATTAAGTCCAACTCTCCTTCCTCTAGAACTCTTTTTTTGGGAATTAGCACCTACCATCTCATACAAATTGTAGTCTCTACTATAGTCTTTTCTCCCAAAGCTCTTCCTACAACATTGTCCACAGTGAATTGACATTGTTGTGTCAACCCGTCATAGAAAAATTAGTTTTGAAGTTTTAGTAAAAAATAATAGTGTGGGCATTGGATCATAAGCAGTTTGAACCTATCCCACATCTCATGAAAAGGCTCTCCTTCCATTTGTGAGAATGTTGCAATTTTTGTTCTCAGGTGGGCAGTCTTTTGAGGAGAATATAACTTTCCCTTGAACTTGTTGTACTGCTTTCCAAGTAGAGATGAAACCCGGTAGAAGAGGCATAAGCCATGAATTTGCCTTGTCTTTGAGCGTATATGGAAAGCATCTAATACTCAATTGATTCTCACTTAACCCCTGTAGCGAAAAAGTCTACACAATAGCATAGAAATCACGAATAAATGTTTATGAATCTTCATTCAGAATACCATAGAAAGAAGGTAACAAGGAATAATGAATATTCTTTAATTCGTAATTTCTAACCGATTCTCTCAATTAGATGCAAGAAGTAGTAGTGCCAATGATTGGCCTTGCATATTCCTTCATAGCCAACTCTCTAGGTAGAGGTAGAGGGTCTCCTATATTTGGTAATTATTGTTGTAAATCTTCTTTCTTCAGAATGTCGATGTCAAAGTATCTCAAGTGCTCTCTTGGCCTGTTAATGTTATCTATGAAAGGTGCTAATGGATGTCCAAGTAATCTCCTACCTTGCATATACTAACAAAAACAACAATAAAATCAAAAACTTGATGCACAAAATCTTGATAACTAAATTTTGTATTTGTAAAAATCTCGCAAGTGCATGAGTCACTTGTAATAAATAACAAGTATACTCCCAAGATTATCCCTCAAGAAATTTGTAGTAGTTTTAAAAAGTCAATTGTTTTCTAAATTAGTTACGAAAAAAATAAATCCTAAACACTCTAAAAAAATGTTGGTTTATGGAACGGTTGCTAAAATTATAAAATCTTTGATCAAATAAAATAAATGAGTGAAAGTTTATCGAAATGATATGATGAACGAGTGTGAAAAATTAGCTAGCTAACTAATTATTGATAGAATAATTTACGTGATTTTTACAATTAAGCATACAAAATAAAATTTATTGATTTTGTTTACTAAATCTAGAAAATCCCAAGTCAATAGAGATTTTTCCTTAATTAACTTTTTTGATCTGGACTGTTAATTAATTAATTAGCATAAATCTTAAAAAAATAACTTAATTACCTAATTTAAGATAAACCAATGCACTTAAATTAGGTTCTTGTTTAAGAATACTCAAACAAAGATGATATTTTTAATGTCCAATTCCAATATATTTTCTAATGTTTATAAACTAATTTGATCAAGAATAATACATGAACAAAGAAATGAAGAACAATGAACAATAAATAAATCACTTTAATCCAAAATAAACCACATAAATATTCATCAATTCATGGTAGCATCACTAAAATTTCATACAAATATGTTTAGCCTCTCATAACAAAATCTGAATCAAGATTTTCTATTACAAGAGACATTCCAAAGAATTCTAGAGAGAAAAGAAATTAAAAACAATAAAGATACCCCACTTCTACTCTTGAAACAATCTTCTTAAAGTTGATTGGTCATATTTCTCAAGAATCTTGATGGAGCTTCAATAGAAGTGCATCAATAGATGTATTTCTCTTTCTAAAATATGAAAAAGATGGTTTTTTTCGCTACTGTTCACGCTCCTCTGGTGGTGCTAGTATATAAACTCGAGACTATCCTGCCACAACACACATATTTTCCTGTTATGGCACAAGTTGATTTGGTTCTCTCATACAGAAAACTAGAGGTTTTGATGCCGCGACGCTTATATTTTCCTACCGCAGCACACCTTGTTGCACATGCCTTGTACAGCCCCTTATATAATTGTTGATTTCTAATGTAAGACTTACGTTCTTTAGCTCTTTTTACTCCATTTTTACTCTCTTTGACCATTTAAGTCCACAATTCTTTCCAAATTTGCCTGGACCTATAAAACAAGAAAAATATCCTAAAAAATAAGGTAATGTTGAAATAAAACATAAAACAAATACTTAAAAATATAATAAATAATAGGTCAAAATAGTGTTCAACAATATCCAAAAATTACATTTCTTTTTTCTTGATAAGCAATAATTTTTCTTTTTTGGTATATTATATTTTCTTCTTCTAAAATATTTTTGTTTATAAAGTTATCTGTTATATCTTCTTTTATACTTTTAAAAATTTTATTTTCTAAATTTATATTATAAACTTTTGTACTTTTTATATTTATTATAAGATTTTATGTTACATCTAATTTTTTATGGCATGCTAAAATGTTTTGTATCACAACAGATTTTATCATTTTTTCTTACTTGTTTATATTCTTTCTTTTCTTGGCACTTTATAACTATCCAACTCTTAAGACTCCTTATTCTACTTCTTAATGTATCAGGTATAGTTTCTTTATTTTATCATTCTGTCATAATTTTATGCAACATTTCAAGTAATTTTTTAAAAAATATTTCCTTATAAATTTCTTACATTGAAGTAGTAATTTATGATAGTACATTTCGTATTCATACTTAACATATATATATATATGTATATATATATATATGTATATATATATATATATGTATATAAATATATATAACACATATTGCATATCTCCATATTTGCTAAATACCACTTAACTTCATTTATTTTATTTTTACTAGATTCAGTAATATATCTACCTTGATTTTCTTTAATGAATTTCTTATATATTTTATTTACTACAATATCTAAATATTCTCTTCCTATAATTACATTTCCTTGCATTAGCAAATGCTATTGTTCTGTTAAATTTATAAACCAAATTTTTACATTTTTATCATCTTATGAGCTACTAATTATACTCTATAAGTTGAGGGATTTGTTTGTGTGGTTGTAGAAGTTTGTATGATTACACTTATTCTACTATCCTATTCATCTAAAATTTTCTTTTTATCTCTTATGTAATCTAAATCTAAAATATCATATTTATAACTTTTATAAGGTCTAAATTCTAGTGGAATGTTAACTCTAGTATCCCAATATAAACATTCTTCCATCTTAGGTTATTATCTTATCTTATTAAAAGATTCAGGTTCATTTGGTCTTTGTCTATTTTTTTCTTCCTTGTATGGGTTAGATGTTTCTCATCGTTGTGAGGTTGATAATACAGATTCCATGGATTCTTGGAATTATGTTTTCTTGTTCTGATTTACTTTCACCATTTTTGTCATATCATTCTTTTTTTTTTCTTCGTACAAATTTTTCTTCATAATATTTTTCTAATTTTTTATTTATTAGGGTTAACAGATTGATTAATTTTCAAGTTTCATGAACTATTCTTCTAATTCTTTTCTATATTCCATTAGATTAAAATTATATCTTTTTCTTTATCTTTGAATTTTTTTTCATCATTTTTTTTATATCATTTTTGGGTATTAATACATCAAATATTCTAGGGATTTTTCTTTCAAACCTCTTAATGGATCAAATTTATAACCTAAGAATTAATTTCCTTTTAGTATATTATTAATATCTCTTTTTAATTTTGTAAATTTCTTATGTATATCTAACTGTAATTTTTTAGTACAACTATATTATCTTATTTCTTCAAAGATTTCTTTTTGTATTTCATTTAAGTTTTATATATATTTGGTATTTGATTAATATGTTATATCTATTTTCTTCAGCTAAAAGAATTAAGACTTTCATTAAAATTTTTATACTACCATTTATATTTTCATTTCCTTCTAATTTTTTTTTGTAATTTGTATTTTATCATCTTTTAATCTCCTATTACTTTATGAATTAATAAATTTTTAATTTCTTTAATTTTTTGTTGTTGTTTCCATTCAGGTTAACTAATTTTTAATTGCTTGGTCTTTAGTAAATTTAATTATTAAAATATTACTTCTGATTAATATCACATTATTCTCACTATTTATGTTGCTATGTATATAAGGAGAGAGATTTGATTAAGGGGGAGAGATTGAATTCATTAATTGTGTGCATACACCACATTTTCTTCGCACTACTATGTACACTGAACTAATAAATAATGAGGCTTTCAAGCTAAATTTTTGTGTCTATCTGTTGGTCTCTTTTCAGTGCACTTAGCGTATCAAGTATCAAGCGAAGATGGTTCACCGGATTATAAATAGTTCCACTATTGAAAGTATGTAATTGATGTAATGATTATATTTACCTATGAGCGTTATGTAGTGAAAGAGTGATTTTGTCATACAAAAATGCCAAAGGGAGAGATTGTAAGGTTTATGAGTGTTGGTAATTTTTGTAGACAAAATGTTTGATTATCATTTAGTATTTAGACTGGTTGTCAAGTCAATCAATCAAAGCGGAAGAAACTATTGAAGTCTCAATATGTACGTATCAGATAAAATATATGTTTCATGCATACACCATCATACAATAATGCATGTATACTTAGAAGAATTTTTGTACACAGTTAGATAGATCAAGGTTAGATAGATCGAGGATTAATGCACGTACACTTAAAAGAATTTTTGTGCACACAGTTAGATAGATCGAGGATCAATCGACTTTAATCTAGCTGCTCTTGGGTTTGAAAAATGCATGGTTGGATCGATCGAGGTTTGGGTCGATCGATCGAGTGTTGGTTAGATCGATCGAGGGTCTTTCATCGTTGGTAGATCGATCAAGTGAGGTTCTCAATCGATCGAGCATTGGCTAGATCGATTGAGCCAGTTTTTTAGTTCTACTACAACTCTTTTTTTAATTCGGCCCATATGATATTTTTACCAATTTGACCCATCATGAAAGTTGAATCCTTGCATGAGTAGAATTGTCCTTTGTCATTAATTCTCATTTAGGTCAAATTGGATTCTATATAAACAACTTTTGTTGAAGAAAAATACACTACACTGCATATAATATTTTCTACATTTGTTTGAGCTTTTAAAGAAAATTGTTTTCACTTCATCTATTAATCTTAGGCATTTTTCTTGATTTAATTGTTCAAACATGTTATGTGATTATGTTTGAATAATTTATATGCCTAATTACTTTTCATGATATTGAGCTTTACATGATTATTCTAGAGTTTGCTAGCTGATTTAGTTTTTACATTATATTCTATTAAATCTGCTAGTTAAAGTTTTTCATTGTTGAATCTGCTCTAGGACATTTTGTACTTTTGCTATTTGTGCTAACTTTTCAGGTATTGAGGTGACGTGTTTGGCATTTCGTGTGACTCAAAATTATCGAAGTTGACGGGTTTGATTGATGTTGTGTGACCAAGTAGAACAGAACGTTGGTTCGAATCCAAACACCTAGCTTGTGGATGCTATGAAAGGAGCGACGGCTCGTAAGTAAATAACATAGAGGGTTTTATCTGTGAAAGGTAGTCTAAGACCTGGCCTTGTAATTAAACATTGATTTTTATAGTAGATAGTTAGGTGGATTTGTGGTTTTTCTCTTAGGTCATTGTTGTGGCCTAGGTTATTTTCACCTAAAAATCTCGTGTGTTATTCCTTAATTTTGCATTTTACTTTTACATGCGATTGCATGTTTGGCCGTTGTGTTTAGGTTACATAATTAAATTTTATGTATGAAATCAGTAACTAAAAACTTATCCCTCTAGGTTAATTAGATTTGTAACTAAAAACTTACAACTTCTTTTTAATTGTATGAGATATTTTTCTTTAATATCCAAATTTTATTATTATGGTATTTCAAAGTTTGTTATTATTTATCTTATTATTTGAATTTTGTTTTCTATTTCTATAAACTAATTTTGTCCGTATATTGAATTGTTATGACTATTAGTTAATGAATATTCTACTATATAATATATTGAGAATGAGTGATTTCCTTATTTCATTAAATTTTATCTTTCAAATTCATAAGTTAAGCTTGATACTCGGTTTAAGTTTTTATCATGAATATTAACAAAAAATTTAGGATATCCTATAAATTTTAATTTATGATATCTTGTTTTTATGGATCATTCATAATAAAGCATATTTTATGTATATTCCTTCCCTAAAATATACTTTTATTAGAATTTGTATTCATCCTAATTTCTAGATGAATATATCCAATCTTTTTTTTTTTTATCTTTTTACAAAATTTTTGATAATTTATCTATAATTGTTTCTTTTTCAATTAACGATATATTAAATATTTCTCTTACATTAATTATAGTAATACTCATTTATTTATTAGTTATTCTACAATAAACTATGTCTTTTATGGGGAATAATTTTCTTATTTTTGAAAATAATGATTTTTTAAATCTATCACTTTCTTAATATTTAATTTTAATTTTTGAATTTTTTTTACTAAGTACCATTTTTTTTTTTAAAATCATCCTAAAATATTTTATATTTTAATTTTTATATATCTTAATTTTTTATTATTTTTGTTTGATTTTTTTATTATTTCTTTTATTTTACTATTTAGTTTTGTTAACTTTAATTTTTGATAAGTTAAAAAAATATGTGTGATATTTTTGAAACTCTTAAGAATATTCGTGAATTTAATTCTGGTCATGTCAAAAAGCCAAAAGCGATTTTCGAGATCAAATGGGATTTTTCTGAAATCGTGGCGCAACCATAAACATATATTGGTTTTCCCTCAAAACACTTGTATTTTGAAGTTTTTATTATGAATTCGGAGAACAGTTCTATTCAGACAGATAAGCACACTCTCATTTGTTTCCCATGGAGCTGCCTGTTTATTACTCTTCCGCGTCTTCCACGCCTTCATTCTTAGGCACCAAGTTCAGTTTTTTATCATCTCCTTACAACATCCCTAAAAAGAAGAAGACGAACCGTATCTCTGTTACCCATATCAATGATGGAAACAGAGCAATGGCTGTCACAAGCTCCTCTTCATCGGTTTGGAATGGGCAGACAAGATTAGGAAGTTTTGGAGCTACAACTAACAATAAGCAGAAACTATACACACCATTAGAGTCCTGTTTCATTATACCTCCTCCCAATGGAAAGAAGCCCAGAGCTATCCTCAAATTCTTGGGAGGTGCCTTCATCGGAGCTGTTCCTGAACTTACCTACAGGTCTACCAAATTTTTTTTATATTTTTTTTATGCCATTTTTTTGAACTATTAATTTTTTTATGCGTTTCAAGAGAAACTTTTATGAGAAATTCTCGAAAAATCCTAAAATTTACTACGAGACATCCCTTTAAATTATTTAATATTTTAAATATAATAAAATGACAAATTTAACCTTTTACTTAAACTTAAAAAATACACCCACCCCACACCCACACCCACACCTCACATCCCTCACATCCCACCTTCTTAAATTAATTTCATATATCCCACCTCTTCTTCCTCACTCACCTCCACTTCCATCTCCATCTCCATCTCCATCTCCATCTCCATCTCCATCTCCATATTCATTAATAACTCTAAATTCACTCTAAATACTAATTTCATACATCCCACCTTTTGCTAGATGGAGATGGAGGTGAGTGGAGAAGAAGAGATGGGATGTATGAAATTAGTTTAAGAAAGTGGGATGTATGAAATTAGTTTAAGAAGGTGGGATGTGGGGTGTGGGTGTGGGTATGGGGATGTGGGGTGTATTTTTTAAGTTTAAGTAAAAGGTTAAATTTGTTATTTTATTATATTTAAAATATTAAATAATTTAATGGGATGTCTCGTAGTAAATTTCGGGATTTTTCGAGAATTTCCCAACTTTTATTTATCATGGCCTCTTAAATCATTATTTTATATGAATGTATTTATTAAAATATAGATGGCACATTTTAATCTAAACACAAATTATATTTCTTGAAATTAGCAAATGTGCACCACATACCTGGCTAATACAAATTTTTTTTTTCCTGTTTCAAACAACCTATTTACCTTTTAATTTGAAATTTTTAGGTCTCGTTTGATAATCATTTCATTTTCTAATATATAATTATTTATTTTTGGAATTTAATTTTTAATTTCAAAATTTTTTGTAAAAAATGAATGTTCTTTGATAACTAATTTTTATTTGTTAACTTTTGAATCTCTAAAATTTAATTTTAAACTTTTAATATATTGAGTATATTTGAGTATAATTGAATTTTTAATTTTTAGTACCATGAAATAAAAGAAATAAAAATTCAATTCCAAAATTTGGTTAGATTTCAAAACTAACTTTTATTATTTAGAAAATAGAAATTGAAAATTAGTTATTAAACATACTTTCAAATTTTCTACGATTGAAATTGAAATGGTGATCAAAGGAACCCTTAGGAGAGATTGTTACATACAATGGGGACATTGACATGTGTTGGGAAAAAATTGGCAATTCTCACTACTAAATTTATGGGAGAACAAAACGATAAATAAAGTAGAGCATGAACAAGAAAATAAGACACAATTTTTTTTACATAATTCACCCCAAAAATTAATTAGGCTACTCTACAGAGTTACTGTAACTTACTTTCACAATGAGATGTAATATTAGGGTTTTGTGTAACACTTAACTCACAATCCCAAAACCTAATGCGCCCAAATAAATATTTCTCCTTTTCTTATCTCAATAACATATATAGTTTTATGTTGAGATGATCTTCAATTGCCTTAGCCTTCCTCTATTTATAGAAGATGAGGCTAAACAAATTGATAGAGAAAATGATTTTCTGTGTGTATTACTCTAAATATTTATTCTGTATAAGTATTGATATATATATAACAAAGTTAGAGTTATTTTAGGAAGCTATTATAGAAATATAATTATGTACAAGATCATGATCCTACAATTACTCCTAAATGCTAATTGTTTGCTTGATCCACAATTTGTTCCATCACTAATCAAAATGTCAATTACTTATGAATGCATATCAATCACATATCATTGTAGATTTCTTTTCCTTTCATACTCCCCCTCCAGTTGGAGAATGAAACCCAACGAAACCCAACTTGCTAAGGTGAGCGTGAAATGCTGGTGCTCGTAATGGTTTAGTGAATAAATCTACAATTTGACTTCCCGTTGGAACATAGGCTGTTTTTACTTCTCTTTGTATTCTTTCACGAATTGTGTGACAATCTAGTTCAATGTGCTTTGTTCGCTCGTGGTAGACTAGATTCATCGCAATGTGCAAAACTACCTTATTGTCACAAAATAACCTTGTTGGTTGAGGATGTGGAACATATAGATCTTTCAACAAATGTCTCAACCAAGTAAGCTCACAAGCGGCTGCAGCCATGGAGCGATATTCGGTTTCTGCTGATGATCTTGATACGGTTGCCTACTTCTTACTTTTCCATGACACAAGTGATTTTCCAATAAAAGTACAATAACCAGTCACTGACCGACGTGTGATTGGGCATCTTGCCCAGTCGGCATCACAATAACCAATCAAATGAAGTGAACTATCTGATGGAAATAATAGGCCTTGCCTTAGAGCTGTTTTCAAGTATTGGAAGAGTCGATAAACGGTCTTGTGATGATGCATCTTAGGTTCCTGCATGAATTGACTGAGTGTGTTCACGGAGTATGTGATTTAAGGACGGCTGATTTTGAGATAGATTAACTTCCCAACTAGTCGACTGTATCGAGTAGGGTTCTTGAGAGGCTTCACTCCCGATTTTTGTTAGTACCAAATTAGGCTCCATGGGAACATTTGTTGGTTTTGCTCCAAGTAATCCAGCTTCTTCCAATACGTCTAATGTGTACTTTCTTTGACAAATTGTGATTCCAGTTTTAGAACGTACAACTTCGAGGCCAAGAAAGTATTTGAGTGGTCCAAGGTCTTTAATCTTGAAATAACTATTGAGGAATGCCTTGAGATCACTAATGGCTTTTTCATTGTTATCTATGATAACCATATCATCAACATATAATAGCACAACAGTAATAGATTCTCCATGAACTTGTGTAAAGAGAGAGTAATCGGCCCGTGATTGTTGAAACCTAATTTCTCGAATTGCACAAGAAAAGCGTTGAAACCAACTGCGAGATGCTTGTTTAAGGCCATAAAGGGACTTTTTAGTCGACAAACTACATTCTCTCCCTGTTGATGGTATCCAGGAGGAGGAAGCATGTAAAAAAGCATTTTGTACATCCATCTGGTGTAATGGCCAATCCCGAATTGCAGCAACTGCTAGTAAGCAATGAACAGTAGTTAACTTGGCCAACAGGGGCGAAAGTGTCTTTGTAGTCAATGCCTTCGCGTTGAGTAAACCCTTTGGCAATAAGACGGGCTTTGTAACGCTCGATGTGGCCATCAGCATGATACTTGATCTTAAAGATCCATTTGCAACTGATGGGTCCCTGGCCAAGAGGCAGGGGAACAATGGACCAAGTGTTGTTATCCTCAAGGGCCTTAACCTTGAAATTCATAGTTGCAACCCACTGAGGGTCATGACGAGCCTATTCATAAGTTGTGGGCTCAACCAGTCGAGATATATTATGCACAAATGAACAATAATTAGCAGACAGGCCAAAGTAAGAGACATACCGTTGCAAGAGGAGATGCTAGGGCCCAAGACAGCAGCATGGTACGTTTTCAAATCTCAGAGATGAGGTGGAGGCTGGTGAGGGCGAGACGGCCGCCGGAGATACGGGCGACGGTATTGAAGAGGGGTGAGGATCTGATGAGATTAGGGAACGAGGAAGGTCCGATGGGATTGAAAGGGTTGGCGGGGGATAATGGTCTGCAGGGGATGACGGCGTTGGAGGAGGCGCCGACGGTTGTAGAGTGATGAGAGTAGACTTGGAGTGGGGCTGGGTTAGGATGGAACGAAGGTGATGAGTCGACGTCAGTTGTGTGGACGACGTCTGTGTGCATTGATGTGGGTTGAATATGTGTGTTGAGTGGGTTGGATACGTGTGATGGGTTTTGTTAGGTCAATGGAATGAGGAAGGAATGGGAAATCCTCTTGGTTTTCCAGTGGTAATTTGATGAAAGGAAAAATATTTTCATGGAAAGTAATATCCCGAGAAGTGAAAAATTTGAGATTTATAAGGTCATAAACACGGTAACCCTTTTGCCCAAGAGGATAGCCAATGAAAATGCACCGATGTGAACGAAAAACAAATTTGTTATCGGGGGTGAGATTAGTGGCAAAGCATAAGCAACTAAAAATCCGAAGATTTGAGTAAGTAGGTGGTGTATTGTGCAAGAGTTCATATGGAGTTTTATGGGAAAGGGTGTGTGGGAAGTCAATTGATAAGGAAGCTTTGAATACTCTCACCCCAGAATTTAACAATAAATTTGGCTTGAAATCTTAGGGCACAGGCTACATTCAGAAGGTGGCAGTGTTTATGCTCAATTATCCCATTTTGTTGAGGAGTATGAGCGCAAGTATGTTGAAAAATAGTGCCATGTTCAAGAAAAGAACGCATTGATGTGAATTCACCTCCATTATCGGCACATAAAATTTTAATATCTTGATTAAATTGTGTTTTAACCCAAAAAAAGAAAGACTTTAATAAAGATTGGGTATTTGATTTAAAACTCATGAGATGGACCCAAGTAAAACGGGTTAGAAAATATCGAGCCCCAGAATGTGTTTGAATTTTGTGTGGTATCCAAATATTACAATGAATTACATCAAATGGTGCAATCGTTTTTATTGAACCGAAAACAAAAGATAATCGAGTTTGTTTTGCTAAGAGACAAATTTCACAAATTTGCTTGGAATTGAAACTAATAACTGGAAAAGATTGGGATAATGTCTGGAGAGGCGCAACGGAGGGATGTACAAGGCATTGGTGCCAGAGATCGGAAGTTTGGGGGATGTGGTTGACAAGGCGAGGATTTTGGTTTGATGTGAGGTAGTAAAGACCATTAAAATGCTTGCCCAGGCCAATTGTCTTCCTCGTATCCACGTCTGGCACAACCTATGTTACCTGAACTCGGTGGTTTACCCCATAGTACTGGTGTCATCACGACACGATACTGACACAAGTACGGGATATTTGTCCAATCCGGCAAAAGCTTTTCAGACACGGTGGTCGAAGTTGAAGCCATGATGAGGAATAATGAAGAGAAAAAGAAGGCTAAAAGAAAAAAGTAGAAAAAGCTGAAAAACAAAAGAAGTGAAAAACTAAAGAAGAAGCAGAAGAAGACGACGGCTCAACAAAGTAGTAGATAATTGTGGGTATAAGATAAATGTCAAAATTGGACTTTTTAATTTTTTTAATTAGGCCTTTCAATTTTCTTTGTATGGACTAGGCCATTATATTCAAAAACTCATAACTTAAAAAAAAATGCTTTCATACAATATTCACACAATAATTAAATATTTATTAATAAAAATAATATAAATTAAAGATAAAATATAAAATCTAATTAATATAATCCAATGCCCACCTATATCTTGTCATAAAAAATATTAACCTAATATCTATAAACACAATTTTCAATATAAATATTTTATAGATATATTAAATAAAACTTAATATAATAATTTTGCGTATCTACGTGTCCGTGTCCAAATATTGGACACATATCCCCGTATCCTAAAATTTTAAAATTTACGCACCCGACCTTTGGATATGTGTCCGTATCTGACACTTCTACCCGAGTCCGGGTAACATAGTGCGCACCACAAAATTTCGGATAAAATATCACTATACACTTTAAAGCCTGAGTCAATTTACTCACAAATATTAAGTTCACATGAAATTTAGGCACATGAAGGACTCCATCAGAGATAAATTTGATGACAATTGAATGGATCCTATATTTTCAATGCGTGCTTGTTCTCCATTAGGTAAACTAACAAAATCATGTAGCGCTTTATTTTTATTGTGCATAGGTAAGAGGTGTGATACATGATTGGTCGCTCCACTATCCATTATCCAATATAAAGTTGAATGTGCATTATGCTCAATATTATTGCAACTAGGTGTAAATATACCTGTCGTGTTTGCAAATGGTTGATTGTTACCATTTTTGTTGTGAAGTAGGGCCATGATCTACTTGTATTCTTCAGCTATGAAAGTTAGGCTCTCATTAATTGGGTCCTTTTTTATCTCAACATTGTGGGTAGCAGGTTTCTTGTTTTTGGGCTTGACATTTTTTCCATGATTGGAAACCCAATCAAATAGTAGCATCGTTCAACCATATGTCCTTGTTCACAGTAAGTACATTGCAACTCCTTGCGATAAGAAGGCGAAGCATTTGTCACAGCTGGTGCCTTCGTGCGACTGGTCTGCATCGCATGGGAAATTATTGGGATCTCGTGGCGAACTGCTACCTCCATCTGCCTCTCATGTTGGAGAATTAGCCCATGAGTTTTTCTCGTGTCAAGAAGTGGATTCATCATCAAGATTGCCCCACGAACTTGGGAGTAAGGTTCATTGAGTCCCATAAAAAATTGCATCACCTTCTCCTTTTCTTCTCTAACAACGATCTTCTTCAACATGTAGCAGTAACACGCAATGGGTTCCTGGTAAGATGCAAGTTCGTCCCAAAGACCTTTAAGCTTCGTGTAGTAAGCAGAAACAGAGAGGGATCCTTGGCGACATTCTGCAATTTCTTGTCGAATTTGATAGATTCTCGAATCGTCTCCTTGAAAGAATTTGTCATGGAGGTCGCTCCAAATTGTTGATGCCGTATCAGAGAAGATGACGTTGCGGGCTATGTCGGGCTGAATGGAATGGAGGATCCAAGTTATCACCAAGTCGTTGTAGCGTCACCATAAGGGAAATCTTGGATCGGTTAATGGAGGTGCCTTCTCGGTTCCATCGATTAGCCCAAGCTTGTTCTTGGCGCTAAGACTGAGGTGCATAGATCGACTCCATTCTCTGTAGTTCTGTCCATCTAGGGGTTTGTTTTCTAGGGTGAGTCATGGTGTGTTTGAATGATTCAAGACTAGAGGATCAAGTAGTGTAGTTTCCTTCTCCTCTGTGCCTTTCGATGTGGAATCCTTTTGGGTTTTGTTTTGGTTTTCATACACAGTTTCATTGGTGTCAATCATGTTGGTTGTTGTGGTGGAGTTTGGATCCTGTTTGTGGTGGAAGGTGTTAGACTAAAGGTGTTAGACTAGAGACACCAGGATCGGCGTTCTGATACCATAAACAAACTGATAGAGAAAATGATTTTTTGTGTGTATTACTCTGAATATTTATTATGTACAAGTATTGATATATATATCACAAAGTTGGAGTTATTTTAGGAAGTTATTATAGAAATGTAATTATGTACAAGATCACGATCCTACAATTACTCCTAAATGCTAATTGTTTGCTTGATCCACAATTTGCTCCCATCACTAATCAGAATGTCAATTACTTATGAATGCATATCAATCACATTTTATTGCATATTTCCTTTCCTTTAACAGAGGCAACTGTGTATGTTGATTAATTAATGTGTGAAAAAGGTTGAGATTGTAGGCATCAAACCCATTTAATGAAGTGGTGCCTACCTGTTCTTTTGTTTCAAAAAATGTTGCACCTCCTTTGACGAAATAAACAGCCAAATTTGACAATTTTTCACTTATAGAATGATTTCAATCATGTCTTCACACACAATCATTGTAGCAGTATATTATGTCCACAGGCCAATTTGAAGTTGAACACAGCTTCAATTTATCAATGATCACTGTCTTTGTAAACATGTTAGTAGGATTCTTGATTTCCTGTATCTTCTCAACCATGAGAACATATTCTTCCTGAAGTGACCTGATGAAATAATATTGTAGTTGTATGTGTTTTGTTCTGGAATGGAAAGGCGAATTTTGCAAGATGTATGACATTCTTACTATCGCAATATAACACATTCTGTTTCTGTATCTTGCCTAATTATTCCAAGAGGCCTTGCAACCAAATAATTTATTTGTTAGCTTTCGTGATTGCAACATATTCAACTTTAGTGGTGGAGAGAGCAACAATCTTCTGCAATTGAAAAACTCAACTTACTACTATATTGCCAAGAATATAAACATATCTTGTAGTGCTCTCTTTGTTATTGAAATTACTGGTTAAGTTAGCATTCACCATAGCCTTCAAGAGTCATATCTCCACTTTTGAAGCATAGCGCCATATTTGTGGTAGTTCACAATTATATGAGAATCTCTTAACAACTTCCCAGTGTGTCTTGCCTGGATTATTCATGTACCTACTCACAGCTCCTATTGCATATGTAATGTCTAGTCTAGTACAAACTATGACATACATCAAACTTTCCATTGCTGAATATATGGAATACTTTTCATATAAGCACATTCTTTTGCTGTTTAGGTGATTGCTTATTGGATAGTTTGAAACGAACACTTAGGCGAGTGCGTACTAGTTTTGCATCTTAATATTGAACCTGTCAAAATACTTTGTTAATGTACTCAACTTATGACAACATCAAGGTTCTTGATGCCTTGTCCTGCTTGATCCTTGTTAGATATATATATATTAATTGTGATTAGCTGTATATTAGGTATATATAACTAATTAGCTTAATTATAAGAATCCTATTTAATAACTTCCTAAGTTAGAATCTTAACTTTGTGTATATATATGCGTATTATCTTTTAATGGAATCAAGTGAAATAATCTATTCAATCTTGAATAACATGGTATCAGAGCATTAGGGTTACAAAGTTGAAATTTTTTCGTCCAAATTAGGGTTTGGTTTTGGGTAAACACAAATTAGGTGTTAGTGCATTTTTGGGTCCCAACTTGGAACACCCTTTTCGAGTCAACATTTACTCTCACCGCCGGCATAGGGAGGAAGCCCATCCGACGACTGGCAAAACCCCAAAGTCCAATGACCAGACTAGCGGCGAGTGGTCCCCACGCGCCACCGCAAGTTTCTACGTTCTTCCCACGCGTCGAACATTTACTCTCACTGCCAGCACAGGGAGGAAGCCTAGCCGCCGATCGACAAAACCCCAAAGTCCAGTGACCAGACGAGCCGCGAGTGGTCCCCACGCGCCACCGCGAGTTTCTGCGTTCTTCCCACCCCTCGGCGCATGACGGCACGTCTCTGCCTGAAATCTTCTCCGGTCGACCTCGTGCTATTCGCCGGCGTTCCCCTGTGTCGTCTGTGGTGGTTCGGCACTCATTGGTTCAGGTTTGGGTTCTTCCAATTCGGGTTTTGGCCAATTTTGTGTTCTTGTTCGCTGCCTTTTCTATTCGCTGCTTTGTTGGATTTTGTTTGTTCGCTTGTTCGTTATCTTGTTGTTTGTAGGAGTTATGACTAAAAAGAAATCTAGTGTTGTGACGGATATGGTGCCTGTAATGTCTAAAATCACGGACCATAAGCTCAATGGCTCAAATTATTTGGATTGGAGCAAGACCATTCGACTTTATTTGAGAAGTATTGATAAAGATACTCATTTGAGTGACGATCTTCCTAACGATGATTCAAAGCAGACATGGCTTCGAGAAGACGCTCATTTATTTCTGCAGATTCAAAACTCTATTGAGAGCGAGGTAATTGGCTTGATCAATCATTGTGAGTTTGTTAAGGAATTGATGGATTATTTGGATTTCTTATATTCTGGTAAAGGAAACCTTTCTCGCATGTATGAGGTATGCAAGGCATTTTACCGTGCAGACAAGCAAGATCAGTCTCTCACGAGTTATTTTATGGAATTTAAGAAGACTTATGAGGAGCTCAATA
Organism: Elaeagnus macrophylla; assembly: GCA_029378325.1. Taxonomy (NCBI): domain Eukaryota; kingdom Viridiplantae; phylum Streptophyta; class Magnoliopsida; order Rosales; family Elaeagnaceae; genus Elaeagnus; species Elaeagnus macrophylla. Next base: position 3,257,118 of record CM055649.1, on the reverse strand, counting down.
GTTTGATGCCTTTTAGTCCTGATGTGAAGGTTCAGCAACGCCAACAGGAGCAAATGGCTGTCATGAGTTTTCTTGCTGGTCTTCCCTTCATTCCAAAAATCTGTTTTGTAGCACCCAAATCTTTTTTTGGAAAATGTTTGACAATTGCTACTTCACATTATTTATCTTACATGTTTGACCTAGCAATCAACATGTCATCTATATACAAGAGTAAAATAATATATCGACTGTCGAACATCTTCACAGAGCAATAATGATTTGCCTAACAATTGGTAGACATTATTGTTAATAAACGCATCAAATTTTTTGTACCATTGTCTTGGAGTTTGATTTAGACCATACAAACTCTTTTTTAACTTACACACCAAATTATCTTTGCCTGCTATTTTAACGTCTTGCGGTTGTGCCATGTATATATCTTCCTCAACATCACAATGAAGGAATGTTGTCTTTACATCTAACTGTTCAAGATGTAAATTCTCTGCTCTACTACTAACTTCAATACCAACCTGATTGTGGACAACTTCACAATTGGAGAGAAAATCTCATTGCAGTCGATCTCTACTTTTATCTAAAATTCTTTGACAACAATCTAACCTTGTGTCACTTGCTCCCTTTTCAAGAGCCCTCTTGCCTTTTGAAAATTTAACAAGTTTTCATGTTTGTTTTGACATGAGTGAGTTCATCTCATCTTTCAGGATAAACTTCTATCTTTGATAGAATCATTCATCTGCATTGCTTCATCATAACACTCTGGTTCTTTGTTGTTAGTCAGCAACATGAAATTTTGGGAGGGAGAGTAGCATTGTATTAGTTTGTGTGGTCTGGTAGTGCTTCTTTGTCTAGATGCGTGTTTTCCCTTCATGTGGAGCTTCTTGTTCAACCAATGGAACTTCATTCTTTGTTTCTTCTTGTGGAACATCATTATCTAGTTTTGCTTGTGGAACTTGGTTTATTGGTTATTGAGTTGCTCTGAACACTACCATGCATATCTTCTTTGGAGATCTTCCTAATTCAAACATACTCTTTTATTTGAGTATCATTGATAATGCCACCAGATTTTATTGTTGACTTGTCCTTGTATATAACCTTCTTATTGAATATGACATCTTAGCTTCTTATGACTTGTTATTTTTCATAATCCCAAAAGCAATAACCAAATTCATCAAAACAATATCTAATAAAGATACATTTCTTGGATTTGGGTCAAGATGATGCCTTACCAAATTCCTTTTGATGAATTTTGTCACCTGGAATCAAATCACACGCAGTATCTCACTTCATTTTCGTGCTCCTTGAAAAATTGCTTATTGTCCGTTACTGTGACATTTCAGCTTTTTGGTAGAGGATAAGAGAATCAAAGTTTGAATTTCATCAACAAAATTAATGCCTACAAAACTTAAATGTATAAGAGTAGAGTTAAGCTCATTTAGATGATTGATAACTGGCGCTCTTAACATTTTCAAATTGAACAACCTTTGGGTTAAATGTACTTTGTTTGATTCAATTGATTTTTTGTATATATTTGATAATGCTTTCATCAGACCTACCGTTGTCGTTTCTTTTGCGATGTTGAAGGAAACGTTGCCAGACAATGCTAACCGGATTGTTTCTATTGCCTATCTATCAAGAAGATCCCAATCTTCTTGTTTCATACTCTCTGGCTTTGTACTTGAGAGAGATTTGTGCATGTTTTTTTGATACAAATAATATTGAATATGCATTTTTCTGTTATCATTGCTCCCACTTAAATATGGTAATTACAAAATCATCGTTGCAAAATATGGCATGTAAATAGTATTTTTCACTATTGCAAAGTAACAATTATTGTTTGATGTATAATAACTTTTGCACAACGTAATTTTTCATAGGACTTCATAATCTTGAGCTTTAGTACCAGTTGGGAATAAATTGGTAATTCTCACTATCCGATTTACGGCAAATAAAATAATAAATAAAGTAGAGCATGAACAAGAAAATAAGACAAATTTTTTTACTTGATTCACCCAAAGAAATTAATTGGGCTATTCCATAGGACTGCTGCTCACTTTCATTATGGGAGATAATATTGCAATGTTTTATACAACACAACTCACAACCCAAAAATTCAATACACTCTAATAAATATTTTTCTTTCTCCTCTCAATAGCAGATATGATTTTCTGTTGGGATGATCTTCAATTTCCTTAGAGCAGCTGTGTATGTTGATTAATTAAGGTGTGAAAAAGGTTGAGATTGTAGGCACCAAACCCATTTAATGAAGAGGTGCCAACACATTTTTTTATTTCAAGAAATGCTGCACCTCCATTGACAAAAGAAGCAGCCAAGCCTGACAACACGTGCTATAATTTTTATAAAAAAGGAAAAAGTGTAATAGGTCGGGATTGAATGAACGACTAATACTAATGTGGGACATACAACAAGTGATATATAAGATTTTCTCCTTGGTTAGACTGAAACAAATCTCATATTGTTTTCCGTTTCAGCTATTTAATTGAGCTGTTGGCAAAGGATGGTTTTCTTATTATATCAGTACCATACAATGTGACTTTTGATCATGCCCAGGCTACTAAGCAAGTCTATGAGCGGTTTAATTCCTGCTTGGATTCCATCTTAATTTCTGGACTTCCAAGTGCTAACCTAACACCTACACAACTTGCTGAATTGCCTCTCTTTTCTGTTGGACACAGGTTGGTGAGTTTGAGTTAATTTTTGTCACATTTACTGTAAATGATAAGATGAGTTTGCTAATATGTTGTTCTTTTTCATTTGCAGCAATGGTGCTCTTCTTCAGGTTCTAACGGGAAGCTATTTCTGTGACAAGATACCAAAGGTTTGGATTAAATTATCCAGCTTTTGAATGTTGCTTTGTACATTTGAGAGTTAAGTACTTGAGTCATATCTTGATGTGTTCTAAGGTTCTAACCCGAAGATTTAGCTTGGTGTAAGTATCATTTGCTTTTCTATGATTGAGGCAATATGGGTGTGACTTGAAATCTTGGGTGTTTTGTTTTAGGCTAATGCCACAATTTCTTACAACAATAGGCCAGCGACCCAAGCAGTGCCTTACTTTGAGCAGGTAATTACTTAATGGCTGTGCTTTCTTTTGCCTTTCATTTTGCTTAGGTACACTTGAACAAATAATTGTATTGCTTGTTTTTTTCCCCTTTTCCCGAGACGCCTTACATCTGCCTTAGCTATATGATAATATGTGATCGTGTAACATTCAAAAATAACTTCGATTGTTTGTGCCAATTGCCAACTACAAATATAGAAAAAACAGGGAAAGTTACAAAAACGAAAACTAAAAGAGAGAGAATGATATTTAATGGCATATTCTTCAGTCGGTGGACTATTGACTTTTATTTCTGCATCAGAGTTGTTTTGTATGTGTAGTTTTACTGGTCTGCCCATCCCTAATAATTAATTCTTGCTGACCACATCCTATAGGGATCATTGAATCAATAAAAAGTCTTTTTACCACAAGTTGTTGCATGACAACAACCCACGTGGCATGTTATAGGCCCATTTGAAACATCAAATCGTAACATGCCATGTGGGTTATTTGTCTTGCAACAATTTGTGGGAAAAAAAATTTGCTATGAATCAATAGCAGGAGTCCTGTTTGAAAAGGCACATATATAGAACATCTTGAAATAATACCCAGAGCAGGAAGATTCAATTAACCGAAATTCAAAAGTTGCAATTCTACCTCAACCATCAATAGGTTTAGCAAGGGCATTTATAATACAGCCTAAAAAAGCCTCACTTACCAGTTGTTAGCTGCACTTGCTACTATTGTGTAAACATAGAACCGTTTTTTCCTTTATCTTTTCACTATATATATATATATGTTATGTTTGTGACAAGTGGATGGATATACTTGATATGGTGCATTGAAAGTTCATTATCTTATGCAGTTGGGACCCCTAGTTAGTCAGATGGTGCCCCTTTTGGAGTCATCTCCAGTCTTTTCGATGGCAAGGAGTGCTTCAGGTAGCTTCTTGTCCCATGTTATTTGAGTTCTCTGCTGCATGAATTGTTTTAGCTCTTTACCGAGCTAAATTATGAGCCTTTCACATTCAAGGTATTTGTATTTGGTTGATGGGTTGCACAATATACTTATCATCTGGTTGCCAGGAGATGCATGGAAGTTGCTGGTTGAAACAGCTGGAACAATGGTTCCAAACAACGAACAAGATACTCTAGTTTCGCTTACCAAATTTGTTGACCAGTTGCCCTCAGTGTTTAATGAGGTATTATCTTTCCTATTAATTAATCACATACCATCTATTTTCATTGCATTTGGAAATTGGTTTTTCTCTACATGTTATGGTGCGATACCTTGATCACTTTTTAGAATTGGGCAAACATTATATTTTCTACTAAACTACTTAAAAGTTTTTATTTACATTCAATTTATTACTTTACTTTTTTTTATTATTAATTTAGTACTTTATGTTTTTAATTTATATCAATCATGTATTGAAGTTAATATATTCATTAAATTTTGATAAAATAAGTATCGTCACGTGAGACCAATTCTCTACTAATTTGACAAAAATATTTCTAAATCCCAATTCAATCACTGAAAGTGACTTACTCCATCAAAATTTAAAGCTAATATCAATCATAATACCTAATTGAATATAAGGACAACTTAAAGTACTAGATTGATTGGGAAAAATAATAATTCTTATGCTAGTAAATTAAAAGTAAGTTAAAATTTGTAGTTGGAAATAAAACATATGCCTAGACATCTTTTGGTGTCTCTACTCTACATTTTGTTCTTATCATTAACTTCAAAGATCCGTGCAGTGCATCTGTGGGGGTTATTTATATTTTGAAAACCCAACTGATTGATACAACTTTTGACTTGTGGAGTTCATAGACCTCGTTCCTATCTTTGCTTGTTTAACAACATCTAGTTACCTAATAATGCTACAGTTCTTTTATTTTTAGCCCCAATATGCATCTATGAAGTGGACAATGTTTCTGTCAGGTCACTCAAGGGATATCAGAGTTCAAGCCTACACCCTCTGAAAACTGTGATTGTTTTAGGAACTCGTACAATGTGAAACACACTCTACTGGTATTTATGATTCCCAAATATCTCACTCTTAATATAATGAATTATTTCTCTGCTTTAAACTTTAGTTTGAATATTGTTGTTTTTCAGGTAAAGTTCAACTCTGACACAATTGATGAGACAGATCTACTTGAAGAAACACTAAAGTTTCGCGTGGAATCAATCGATGGGACACTTGAAAAAGTAAATTTAAGTGGGAATCATATCACACCATGCATACAGGTAAATCAGATCTTCCTTTATTTTGTAAGTTTTGCTTCCATGAAGTGTAATCACTGTTGCCATTGGCTTAAAGAAGCATGGTCATTCATGTACATAACCATTTTCATTCTGAAAGAGTTATTAGACTATAAAAAGAGTGTCCCAACCTTAGGAATGATATACCAAACTGTACCATGAGCCTTACCATTTTGGGGGCAACCTGTTAGGATAGGTAAAGCCTATGGTGCATGTAGAATCTACAAAATTGACATGATACCGAAGCTTCAATCGGTTAATGAGTCAACAGAAATAACTAATGGGCCTCCCTTACAAAAAATATACGGCCGTACGAAAAGAAAGACAAGTGACCCAAAATGAGTCAAGGACCTAAAACAATGATAATTTATGGCCCACATGCATTTGCCAAAAATAGTTTCTATAAGTGTGAATGAAGCAAGTATAAATTTATAAAGTCATTTTTCATTAAGTAAAACTGTATGTTTTGATACTACTCCTTGTTAGTTATGTGCTTTTGTTAGTTTTATACATTTTCATGTTATACTAATTTTCAATTGACCCAAAATAGGTTGAAAATGCAAGTGTTGGTCCAAAAGAAAGTGGGATCTTAAAGGATAAAATGACTATCCCACATTAGGTCTGGGCCAACATGCATATGGAGTTGAAAAATATAAGTGTGGTCCTAAACAACCTAGAGGGGGTGAAAAGATTATTTCGATAGTTATTACCAATTTAAAAATTAATATCATAAAGCTGCCAGACGTTTAATCGAGCAATAATAGTAATGTAGAAATAAATAAATGACACATGATCTTTAGGTGGCAATAACCTAAATCGACAATGACTTAAAAGGAAAAATATAAATAAATGACAAAGTGTTGGTCTTAGATGATAAAATGACTATCCTACATTAGGCTTGGGCCAGCATGTACATATGGAGTTGAAAAATATAAGTACGGTCCTAAACAACCTAGATGGATGAAAATGTTATTTCAATAGATATTACTAATTTAAGAATTAATACCATAAAGTGGCAAGACGTGCAATCGTACAACAATAGTAAATGCGGAATTAAATAAATAACACGTGATCTTTAGATAGAAACAACATATGCCAACATTGACCTAAGAAGAAAATCATTGTACCATCTAAACTATTTACTATAAAATTTAATGTTTAAGTGCAAAAAAAGGTCTTAAACTATCCTTACAAAGATAAAGCCCCAATGTACTTTAATTATGAGTCATTGCTATATCTTCACAGCCTCCACAAAATACGTGTTAAATTCAAACCAACGTTCTAGTAAGATCAAGTTATACAAAATACTTAACCTGTTCAAGGAGCACCTAAAACAATTAGCACAATAACATAGTGCAAAGCATGTCCTGGTAGAATTTAGCAATGAATAATCCTAACCCAAACTTTATAAACAATTTCAATAGAACATGAAGCAATTAGGAAACTAGAACAACTTAGTTAATGCAATAGCCTTAGTCATGATATCAACAATCTAGGTCTAAGAATCATATGAGCATGACCACGCAACAAGCTAATATGGATCTAGAATATGCAAACCTAAATTGAGTAGATGTAACAGAGAAGATATGATATCACTTTCCTTTACAAAGAGACGAGCGTAAGAAACTTGAAGGTATGAAAAGTTGATGAATTGAAAATACACTCTATAAGTTTTATTTACAGAAGATTTAAAAAATTAAACCTAGACCTTTGAGCATAAACCAAAGTATCCTGTATAAAAATAAGTTAAAACAACTTTGAAAACAGTATAATGGTCATTAGGTGAAAGCTCTCGTGAAAAGAGGTAAAATTTGATTGTTTATTTTTGAAATTGATCATGCTTGATAAATCATAGGAAGGCTTCGATCAAGGACCTTTTGTGATCGATCGAGATGCAATAGGAAAAATTAAAAAGTGACCCAAGAATAAGTGATCCATTATGATCGATGTTTGATCAGTCAAGGGCCCTTGATCGTTCAAGACATGTTTTGATCGATCAAGCATTGTAAATTCAACATTTCAAAAAGTAACTCAAGAGTTTGGGCTTGAATGTGGTTGGTCCTTCATTGATCAAGTTTCCCCTTGATTGATTAAGCTACCTAAATTTCACTTTTTCTGAATTCAAATTGAAAGTTGAGATTGAAGTGTGATCAATACTTGATCGATCAAGCACCTTTCGTGATCGATCAAGCAGTCAAAATGTTTTCAAATAATCATTCTGAGAGTGGTAACAAGCAAGTAAAATCACTAAACTAATTGTGTGATGACAAGCAAGTAAAATCATGAACTATTTGTGTGATGGGTTAAGTAATGTACCTGGTCGTCATGATTTTTTCGATCATCATGTTCAGAGCAGTGTAATCATCAAGTCTTGAAAACAAAATCCTAAGTTCAATTGATTACACAATAAAGTTGTCCACGAAAACCCACAGGAGTCTACAAAATTGACAAGATCATGATTGAGTTAAGTTATGTTTAGCATACTATGCATGCTAGTACTATAATCTTGCTGGATTGATCTCGAGTATTAAATTAGAACATCGTGTTTGCCCTAATCTTAATGGTTTTTTTGGCCTCTCTTCTCTTTTCTATTTCCCATCATCAGGAGCCAAAGTGGCAAGTAGGTTATGTGTATACTCCTGCAGATGCTGTTGCTCAAGTTCTTAAGAACCTTTCCTTAAATGACACTAGAGTTCTATCCAGAACTATCAGTGACTGGTTCAGACGTTTTGAAGATCAAAATGCAAAGTTCTAATTCAAGTTATGTTCTACTAATCTACAGATGGTAAGACCTACAAAAGATTAGTTTATGGCTGCTTATAGAGGGCCTAAGGTCTTAAGGAATGAGATGATTCTTGGGTCTTCAACAGGCAGTAGAAACTTTCTGTACTTAAACAAACATAAACAAATGCATATAAATTGCATATCACACAGTACGTAACATATAAATATCAAGTGTGATATCCAAAGAATTAAGAGAGGTACTGATTTCATCTTGACAGATGATATATGGCTTCTAGGCTCTTTGTTGATGACTTCAGGCCCAAAAGCCTTGCCTTGTTTGGTTTCTGCTGGCTCGCATGGCCGAAATGAACATCCTAATTCTTTTTTTTTTTTTTTTTTTTGAGAATTGAACATCCTAATTCTTAAGCTACCAATTCAAAAAGTAAAAAAAGAACAAAAACAAAAACAAAACAAACATGAGTACTTTTATTTAGGTAAAAAGGACAGATGAGTCCCTTGTTTTCAACAATTACATATTTGGCATGCTTGATTGAACCGTATCATTACTCTTTATTTACACTAAATTGAATTCTTATTTATTTTTGTTTCCATAATGCAAAATAGTAGAACCGTTGGAAACCATTTTAGGAAAATCTTAAGAATTTACGAAGAGCATTGGAAATAGCCCAAATAATCGTAGTGATTATTGGGATTTAAAGTTTTTTTCCTCATTGAAACAAACGACTCTTTTACAAGCACTCAAAAAGGGATCGAAGAATCTTAATCGAATGAATGGATGGTGCTGAAATAATTTATGATTTACAATAACACATAATAAAAATTAGACAGTACTAAAAATATTTGTTATAGGAAGATAAATAATTGTGAATAAAATAATTATTTAAATAATTATTATCTATTATATATATATATATATATAAGTCTGAGAATTATATCTAATAATTTTTTGGATAAAATTATTTCTATATTTTAAGTTATTGGCATTAGTTGTCCTTTTATGATATATTATCACATTAAATAAAAACTATAAATATAATATTGAAATTAGAACTCTAAACATGATAATATAATAATAATTATATCAAATAAGAATTCTAATAATATGATGATTTTATTTTTACAATTAATTTAAAAGTATAAGAAAATTAATTTTGTATTTATTTTAAATATATTGTAGAAATTGACCAAAGAAAAAAATTAAAATAAGTAAAATATTTTACGTGTAAGACATTTTTTACAAGTATTTTTTAAAAATATGAATACCAATATTTTTTAATTAGTGTACCTATGCGTCCACATAGCTTGAAAATAGGTGTTCAGGTGTATATATAGCTTGAAAAGAATAGGAATTGAAGTGTGAATGTCTATAAACAGAGGGAAATTTTAAAGGCACATTCCATTAAACTCAAAGCATCAATCAATTGATGAAATTTTATATCCCTAGTATAAGATTAGTTTTTTTTTTTTCCTGCTACAAGTAATAGACAAATTGTCATATGACAATTGTCTATAGGCGTGTTCTTAAGGATTAAGAGTATCTGCAATTTCTGGCGGTAGGATATTGATAGCTATGTCCCCTACCCTTTGATTTCTAATTGCCCATTGTATCAAATCATGTGCTTTTAAATTCAATTCTCTTGGTATCCAGTGAAGAGAGATCATGTTGAATCTATGAAGCTTTTTATTCATGTCTTGCAAAAATTTTGCATTATAATAAGAAACCTTAAGTCAATTTTCTTGGAGGAAAGCATGAATAATTGTTTGATTATCTCCCTCTAGGTAGATAGATTTATGAGATTATTGGAGAAAAAAATGGAATGCAACTGAAAAAGCTAAAGTTTTTGCTTCTTCGCTGTTGGAAGTTTGCTGATACCCTATCCATGCATGAATAGCTCTTCAATAATTGTCTGTAGCAATGAAACCAAACTAACTTTTCACTTTTCCACTTAGCCATGCTGCATCAAAATTAACTTTGATGGCATTTAAAGGAGGAGGTTGCCATTGGTTAGGAATAACAACAGTTTCTTCTACATTTATCACTCTTGTTGTAGGCTTCTCTAATACAAGTTTAAGTTCCTCTATTCTGTTGTTGAGCCTGTTAAGAAGCATATTAGAGTTTAGTGTTATTCCTTTTTGAAAAACTTCATTTTGTAACCACCATATTTGCACCAACATTATTGTCAAAACTAGAGTAAACATTTTAGGTTGTAAATCTTTCGGTAACTTCTTTTTTGGTGGATTCAAAATGAAATTAATGTAGGAGATAATATCAAGTTTTTCGATAAAAGCTCAGTTTATGTTCCATTTCCAGTGGAACCACCATGATCGAAGTATATCGCATCTAATGATAAATGCTCAAAATCTTCCACCTTCTTATGACAAAGAAAGTAGAATGGATCTTCAATATGCATTAAATCTTCTATTTTCTTTTGTGCTAAGACAATTATTCACAATTTTTCATAGAAGGAGTTTACGTCTCTCATGCAACTTTGCTTTCTATAGTTTTCTCCAAAATTGATATTGAGATGTATTAGTGATCTTAGAGGAAATTAAACTCCAATATGCATCTTTAACTGAATATATACCTTTTCCAATCCCATACCATTCAAGCTTGTCTGGCAGATTTGAAGGAGGACTTATGTTCTCTTTGAAAGAGGAGATGTTATCTTCACAAAGATCCCATCTGTAGATATCAGTGATGAGATTAATATTATGTAAATTTTCAGCAAAATGTTATGGTAACTTTTGATATGGTAAACCAGGGATCCAAGAATCACTTTTGAAATTAAAACTCTAATCATTTCCAAGTTTCCAGCAACTACCTTCCTTTATCAGCTCTTTTGCCCATAAAATTCCTTTTCAGATGTTAGAATCGCTTGCTCTTTGCTGCACTTCATGGAGAAGGCAATGTCTAAGATATTTTTCAAAGAAAACTTTAACCCAAAGTTTATCTGTTTGAGTAATCATTTTCCATGCTGCTTTAGAGAGCATTGCTTTATTAAAATCCTCAATTTTCCTAAAACTCAGGCCTCCATAAACTTTTGGTACACAAATTTTGTCCCAAGTTAAAGGGGAGTAATAATGAGTAGTGTTTGTATTGTTTGTTCACTAGAACCTTTTGATAATGGAATCTGCAGATTGGCATATGCTTGTAGGTATTTTGAATTTACTCATTGAATAAATAAGAATGTTCGATAGAACTAAATTGATCAAAGTCATTTTCCCAGCGTTAGATAAATGTTTAGCTTTCCAGCTATCCAATTTTCCCTTCAATTTTTCTAGAATTCTGTTGAATTTCAGTTGCTTTTTCCTACCAATAGGGAGAGAGTGGCCCAAGTATTTAATGGATTCTTCAATTCTAATTACATCCAGTTTATTACATATAATACTTTTTTGAGTTTCTCCCAAATTCTTTGAAAATAAAATTGCAGATTTTTGAAAGTTAATTCTTTGTCCAAACTATGAGTAAAATGTATCCAAAATGTTCTTAACATATTGCACTTTCTCTTCTTTTATTTTCAAGAAAATTAAAATGCCATATGCATAGAGTAAGTGTGAGACAGCAGGAGCTGTGTTTATAACTTTGATTCCGTGTTTATAACTTTGATTCCATGTATAAAATTTTAGATTTTCAACTTAGATAATCATCCTGGATAGACATTTAGTTACTAGAATAAAAAGATAAGATGAAAGGGAGTCACATTGATGAAGTCCCCGTTGAAGTCTAAAGTTGTCATGAGGAGCACTATTAATCATGATAGAAAAAGAGACAGTTGAAATGCATTATTGAGAAATGAGATTGCATACTTTGGTAGAGAAGCCCATGTGATTCATAATTTTCAACAGAAAATTCCACTCTACCAAGTCATAAGGTTTTCTTATATCTAGTTTAATACCCATCAAACCTTATTTACCTCTAGTTTTCCTTTGGATCTTGTAAGCAGTTTCGTGTGCTAGTAAAGTGTTTTCTACAATCCACCTTCCAAGAATAAATGCAGCTTGATATGGGGAAATATGGTATTGCAGGTAGATTCTTAGCCTCTTGACTAAAATTCTAGCAATGATTTTCTAATTCACATTGCAAAGGCTAATGGGACAATAATTTGTTACTTTAATAGAATTTTGAACCTTGGAAATGAGGGTGATAAAAGTATGGTTCCAATTAGGATTGAGTTCCCTAGTAATGAAAAATCTTTGTATTTCTGCAATCACATATGCTTCTATAATACCCCAACTTTGCTCGTAGAAAATGGCTGAGAATCTATTTGGCCTAGGAGCTTTTAATGCATACATTTTCCAAAGAGTTTCTTTAATTTCTTTAGGGGAAGGAACGCTAGCAATATGATTATTTTGAGAGGCTTCAACAATGGGAGGAAATAGTTCACTTAATTGATCGTCGAACATAGGATTACTGGATGAGAAAAGATTTCTAAAGTATTCTAAAAAAGCTTGATTAATTTTGTCTCTATTCCAAGTTACATATCACTTGTAGAAATGTGACACTATATGATATATGGCTCTATTATTTAATTGGGCTGATTTGTTAAAGTAATATGTTTGGGCCTTTTATTATGTGTAACACACATTTATAATATGTATATTATTATATAGTATTCGTGTGGGTTACATATTAAAGGAATTATTTTGTGTTGGGCTTTAGTGGCTTAAGCCCACGGCTCATTAGGTATATATATATATATATATATATATATATATATATATATATATATATATATATAACTTTAAGTGAGAAGCGGAAGTGAAAAAAACAAAAAGGAAATATAGAGAGACAGAGAGAGTGAGGCAGAGAGAACAGACAGAAAAGCGAGAAAAGAAAATAGAAAAGAAGAGAGAAACGGCGAGCAACAGGAAAATATGCGACGAACGTCAGTGAAAAAGAAATTAAAGCTCTAACATCTTCTTCAATGTACAAATATTATTAGGGTTCTTATGGGTATGAATCTTTGATATATTTTCTTGTTATTTTCTGTATTCTCTTTGTATATATTCTCTGAATAATAATATGAGTTGCAAGTGAGCCTTCTCCGTAGAGTAGGATTTCTGAACCACGTAAAATCCTTGTGTTATCTTTATTCTCTGATTATGTGTGTTAATTTAAAGAGCAAATCAGTTTATGTTCTTGAACGAAAACGATCCATTAAATTTGAGATTTTACATTCTTGGAACCAAAGTTCCCAACAATTGGTATCAGAGCTATGGTTGGGCTTTTGTTTTATGATTTATGATTTTTCCCAATTTTTCTTTAGGATTTTCTGAATTTCTTGTTTCTGAAAAATTTTGGGTATTTTTATTATTCCGAAAATTGCTAATTAAAATATATTTTTGGTTATGAAAATTATGTTGGAAACCCTAATTTTCAGTTTTATGAATTAGGTAATATAAATCATGTTAAGGGGATTTATGGTGTGATTTAAATCTGTTTTTTGTTTATCTCCTTGGGTGAACTTTTTGGTTCAAGTTTTTTGGTAAAATTATTTTTAGTGTCCCTCTTCAATAAAGATTTCTTCTCTGATTTTTTGAAAGTGTAAAAATATGAGAGAAGAAAGAAATCAGTTTTTATGTTTAATAAATTGAGTAATAATGTGTTGTTTCTTGTATGTTTCGATTTGTCCAAAATTTTATACTTTAATATTTATTTTTGTAAAATCAAGAATTTGCCTATTAATATTTTTTGTGAGCTTGTGGTCACTTGTTGGTAGTAAAAGAAATAGGACAGGTTTCTTGGCAAGTTTGTGATCAAAATTTGAGAGAAAAGATGTGGAATTTTCTTGGGTAACACAAGATGGGTACAACACATGAAAGAATTGAAGGAGGTTGACATGAGAGGTTGTTGTAAAGAAATAACAAGGTTTGGAAGCGCGCAATTCATAGACGTAGCTCATTAGTATCCTCCTAGACGTGGCTGCAAGGTGCTAAAATAATTGCACATGAAGGATAGTGCAACAATTTGGGTGAGCTATAGTGCTGTAAGGTCTTCTCTCTCTGTATTTATTTTAAAAGATATTTACATCAGTTTCTAAATGAATGAATGTTGCAATGGATGTGAACTTTTGATAATCTTGATTAAATTTTATTTTTATTTATGAAAAATTTGTGTTGATGAGATTATCATGTTAAGTTCTATGATTAATCTATGGTGTTAGTGAAACTGATTGTTATATATCTTTGGGGATTTTGATGTATATGTTCTTTTGTTGTCCTTTGTAGGAAAAAGACATAACATGAAATCTGAATTTTGCATGAAAGATGCATGTTAGAAATAGGTTGAATTTGGTATAACTTATTTCTAGTTGATAAAGTTAGCCACGGTCTAAGTCGAAATCTAAAAGCAAATAGGTGCTTTCACTACTGTTATGAAAAGATGGATATTTGTGTTATGCCTTGTTATGAAAAGAAAAGATAACATGTTAATGAATCTAAGATTGGATATGCATGCATGAAATTTCAAGTTGTGATAATAGTGTTGCATTGTTAGATGACTATTATAATTGTGAAATTTGAATTATGGAATCTTGGATTGTTTGGTATCTTGATTGTTCTTTTTATGTGTGTCCTGATAGTAAAAGTTCTGTAATGCTTGAGAATTCCTAGCGCTAGGTGGTAACCTGATAAGAGGTTGGAAGCATGTGTGATATGAACTTGTTACTTGGACTGTTATAACATTGTGAGCTTTGTATGTTTTCTAGTCTTTGACTCTGCATGTTATGATGTAGTAAAGACTTGTGATAAATGGCACTTGGTACGTACATGGATGCTCACTGAATAGTGTTATTGGGCATATGCATAATGATCTTTGAGTAGTGTTAAGGGAACTCATGTGGAGTTGTGATTTTGTTTGCACCTGTATGTGAAAAGTTTCTGTTATGGCATGGATAATTGACCATATTAGAATAAGAAACTTGTTAAAATTGTCAAAGTGAAGGTCTATTTGATACTTGTACTGCTAGTATTTCAGTTTGCTATATTTGTAGTGAACAAATGAAGTCTAATTGTATTTCTTGGAAAGCATGCAACTAGAGACTGTTTTCAAGTGATTCATATTAGTTTGTAAGGTCTTGAACAGTCCTTATCAAAATGAGATATGAATTGTATCGCTTATGCTGGTCTACGTTGGCTTATGCTTGATTATCAATATTTCTAAGATAGGTAGTGTTGTTGAATTCGTTTTATCATTGTTTGAATGATTTATTATTTTCGGCTGTTGGATACCTTTTAGAAATATGGAATTGATAATCTGTTTGAAAATTAGACAATGTTAGAAACTGAATGTGGTTGAGTAGTATGGTTGAAGTATTATGTGAACATGTTATATATGGTGGGCTACTAGCTTGCTCTGTTATTCTTTTACTAATAATGGTAAAGAGAATGTGTTGTAATTGAGGTGGAGCTTGCAGGGATAGCACTTGAACTTGCAGGATTGTAGCTACTAATGCAAGTGGGGTCCATGACGAGCATGGAGGTGCTTTGCAGCTCGGTGATAGTACTCAATGGGATGTAATGGAGGAAGAGAAGCTATGATATTTGGGTAAGCCACTTGGAAGGTATATGTATGTAGACCTTGGTACTTGTGTATGATAATTGATGTTGTTTAGATGACTTAGAGTAAACATCTTGTAATGATGTTGTATTTAAAGAATCGAAAATATGGCTTGATGCCTTGGATATTTATTGAGATTCTTTGTGCGAAAATGGAAACTGGTTTTAAAAGCCTAAGATGTGAGTTTGCTGCTGTTGCTTGGCTTTGTAGAACATGTTAAATGGATTGTATGTACTTGTGCGTGATGTCCTTATATTATTATAAATATTTTCCTTGGCATGTTATAGATGCAGTCTATATGATGTAAATTGGCTTTAGAAGATGTAAGCATGTTAATAATAATCTCTTTAATCAATTTAGTGTTAATTGATGTATGTACTTGTTAATATATTTATTATATGCCATTTGCATGTAATAATATAGAAAAGTTTATTACTTAGTATACATGCTTAATTTGTCTTATAATGAGTAATTTATAATTGAGGTGGAGCCAATTAAAGTAATATGCATGGAAAATATGTGGGACATGTTTGTTGCATGGTTTATGCATTTGAAAAAGTGACATACTGATAGTCCATGATAATGTTTTATGACATGTTTGACTTGTGAGTGTTTCCATGATATTTATTGCTTATCGTCAATTTAGTGTCCAAAAACTGGATGATGTATTGGCAATTTGAGCACATATAAGTGTAATGTCATACTTGTGTGCTATATTGTTTGGGATATGTTTTGTTCCATGGTAACTAGTGTTAGAACAGTTAATGAGTCGTGTTATTTGAGTTGGTTTAATTCAAATAAAAGTCATTGTTGATTGTTGGTTGGCAAATGAACACTTATATATTCGGGTATTGATGGTGTTGGCTTATTGTATGAAAATGAAACATATATGTTATGAGAAGTCTTACTAACTCTCATGTTATAAGTGATTTGAGAGGTGACGATCTTTCAAAAGGAATTATATGTTTATTATTTTTCATGACTAATGGGAAATCTAACTTTGTTTGCTTGTAAGCTTTGATTGAGTACAGTGAATGTTTATAGTATGTACGAAAGCGGAAGCATTGTAAACTAGAGACCGAGTGAAGGTGACTCAAGGATTGTGTAGATTCCGGTTTTAAAGTTGTGTTATTACTTTACCAAACCATTGCTCGATTAAGTGTTATTAAGAAATTAGCAACTAGCTTGAGAAGGCTGATTTGCAATTCATTGAAACATATAGTCATATAGTGTCAAGGTGGAGATTTGTAGAAATGTGACACCATATGGTATATGGCTCTATTATTTAATTGGGCTGATTTGTAAAAGTAATATGTTTGGGCCTTTTATTATGTGTAACACACTTTTATAATATGTATATTATTATATAGTATTCGTGTGGGTTACATATTGGGTAAATGCCTTAAATGTACCCATCAGGATGACAAATTGCATATTTGTACCCTATGTTGGAATTCTTGCAAAATGAGTCACTTGACTTATTTTCCACCTTTAACACCCGGTAAAGGGCAAAGTAAAAGAGAAAATGTTTACACTATCACAACTACTTCGTTTTATTATTAGGGATCGTACTCTGGTATCTCTCCCATGTCGTTGACCACTTGCTAAGCTTCTCCAAAGCCCAAAAGGTAACTTTCCTTTTCTCTCTTCCTGATCTTTCTTTTTATTTGTTTATTTTGGGCTTTTATCTTTCCTCCAATTTTGGGCACAGAAAGGGATCGATTTTTGATGGACTTGTGATTTTGAGTTGGTGATATAATTAATGGCTGCTCCACCAGCAAGGGCTCGGGCTAATTATGATTACCTTATCAAACTTCTTCTTATGGGTGACAGTGGTCAGTTAACTGTCTGTTTGATTGGTTTCGCGAAAATGATGGAAAATGAAAAATGGAAGTAGAAAATTTTGAGATCTAGTGAGTGTTGTTTTAGTTGGTTTGAACTTAGGAATTGGGTTATGTTTCATGATCTAATATGTTTGTTTCATGTTCTTGTTATTTGTTCTGCTTAACCCGGTACAATATGTTATATTTTGTTTTTCCTTTTCTTTAATTCTTTTATTTCATAATGACATTAGCGGCATTGGGCAGTATTTAGGTACTTCAATTTCCACGGGATGAGTTTCGTAAAAAGTTTAATTCTGTCTAGTGCTCTAAGGTTTTTGTTGCATTATAGTTTGAAATGAAAGCAGGAAAGAAACGCCTCATTCCGTCTGATTCCCAGCCATGCAGCCACATTTTGTTTACCATTCCTACTTTCACTATGTGTGGAATTTTTAAATGTTATAGGTTGTAAACAAAATCAATGAGCAAATTGTGGAGGAACTTCAATTTGAACAAACATTAGAAGCAATTTCTAGGGGAGTCATTGGGTTGTGTAGTGATACTGCTGTAGGGTTGTTCTATGCATTTGCTCTTATTGTTATTTCTGGTTATAGACCTTTATCACTTTAAGTGTTCCAACACCATAAGGTCACATAAAATGTGTAATAATATTCAGAGTGACATGTGATGCAGGCTAAAGCTGCATTTTCTTTGAAGGATTATCACAGAACTGCATCGTTTTATGCAAAAGTAATTTCTTCTTGATTTTATTGCCTGAATATATTTAATCACAATATGTTGATTATTCATATTTTTGTTATTATTGGTGATAGATTCAAGTGAAGTCTATAATGCATGTGTGAAAGAAACAAAGATAAAAAGGAAGGCTAGACGTGTGAAGCGCCATGTCAAATGTGTGACGAACCCATCATAATCACCTTGGATTATTTGATGTAATTTATTTATATGTTGATGTAGATGAAATGTTTTAGTAGGTTCTAAACTATTTTAAACAGTGTTCAGTAAATTGTAAATTGTAAATTGTTTTGGATGTAAATTATTTTAGATAATGTTAAATATATTCAGTGATTGCAGAATAGTGTAATTAATAGATGTAAACATATTTTATTGTAAGTCTGTTAAGAACAAATTGTTGAGCATATTGTAAAATGTTTATTTTTTATTAAATGGATGTAAACAAGTTGCAGTTGTAATGTTAAATGACTACCATAGTTCGACTTAAATTCGACCTAAATTATTTGAATGCTAAGTTGCTATTTTAAATGGTTTAAATATAGACGCTTGCATTTCAACAGTGACGATTTCAGATAAAATGTTTGTTATTTTGATAGTATCCATATATTACAAATATAATGTTAAATTGCATGCATATCGACTTATTTCTACCATAGTTTGACTTAAATTCGACTTAAATTATTTGAATGTTAAGTTGCTATTTTAAATGGTTTAAATGTAGACGCTTGCATTTCAACGGTGAAGATTTCAGATAAAATGTTTGTTATTTTGATAGTACCCATATATTACAAATATAATGTTAAATTGCATGCATATCGACTTATTTCTACCATAGTTCGACTTAAATTCGACCTAAATTATTTGAATGCTAAGTTGCTATTTTAAATGCATTTAAGAATACCAAACAAATTTTACAAAATCATCAACCTTGACATGGTTGTGTGTGGAGTTAAACTCATTTAAATTAGTAAACTTAGCAATTAAAAAATTTAGGTCAATTTTAAGTTAAACTATGGTCGAAATAAGTCAATATTCATGTAAGTTAACAATTAAGTCATAATATAGGGGCAAAATAAGAATACCAAATAAATTTTACAAAATCATCAACCTTGACATGGTTGTGTGTGGAGTTAAACTTATTTAAATTAGCAAACTTAGCAATTAGAAAATTTAAGTCAATTTTAAGTCGAACTATGGTCGAAATAAGTCGATATTCATGTAAGTTAACCTTAACAAACATTTTATCTAAAATCGTCACCGTTGAAATGCAAACGTCTACATTTAAACGCATTTAAAATAGCAACTTAGCATTCAAGTAATTTAGGTCGAATTTAAGTCAAACTATGGTAGAAATAAGTCGATATGCATGCAATTTAACATTATATTTGTAATATATGGGTACTATCAAAATAACAAACATTTTATTTGAAATCTTCATCGTTGAAATGCAAGCATCTACATTTAAACGCATTTAAAATAGCAACTTAACATTTAAGTAATTTAGGTCAAATTTAAGTTGAACTATGGTAGAAATAAGTCGATATGCATGCAATTTAACATTATATTTGTAATATATGAGTATTATCAAAATAACAAACATTTTATCTGAAATCTTCACCATTGAAATGCAAGCGCTTACATTTAAACGCATTTAAAATTGCAACTTAGCATTCAAGTAATTTAGGTCGAATTTAAGTCGAACTATGGTAGAAATAAGTCGAACTATAGTAGAAATAAGTCGATTGTTTGGTATTCTTATTTTGCCGCTATATTATGACTCAATTGTTAACTTACATGAATATCAACTTATTTCGACCATAGTTCGACTTAAAATTGACCTAAATTTTCTAATTGCTAAGTTTACCAATTTAAATGAGTTTAACTCCACACACAACCATGTCAAGGTTAATGATTTTGTAAAATTTGTTTGGTATTCTTATTTTGCCCCTATATTATGACTCAATTGTTAACTTACATGAATATCGACTTATTTTGACCATAGTTCGACTTAAAATCGACCTAAATTTTTTAATTGTTAAGTTTGCCAATTTAAATGAGTTTAACTCTACACACAACCATATCAAGTAATGCTCACTTGCCATATTGGCAAACTTTTTTTATTACAAATATTGCAATTAATTACATTATTTATAATGTGATAAATATCACTTTAACAAGATGGAAAATATTCTAACTACAGGATTTGTAGAGGATCACCATGGCTAACCACCAAAATTGTGCACCTGCAAAACGAACAACCCTTTCATGTAAGCAAAGATTAGTAGTTGAGTGAAAACTACTAAATGGATGTTGAATTACACAAATATTTTATTCAGGACAAAGTCCCAAATTGATTCTCTACCATTATTGATAGCAAACAACAATAGGATTTCATTCAATGAAGGAAAAATAATTTATAAAGAAGGAAACTGATCCTCTACCTTTCAAAAACTACAAAGATCTGATCCTAACTTTTTTATTTGACCAAATTAATATCCAATCTTTTCAATTTTTTCAAGTTTCAGACATTACTTGAGAATTGTGTGAAATGTAATGAAAATTATGCGTGCATGTATGGATTAACACTGATTTATCATTTATCACAAAGCATCTTTTTATGGTATTCATCAAGAATTATGAGCTTCAAATAATCAAAATACCTATCTTTTGCAGAGATGCATACTTGTATTTTAAGGCCAATTAAAGAAAAACGACCGAGACAGGTGCATAAGAAAAAAGTAACAACAAAAGGAAAAGATCTCAACCAATTGAGCTAAAAAGACTAAAGAATTGCAGCAATGGAACAAAATACCAACTAGCCTCGATCACATTGAAAGAAAGACTAGTTTTTTTGGAAGAAATTACAAATTGAACTTGCCTTGAATGTTCAAACAACTACAATTAATTAATTCAAAATACATTTTTATACGTACCAGTTACCAACATATTTCAAAAGACAAATTTGGTTAAAAACAAAGGAAAATCCCATTTCAAAAGAAACTAGTTGGAATTTTCTGACAGCAACAGCAAACAAATCTAAAAAATATATATATCAACCTATCAAATTAATTAGGAGTTTTTTTTTTTTGGAAATTTGTAGTTTTTAAAAATTCAAGCCTAAAATTTGATTATAATTTATGAGAAAGAGCGAAAAGAAAGAAGGAATTATCATACCGACAACTTCTACACCGTCATAAATACTCCAATGAACGGTCCCAAAAGTGCCGCGAGCAATAACGCTTTTGGGACATAGTTTTACTTACAGTTTCGAAGAACTTGATGCCATACTCATCAGCAAGAGCTTGACCTTTGGAGGTAGGTACAGCCTATGGAAAGAACAAATTTAAAGGAGCATAGAAAGCATGAAATCAAGTAGACACTAAATAAAAATTCAATCAGGGACATTTAACTCTAGAACCTCAGTTTCAATATAGATCCTAGATCCATCACGAGTTTATCCTTGTCATATAAAACAGGGAACACATTAACAGTATGTAAACCAACATAGTCACTTTACAGGTAGACAAAAATAGATGTTGAAAGGAGATCATGCCTACAACCTAACATTTATTTCAAACAAAATCAAAATTTATCAACAAATTATGTTATGTTAAGCCAGTTTTCAAAGCAAACAGGAAGAGGGAACCTACCCTTTTGCTTTCATCCATATCAGCCTTATTGCCCACCAAAATCTTGTTTACATTGTTGGATGCATGTTGTTCAATGTTGCGAATCCAGTTTTTAATGTCTACACATTAAGATAAATTAACCATAAAACTCATCAACATTATTAATTATAATGAATTTAACTCAGAGGTGGTAAAAGTACACCAGCGAAAATAAAGATCTAAAATCACCATTAATTATATCACCAACTCAAAATCACAAGTCCGCCAAAAATCGATCCCTTTCTGTGCCCAAAATTGAAGGAAAGATAAAAAGCCCAAAATAAACAAATAAAAAGAAAGATCAAGAAGAGAGAAAAGGAAAGTTACCTTTTGGGCTTTGGAGAAGCTTAGCAAGTGGTCGGCGACATGGGAGAGATACCAGAGTACGATTCCTAATAATAAAACGAAGTAGTTGTAATAGTATAAACATTTACTCTTTTACTTTTTCCTTTACTGGCCGTTAAAGGTGGGTAATAAGTCAAGTGACTCATTTTGCAAGAATTTCAACATAGGATACAAATATGCAATTTGTCACCTTATAGATACATTTAAGACGTTTACCCTTACATATTAAAGAAATTATTTTGTGTTGGGCTTTAGTGGCTTATTACCCTTACATATTAAATAAATTATTTTGTGTTGGGCTTTAGTGGCTTAAGCCCACGGCTCATTACGTTATATTAGATATATATATATATATATATATATATATATATATATAATATTACTTTAAGTGAGAAGCGGAAGTGAAAAAAACAAAAAGGAAATATAGAGAGACGGAGAGAGTGAGGTAGAGAGAACAGACAGAAAAGCGAGAAAAGAAAATAGAAAAGAAGAGACAAACGGCGAGCAACAGGGAAATATGCGACGAACGTCAGTGAAGAAGAAATTAAAGCTCTAACATCTTCTTCAATGTACAGATATTATTAGGGTTCTTAGGGGTATGAATATTTGATATATTTTCTTGTTATTTTCTGTATTCTTTTTGTATATATTATTTGAATAATAATATGAGTTGCAAGTGAGCTTTTTTCGTGGTGTAGATTTTCGAACAACGTAAAATTCTTGTGTTAACTTTATTTTCTGATTATGTGTCTTAATTTAAAGAGTAAATCAGTTTATGTTCTTGAACGAAAATGATACATTAAATTTGAGATTTTACATTCTTGGAACTAAAGTTCCCAACATCAGCATCTTCAAGTTATAAGAAAGGAATGAAATTTGTTTTCCTTCGAAGGACAATGAAAGTGTGAAAAAAATTTGTATTTTGATCACCTTCTTTAATCCATAGTTCTCATGATTTCTATTTCCATAAAGAATCTTGTCTTTCTAGCTGCTCATTTAATTGCTCCTTCATAGAAGTCTTAAGTAGAATTTGATCCTCATTTGGATTACAAGATCGTAAGAATTTTAATTTATGCTCCAAGTGTTTTATCTTTTCTTGTACAAAGCCAAAATGATTTTTATTCCAATGAGTCAGTTTTGATGAAAGTGACTGAAGTTTTGTTGAAATATTGGTGTTTTCTTGTAAATGATGTCATGAATTAGAAATGACTTGTTTACAATTTTAATCTCTATACCATATAGCCATTAATCTAAAAGGTCTGATTCCGAAAGGTTCAGGAATGCCATAGACGTGAAATAGAATTGGGTTGTGATTAGAAGTGAATTTAGGCAAGTTAAAGACAAGGGCACTAAGAAAACTTGTAATCTAATCAGAGGAAGTTAGCAATCTGTCTAATCTCTGGGAGATTCTTTCAGGGGGATTTCTATTTTTACACCAGGTGAAACGAGTGCCAGAGCTGCAAATGTTAATAGCATTTATGGACATTATGAATTGTAAGAGTGAATTATTTTCCTGAATCAGAAAAGGGAGACCTCCCAGTTTTTCTTTTTGGGTTGTGATATTATTCAAGTCTCCAATTAAAGCCAATGACACATTTAAAAAATTGAGAAAAATTGTAAGTTTATGCCAGGTCTGAAGTTTGAGAGAATGGTAAGGAGATGTACATACAATATGAACATACTTTTTCATTGTTTCTAACCGGATGGGTAAATTCAAAACACAAATAGCTTCCTCCGATACAAACTAACCTAATATCATAATGATCATTTCAAAATAAAATGAACCCACCCCTAATGCCAACCGTAGGAATTATGTAGCTATTAGTAGAACCAAGAGACCCTTGCAAAAGTTGAGATCTTTTTGCACTAAGCTTTATTTCTATTAGCCAAACCACATCCGGTCGGTTTCTTCTTAATAACTAGTGCATAGCTCTTTTGGCTCGAGGCCTCCTAAGACCTCGGCCGTTCTAGCTAAAAACAATAAATTTCCTAGTTGGGGGCAGGTTATGGGCCGCCTCCCCTCCCTCAGCATTATGTTTATCCACTAGATGTTTGGAAGAGAAATGGTCATTTGGACACACAAAGGAAGTTGAGTTTGATGCATATTTTTTGTTATTCTCATCACCAACATTAATCTTCTTGTTATCTTTCCTAAGAGAACCAAGTTCTTTTCTCTTAACCAAAGTCTTACCTGCATTCCTTTCCTTCCAAGTTTTCTTTTTCTTGTTAACTTGATCTGACTAACCATTTGCACCATGTTCTTCATGAGGATCATGAAGAGTAGTAGAAAGGGACCAAGCTTCAGTAGGAATAAAGGGAGTTAATTGACAATGAGGACTGCAAATAGTTTTAGGTTCCTGAGAATGTTTGAGAAACGAAAAAAGACCACCTAATATAAGGGTGAAAATCTCAGTAGGAGTGAGGTGTCATGATGAACTTCCTGAGCACGATGGAAAATTTGAGAGGTGTTGAAAAGAAACCAATTTATGCTCGTATCAAAAATCAGCAGGAAGTCCAAATGTTTGAGCAATTATTTTAAATCTCAAGTTCATGTCAATCGTGTCTTCACTAAGACAAAAATATCAGTCATTGAAGAAAGCTGCAAAGTTGATGAGGTCAAGTATTTGTATCGTTTGAATTAATTCTTGTACTTCTCTATTAATACGTTCAGCTTTATTTGAGAACTTCTCTTACATATCAACCTATTCAGAAGCTTGACATTCTAGACCATGCATTAGTCATATTCCTTGAAAAGGATGTAAACTAGCAGTTTTTGATATAGCAGGTCTAGAGGTGCCTAATCCAAATTTTGACTTCTTTTTAAAAATTTCCTTAGGGGACTTGGTAGAAGTGGGGGACCAAAATAGGGAAATAGGAGAAAACATTTCATACTTCACACGTAGCCATTCCCCATACAATGGAATAAGAGTAGAGTCGCTTGCTTTGTACTTCATAACAGTGCTGAGATCACACACATTAGTGGTATGGTCAAGGAAGCCATACTTGAAGCAGAAATCTAGACGTCTTTCATATTTGAACTCTATCCAGATCTTCAAAGTGAAGTTTTGATTTTCTAGGGACCTTATGGGAATTAAATAGCCAGTGATGATTGGTTTATTGACATCAATCTCTACTCTAAACCTTAAATAACTGCGAATCGTAAATGATTCATCACCAGATTTGTCATGTTGAATGAAGGTGCCTGCTAGATTAGCTAACTTCTCAGCATTGGAATTACGCATACTAGCGAAGTGCAGACCATGTGCTTGAATCCAAAAAGCAACAGAATCAAATTCTAATTCTTGAATCGTTAAGTTATGATCCCATTCTCTCTGGATTAGAAGGGCTCCATTGACATGCCAGATTCTTCTATCCCAAGCCAAGTCCCTCTCATCAGATGATTTAAAAGTAAAAGAGAAAATGTTGTTTCTGTAATCTTTTGTTGTGACCAGGACATCACCTTTAATATTCCATGTTTTATTAACAGCATTGTCTGCTTGATATTTCTTGACTGGAGTTCTGGAAAGTATTTTTTCGATAAGCATTACAGATTAGTTGACGAGTTTGCTCAACAAGGTCACCAATGTCTTTGTCTGAAATGAATTTTGGCTTTGTTGCCAATTTTTTTTTTTTTTTTGAGAAGATGAGCTGTGAAAGGATTTTTTAAGATTGCTTTTTTTTCTTTTTAGGCTTTGCAAACAATGGTGGATAGAGAGTAAAAAGAGGGATATTTATAGTTCTCATTCTATAGTGATGAAGATGAACAATATTGGGAATCAATAAGGTTTCCTCGAATATAGAACGTCTCATCATCTTCTAAGAAAGGGAAGGCACTTTGGTTAACGTATGTAGTAGAAAAGGAACAATGACACTACTTATTAGCTTAAAGAAATTGGATTGAGAGAAAAAGTAGATGTAATCAAAAAAATATTTCTAGGAAATTGAAATGGCTACTACAAGATCCGCCAAATAAATCCTTTTTAGCTGGATATGATCACCATTAGCACAAGCAAACTTGTAATGATTAAGAGTAAATAAATTACTTAATGGGCTAATCTATAAGAAGCTTAAAGGAATTTGATAGGGAGCGAAAGTAGATGTAATCAAAAGAATATTCTTGGGAAATTGGAATGGCTGCTACAAGATCCGCCAGATAAATCCTTTTTAGCTGAATATGATCACCATTAGCACAAGCAAACTTGTAATGATTAGGAGTAAATCAATTACTTAATGGGATAATATTTAAGAAGCTTAAAGGAATTAGGAGTAAATCAATTACTAAATTGAAAAATATGGAAAATTAATTCGATTAACAGAATCTGAGGATTGAAAGAACTGATTTCAATAGGGCAAAATGTTCAATGTCGAAACCCATAAAAAGAAGAAGAGTGGGACGAGATAAAGAAACCCTTCATCAATATTTGTGTTCCAAACAATACTTTTTAATATAACATTACAAGCTGTTATATGATAAGACAATATTTTTCAAAACTAGCAAAAATATGTTTAAAATTATGAGTTTTGGTTACATAAAAATTATACAAATTACTAAAATGCTCTTTAGGGCTAACAAACAAATACACTGTAGCTCTTGCGACTCTGTCGATAAATTAACCGGAGCTCCCGTAACATAACTGATTACGTCATCGGAGCTCCGACAACCTCGCTAGATAGGTATGTAATATGTTATATACTATGATAGATATGTATGTACTGTGTTACATATAATAAAAGAAGTGTATGTAATGTGTTACATACAAGACAGAGATGTATATACCATGTTACATACAACATTACAACAGCAAAAGTGTACGTAATATGTTACACTTCTTTTAGGGCTAACAAACAAATACACTGTAGCTCTTGCGACTCTGTCGATAAATTAACCGGAGCTCCCGTAACATAACTGATTACGTCATCGGAGCTCCGACAACCTCGCTAGATAGGTATGTAATATGTTATATACTATGATAGATATGTATGTACTGTGTTACATATAATAAAAGAAGTGTATGTAATGTGTTACATACAAGACAGAGATGTATATACCATGTTACATACAACAGCAAAAGTGTACGTAATATGTTACATATAACAGCTAAGATGTATATAATAATAGAGGTGTATATAATATGTTACATACCAAACAAAGGTGTATGTAACATTCAACAGAGATGTATTTAATATGTTACATACAATGGCAGAGGGATATGTAACATGTTACATACAACGATAGAGGATATGAAACATTTTACACACAATGATGTTACATACAAAAATAATTGATACAATTTTTTAGCATGCATATTGGAAGGTCATATTAATTCCCTGCAACTTCCTTCCCCTACAATGTGTTTCTTCCATCCTTTATCCATCAACTTTAATTTATTTTAATCAACATATAAAGAGAACTTATCAAAACTCAAAACAAAGCTCAAGTTAACTTCTTAAGATATTCCAAAGTTTGCAACTAGTAAAAAAAATGACTAACCAAAATAACCCAAAGTTTCTATACTTGCACCTTATCACAAGAAACAAAACTTCAAGCACACTTTGGTCAAGATAAGTCAGCCTAGAATACTATACATCATATACAAATACCAAAATAAATATTAAAATGAGATAATATAATAAATACATTATAGCCTACAAATTATTTCATGTTCTCTAACTAGGAGCATATAAGAAATTCTTTATCTTTTATATTAAGTTATGCTTGCTTGTTAAATATTTTGATTCCTTTAATATTTCAGATATCTAATACATCTATAAAAGCATGTATGTGGTGTAAAAAGTAAACTAGCAAAGGTTGAGAAGGAGATGGGTAAATCTAGGTAACTATTTTGATACAATTAGATTCAAACATTCAGTGAACATGTATGTCCCCCATTAGAGCACTTTGATGCACTACAATCTATGATTTTCTAAGCACTCGAACTCAGAAGCAATCCTACCAATATAATTAAAAAACAACATCAATTGGAAAAAACTTAATATAATAAAAGCAAGTTTGATAGAAAATATGAATTGCTTTTTGTGTGGCATCCAAGTAAATAGGGTGTGTGTGTTGACTGTTGAGAGAGATGAGAAAGAGGACATTGAAGATTGGTACTGAAAACCTAATTCACAAAAACCACAAAACACGAGCATAAATGTTATGGCTAAATTAACTCGTAACTCTGTGGAGTTTATTTCTCCAACAGAGACAATCAGAGATAAGGTGGAATTTTTGGCTGGTCGGAGCAGATTAGTAGACAAGAGGGATCAACCACATATAAATGGAAAGAGAAAGATAAATAAACTATATGGAAAAAAATATATATGGATCAAAAGAGATGGAGTGGAAGTGAACTAGTAAATGGGGATAAAAATGTAAACTTAACCTTTAAAAACGATGTCATAGAGCAAAAGAGAAAAAGTGAAAAATATTGCCAAAATGTAGCTATGCTACAATAATATTCTAGCTTTTATATATATATATATATATAGATATAACTTAAAACAGGGAAGAGAAGTGGTGAGTAAAGAAAAGGAGGACGAGCAGTAAGTAATAAGCAATCAAAAATGACGAAAACTAATAAAAAAATAGAAATTTTTTTTTTTCATCTTTTTGACATTTTTGAAGAAAGATTAAAGAAGAAGTAGAATATTGGCTTTGTTGGTTCCTTTGGCTCAAATAATTCTTTAAAATCAAATTTTTTTCTCTACTCATTTCTTTATTATGATGAATTATTTATTTTACTTGTTAGATTTTGTTATTTCTTATTGCTAGCTAAATATTTTATGTAATTATGGACAATTCTAAAGGTCTAGACTATGATTTAATTAAATTAATGTTATGATAAATTTTTAATTTTAATTCTTGATTTTTGACGTGTTCAATTCTATGTTTAAATATCATAGCTATGCATATATGAATTAGAGTAATAAACTTAATTTTTTTTTCATGAATATGCCTAAATTTAATTTAATGTATTAGTACATAATAATTAATATTATTATTCGAAGTAGTACCTTTTATTTTCTGTCATAGTATGATTGATACTTTACTTTAAATGTTAAACGATTGTTAATAATCTTGCCTAATTTAGTTATCATCTTTTTAGATCTTAATGCAAAGAGTGAATTAAATCTAATAAGCATATATTTAGGTTGTTCATAATTTAAGGTTGGTTAATAAGTGGACCTTTAACAAACTAAACAATAAGAAAAGATGAGAAGTCTTAAGCTTACCTATACTTCTAATGCCAAAATTAAGAATTCAAGAATTATTTTTGTTTAAGATAGTAATTCAAAATTTAAAAAATTAAATTTTTATTCATGACATATTTGGTTAAATTATAAGCTAGTGGTGAAAATAGACCCATAATCACATATTTTTTGTAATTGAATTTTATTCATATTTAACTTTTTTTTGTCTTTTATTTATAATTATTTAAAAATTCCCTTTTCACTAATTTAGCTAACGAATTGGTAATTAAAGATAAAAATTGTGATAATTTTTGTAAGTTATTCTTAAACTATTTACCATTTGTAAATCAATCATGTATAATTATGTAATTTGAATATGTCATATGTACTACAAATAATAGAAAAGTTAAAAAAGAAACATAGTGTTCTTTGCGGTGATAAAATGATGAACCTGATAAGTCTGCCTCTGGTTTCTCTCTTCTAGAAAGAGCAGAAACTTTTGAATGTTGAATAAGGAAGTTGAAGGAGCAGTCGGCAACAACCTCCAGCAGACATTTTTGAAGATTGAACGTTGAAGAAGCGCTAGCCGGTGCAGCAAATATTGAAATAAGAAGGAGAAGATGATGTGAGCAATGACATCAGCTCTCCTAATGTTTCTCTATAAATAGAGAAGAGGAAGCAGAGGGAAATTCATCTCACCAAAAGAAGCGTCTCTCAAAAATATTGAGAGAAAGAAATAAGAATACCACAGTTTAATTAAACTGTGAGAGAAAAGTGAGGTATTCTTGCAAATAGTGATAAATATCTGTAGAGAGAAAATAGTGAGAGATTTACCACACATTTGTGAGTGTGAGAGATACACTTTGTGAGTGTAATATTGTAATACCTCAAGTTTGGGCATAAACTTGAGAGAATTGTTGTACCCATTTTTCATAGTGGAAGTTTTTCGGAGTTGCCCCGTGGTTGTTTCCCTCTCACATTGAGTGGGTTTTTCCACGTTAAATATTGTGTGTCATTTTATATTATTCCTACACATTTATTATTCAGTATTCTCAATCTCGCCAACATTCCGCTGCGCCACATATCCCAACAACTGGTATCAGAGCTATTATTGCAAATAGTGAAATTACTATTCACAATAATTAAAATTGTGAACAGTAACGATACTATTCATCTGCCGACAGAATAGTGAAACTACTATTCACGGGGTACTGTTTACACGGGTATTATTCACGGAGTACTGTTCACAGATACTATTTACGAGGTACTGTTCACTTGGTACTATTCGCAGATACGAGGTACTATTCACGAATACGAGGCACTATTCACATAGTACTATTCAAGGGCACTATTTGCAAAGGTGATTTTTTAGCAAGGTTGGTTCACGACAAGTAAAAAATGTCTGGTGGTAAAACAAAGATTGAGAAGTTTACCGGCAACAACAATTTTACCCTTTGGCAGAGCAGAATGAAGGATGTTCTCATTCAGCAAAAGGTTCATAAGGCTTTATTGGGTAAAGCCAAAAAGCCAGAAGCAATGAAGGATGAAGATTGGGACGAGATAGACGAGATTGCCGCCAGTACAATTCGTCTAAATATTTCTGATAATGTTCTTCAGAACATTAATGTAAAAGGATGCAAAACTGCTTTGGATATCTGGAACAAGTTGGAGAGCCTGTACATGACAAAGAATTTGTCAAATAAGGTCATGATATGGGCAGATTTATATCAACTACGGATGCCGGAAAATAGTGACTTCATGCAACATTTGTCAACATTTAACGGTATGATTTCCCAACTTCAGAATTTTGATATTAGCTTCTCAGAAGAAGAAAAAACAGTTTTACTATTGGTGTCCCTACCTCCGTCATACCACCATCTTAAGACGACGCTCATGTACGGAAAAGATAAATTGATCTTTGAAGAAATTTCCGGAGTACTTTTGTCTTACAGTAAAAATAAGACAAAAGATAGTGAGTCACAAGCCCTTGTCATGGAGAACAGAGGGAGAAGTAAAAACAAAGGATGGAGGAGCCAGACGGACAAGTCTAGAGGAAGGTCAAAGTCCAGAGGAAGAGACAATAATTGCTTCCATTGTGGCAAGCCAGGCCACATAAAGAGAAATTGCCGAGTATGGAAACGGTTGCAGGAAGGAGGGCAAAATAAAGATGACAACCATACAACAGCAGTAGTAGCAACAAGAGAAAATGAAGATGTTGCGATAATTGCTTATGAATGTCTACATGTTGGTGATAACATGATTGAATGGGTCGTTGACACTGGTGCGTCTTATCATGTCACGCCCCATAAAGAGTTGTTCTTTACATACAAGGTAGGAGACTTTGGTACTGTAAAGATGGGAAACACCACATGTTCAGACATAGTGGGAATTGGAGACATTTGTATCAAGACAAATGTTGGGTCCCAGTTAACGTTGAAAAATGTGAGGCATGTTCCTGATTTACGCCTCAATTTGATGTCTGTCAATGCATTTGACAAAGAAGGCTTCCAGAACCATTTTGGTGATGGAAAGTGGAAACTCTCCAAGGGGTCCTTGGTTATTGCAAGAGGAGAAGCTTGTTGCACTTTGTACAAAACCCATGGGATGGTTTGTGATAATGGTGTGAACGTGGCAGTCGATTCTTCACCAAGTCTGTGGCATAAAAGAATGGGCCATATGAGTGAAAAAGGACTGCAGATTCTGGCAAAGAAGAATCTTATTCCCTTTGTCAAAGGTAGCTCTCTTGACCCTTGTGATTATTGCTTATTTGGAAAGCAGCATAGAGTTTCTTTTAGTAGTTCCTCTGCAAAGAAGTCAACACTACTAGAACGAGTATATTCTGATGTTTGTGGTCCCATTGAGGTTACATCACTTGGAGGAGCCAAGTATTTTTTAACCTTTATTGATGATGCTTCGAGAAAAGTATGGGTGTACCTGTTGAAGACAAAAGACCAGGTATTTGCTAATTTTCAACAATTTCATGCCATGGTGGAAAGAGTGACGGGAAAGCAGCTGAAGTGCCTCCGAACTGATAACGGAGGTGAATATATTTCCCATGAGTTTAGAAATTATTGTTCTAAACATGGTATTCGGCATGAGAAGACAGTACCTGGTACCCCACAGCACAACGGTGTAGCTGAAAGAATGAATCGCACAATTGTAGAAAGAGTGCGATGCATGTTACGAGCAGCAAAGCTACCAAAAGAATTCTGGGGAGCGGCTGTTCAAACTGCTTGTTATCTCATCAACAGAACCCCCTCAGTTCCTTTGAATTTTGATATTCCAGAGAGGTTTTGGACAGAAAAAGATGTTTCCTACTCTCATTTGAAGGTGTTTGGGTGCAAAGCTTTTATGCACATATCAAAGGAACATAGGTCGAAGCTGGATGACAAAGCCATTAAATGTATCTTCATTGGTTATGGAGATGAAGAATTTGGCTACAAATTTTGGGATCCTGAAACAAAGAAGGTTCTAAGAAGCAGAGATGTGGTCTTTCAGGAGGGCCAAACAATAGATCAACAAGAAGAGCAACAACCAGAAAAGACTCTTGTTGATCTCCCTCCCATTCCTTCTCCAACAGAACAGGACAATGGAGAAGAAGTACAAGATGTAAGTGATGGTACAGAGTTGATACCGGAAGAAGATGATGCTGAGGAAGATTTACCAGCAGAAGAAGATGAAGATGCTGAAGAAGATATGCCAGCACAAGAGGACAATAATCAGGGGGAGCAAACAAGAGAACTGGAGAATGATAGACAACAACCGAGAAGGTCAAATAGAGTCATGCAACCATCCAGACGTTATCCACCTAATGAGTATATCCTAATCACTGAAAAGGGGGAGCCAGAAAGCTTCCAAGAAGTGGAAACTCATAAGGAAAAGAAGCAGTGGATGAAAGCAATGGAGGAAGAGATGAATTCCCTTCATAAGAACCAGACTTATGAGTTAGTAGAGCTTCCAAAAGGCAGAAAAGCTCTAAGAAACAAGTGGGTATACAAGTTGAAAGAGGATGGCATCACCAACCAAGTCAAATACAAAGCTCGCTTAGTTGTAAAAGGATTTGGACAAAAGAAAGGCATTGACTTTGATGAAATATTCTCTCCAGTTGTAAAGATGTCCTCAATCAGAGTAATTTTGGGCTTAGCAGCTAGCCTAGATCTTGAGATTGAACAAATGGATGTGAAGACTGCATTTCTTCACGGAGATCTAGAAGAAGTCATCTACATGCAGCAACCAGAAGGGTTTGAAGTCAAAAGAAAGGAGCACTTAGTCTGCAAGTTGAAGAAAAGCCTGTATGGATTGAAGCAGGCCCCACGCCAGTGGTACAAGAAGTTCGACTCATTCATGGTAAGTAATGAGTTTCGAAGAACTAATGCAGACTCATGTGTTTATATCAAACATTTACCTGGTGGAAAGTTTGTTATTCTGCTGCTATATGTTGATGACATGTTGATAGTTAGTCAAGACACCGAAGTAATCAACAAGCTGAAGAAGAAATTATCAAAAGTCTTTGACATGAAAGACTTAAGACCAGCCAAACAAATTTTGGGTATGGAAATAATTCGTGACAGGAGGTCCAGGAGACTATGGATGTCACAGGAGAGATACGTTGAACGAGTTCTTGAAAGGTTCAATATGAAAGGAGCGAAGCCAGTCAGTTCGCCTCTTGGTGGTCAATTTAAACTCACCAAGAAATCATGTCCATCTTCTGAGGAAGAAAAGATGAAGATGGAGGTCATTCCCTATTCTTCAGCAGTTGGTAGTCTTATGTATGCTATGGTCTGTACTAGACCAGATATTGCTCATGCAGTAGGAGTTGTGAGCAGATTTCTGTCAAATCCTGGCAAAGAGCATTGGGAAGCAGTGAAGTGGATCTTCAGATATTTAAGGGGTACATCAAAGTTATGCTTAAGCTTTGGAAAAGGAAAACCAATTTTGGAAGGATATACAGATGCAGATATGGCAGGTGACCTTGATGGTAGAAAGTCTACATTTGCATATTTGTTTACTTTTGCAGGGGGAGCCGTATCTTGGCAGTCCAAACTGCAAAAATGTATTGCATTATCCACAACAGAGGCTGAATATATTGCAGTCACAGAAGCTGGGAAAGAGCTATTGTGGATGAAGGTTTTTCTCCAAGAATTGGGTTTGAAGCAAGATGAGTATGTGATTAACTGTGATAGCCAGAGTGCTATTGATTTAAGCAAAAATGCCACATATCATTCTCGCACAAAGCACATTGATGTAAGGTATCATTGGATACGCCAAGCACTTGAGAAGAAGCTGATTCAAGTGAAGAAGATTCATACAGACAAGAATGCTGCAGATATGCTGACAAAGATTGTTCCCAAACAAAAACTCGAGCTATGTTCCAAGATAGCTGGAATGAGCTCCAAATGATGGAGCTAACATGTGATTCCTCCCTTCATGAGGCAGAGGGGGAGATTTGATAAGTCTGCCTCTGGTTTCTCTCTTCTAGAAAGAGCAGAAACTTTTGAATGTTGAATAAGGAAGTTGAAGGAGCAGTCGGCAACAACCTCCAGCAGACATTTTTGAAGATTGAACGTTGAAGAAGCGCTAGCCGGTGCAGCAAATATTGAAATAAGAAGGAGAAGATGATGTGAGCAATGACATCAGCTCTCCTAATGTTTCTCTATAAATAGAGAAGAGGAAGCAGAGGGAAATCCATCTCACCAAAAGAAGCGTCTCTCAAAAATATTGAGAGAAAGAAATAAGAATACCACAGTTTAATTAAACTGTGAGAGAAAAGTGAGGTATTCTTGCAGATAGTGATAAATATCTGTAGAGAGAAAATAGTGAGAGATTTACCACACATTTGTGAGTGTGAGAGATACACTTTGTGAGTGTAATATTGTAATACCTCAAGTTTGGGCATAAACTTGAGAGAATTGTTGTACCCATTTTTCATAGTGGAAGTTTTTCGGAGTTGCCCCGTGGTTGTTTCCCTCTCACATTGAGTGGGTTTTTCCACGTTAAATATTGTGTGTCATTTTATATTATTCCTACACATTTATTATTCAGTATTCTCAATCTCGCCAACATTCCGCTGCGCCACATATCCCAACAGAACCCCTATTTTAGAAATTAAACAAAAGTCTCCAAAGAGTAACAGTAAAAAACTAAAGTGAACAGATTGTATATTCTTAGAAAAAAAAAAAGTGGGATATATGCTGGTTAATTACTATAAAATATAGGGATGGTTTCAATTTGTTCCTTGTACTTGGTGGATGGATGCAGAACTTATTGTATGAGGAACGTACTCACGTAAATGATCACCCCTTAAGAATGAGTTTTGAGCATTTAAAAAAATTAACGTGTAAGTTTGTGTCCTGAGAAAATTTTGCAAAATTAGATTTTAATATTTTATAGTGGGGGTGAAACTTGTGTACTTTATAGATTTTTCTACAAGTAATTAAGGGTTCGTTTTTTAACCAATTTTGTTTTCAAGTTTAAGCTTTTGAACTCAAATTTTCAAAATGAGTATTATTTGATAATTAATTACTTTTTTTTTTTTTTTATTTAACATCAAGTGATCAAGTTAGAACTCAGTTATTTTTTTTACACACATTTCTTTTATAATTTTTGAAATTTATTTTGAAATCCATATCTGAAGCTTTTTTTTTTTTTAATTAATCAAGTTAGAATTTTTTACCAAATATTTTTTAAATGATTAAAAAATAAAAAATTAGTTTTGATTAAAAGAAAATAGAACTTGAAAACGGAATTTGTTATAAGCCACTGCATTTCTTTAATTAGTTTATTTATTTATTATTATTTGGGAAAGAAAGTATTGTCTTGCTGCTTCAAACTTCATTGGATGCAAGTTGTACTTGCTAGCCGTAACCAATGTTAATGGCGTTTTGATTGTTTTCTCAGATTCTCAATTCTCTCTCTCTCTCTCTGTTACGAGAAAAACCAAAAACAAAAAAAGAATGAAAAAAAATATACTGTGGGGGCAGTACCTGTGCATCAACTTGGACCCCCCTCCCTTTTTTTCCTGGTCCTATCAACTTGGACCCCTTGACAACATTAAATGACAACTTTAATTTGATGTCATTCATTTCTCGTTGCAGTTACGCTACTTTTGCTACTTTATTTTTATGACATGTTTTGTATGGATATTAAAAGAAGGATAAGAGTTCAAATTTTTTGAATCACTTTAGATATACTAATTCAGTATACAATATTTATGTAATTTAAAATTATTGAAATAAAAAATAAATTTACTTTAAAGGTAAAAGCATTTGTATATTTATTAATTATTTATTTATGATATATATATTAATAAAAAAAAATAATATAAGTGATTTAAAATCAAAAGATAAATGGTAGTAGCATTTTAAATTCATTGTTATTTGGTGAGATTGCATGGAGTTAGTTTATCCAAATTGAGAGGAGTTATAAGAGAATCAAAAGCTTTCAACCAAATTTTTTTTCCTGATTGATTTGCGGCCGTGATTGATTCTTCCCCAATATGATTGATTCGGTATTCGTTCTTCACTATTATAATTTATTTGGTAATCACAAAAATATATAACATGACATATTCGGTATTTACAAGCTTTATTCTTCTGATTTTGACTTTGATAGGTATTTGTTTTGAATTCTGATAATTTTTAAATATTTGTTCAAACTGTAATTTTAGAGTTTTTTTTTACTTTAAAAATTTATAATTTTAATTTATTTTTGCAATGACTAGTAATAAAGATGATTTATTACAATCAATTAGTATGAGGTCAGATAGAAAGAATTATTCGTATTCGAGTTATGCGATAAAAAAATTTCTAAAAGGAAAAAAGATGTGAGATTATGTAACTAGAATCGTGAATAAACTACAATAGAGAAAATTGATTATGCAATTCTTGTAGATACTTGAAAACTAGATGATTCAAAAATCATTACTTGGACAAACAATTATGTTGATCACTCAATAAGCACCCAATTAGCAAAATATGATACAGCAAAGAAAGTTTGGGATCATCATGCAAGACTATATACATAGCCAAACTTTACACAATAATATCAATTAGAATAAGATATTCGAGCTTTTGAACAAAAAAACATGAGTATTCAAGAGTTTTATTCTGCAATGACAGAATCAGCAGAATTTCGAGCTTATGTATCCTATATTGCTCGTAGAGAGGAACAAAGTTTGGTTTAATTCTTAATGGCACTTCGTGATGATTTGAGGGCCTTTGTGGTTCCATTCTGCACCGTAGCCCACTTTCGTAAGTTGATTCAGTGGTTAGTGAGCTTTAGGCTAATGCACGCCTTAAGTCTCAAGTAGGAAAATGAATTCTCCTAACACCTAATCCTTTTGTTTTTGTAGCCTCTTCTCGACCTCTTGCTCACTATGGGAACAAGACTTATACAAAGGTTGGGTTTGATGCTTACAGCTTTTGCAAAGAAAAAGGGTTATTGGAAAGCTCATTCCAATTGGTACCAACTTTGCTCTAGGAACCTATTTGTACTTCTGGACTAGGTCATGGGTTCGAGCAGCTGGAAAGGCAAAAGAAACCCTCTTGGTCCAAGGGGATATTCCTGTGAGTACGCCGTAAGACAGTCGGTAAGACGGGGCTCGGAGGTTGGCCGCCCGTAAGACCGCCGTAAGACGGCGGATTGTTATAATAAAAGGCACCTTTTATTGTAACTTCCGCCGTCTTACGGTGGTCTTACGGGCGGCCAAACTCCGAGACCCGTTTTACCGACCGTCTTACGGTGTACTCACAGTACTCACAGGAATATATCCCCTTGGACCAAGAGGGTTTCTTTCGCCTTCCTAGCTGCTAGTCCAATTGGTACCAGCTTTGCTCTAAGAACCTATTTGTACCTCTAGACTAGGTCATGGGTTCGAGCAGTTAATTGGACTAAATGGTCCAATTGGTATCAGCTTTGCTCTAAGAACCTATTTGTTCCTTTGGACTAGGTCATGGGTTCTAGCATTTGGGAAGGCGAAAGAAACCATCTTCGTCCAAGGGGATATTCTTGTGAGTACACCGTAAGACGGTTGGTAAAACAGGTCTCGGAGGTTGACCGCCCGTAAGACGGGAGGTGTTACATAAATTGAATCAAGCACCACATCAGTTTGGCAATTAATCACAACCACATCAGTTTCAACAAAAACACCAATTCAGGCCTCCAAAGTTTGGCAATTCATCACAACCACGTCCGTATCGCCCTCTGCAATTTAATACTGCAACAGTTGTACCTCCGTCGTAATCCTCTAACCTTTCAGCCTCATCCTCCAATTCTTCATTGGCTGCCCTCACTGATCAATTTCAAAGGTTTATTGATACACAGCCGCATGTCATGTTTGCCTCTTCTACAATAGGTCAGTGCCTCTCTAGTTCTTTAGGTATGTTCTCTTTAACTTGGGTTTTATTTTGGAGCTTCCCACCATATGTCTCCTAATTCAAAAAAATTTGTTTATTTGTGTCTTACATCATCTATACCTGTTATGATTGTTGATGGTACTCCTATGCCATTAGCAGGTGTTAGTTTTGTTGTCAATTCTCATTTATCTCTTTATAATGTTTACCACATTCCTAAGCTTTCACTAAACCTTGCATATGTTGGGCAATTGTGTGATTCTAGTTGCTCAATATCCTTTTTCTTCTACTTTTTGTCATGTGCAGGATTTGCAATCCTAGAAGTTGATTGGGACAGGCCGTAGGTGGGGGCATTATATGTTTTGGACGAGCTGAGACTACCAGAATTTGCAGCTCCTAGTGTTGATCTTTCTTCTTTTCAATTGTATCTTTTATCTTCTAGTTTTTATTTATGGCATGCACGTCTTGGTCATGTTTTCGCTTCCCATTTATGATTCTTAGCTTCTATTGGAACCTTAGGAAATTTGCAAGCATATGATTTCAAATTGTAATGGTTGTAAACTTGCAAAATTTTTTGCATTACTTTTTAATAGAAGCACTTCTTATTTTGTTGCACCTTTTGATTTAGTTCATTCTAATGTGTAGGGACCTTCCTTTGTTGATTCAAAAGGAGAATCTCGATATTATGTCTCTTTTATTGATGATCACACTCATTTTTGTTGGGTATACCTTATGAAACGTCGTTCTAATTTTTTTGATATTTATAATAACTTTAGAGCTCTACTAAGAATACAATATTCAGCTATTATTAAGTGTTTTAGATGTGATCTAGGAGGTGAATATACTTCCAATAAATTTTGTGATTTGCTTGCTTTAGATGGAAATATTTACCAAACTTCTTGTACGGACACTCATGAGCAAACTTGTGTTACTGAAAAGAAACATAGGCACATTGTTGAAACTGCTCGTTCTCTTTTGTTGTCATCTTCAGTTCCTCATGAGTTTTGGGGAGAAACAGTTCTTACAGTGGTCAACTTAATCAATAAGATCCCATCATTTATCACTTCAGGTTTGTCTCCTTTTGAAAAACTATATGGACATAGTCCTAATTGTTCCTCCTTGGAAGTCTTTGGTTCTACTTGTTTTTTCCTTCGTCCTCATGTAGAATGTACCAAATTATAATCACGTTCTACCATTTGTGTTTTTCTTGGTTATGGTGAAGGGCAAAAGGGATGTCGTTGTTTTGATCCAACTTCACAAAAACTATATGTATTTCATCAGGTTATCTTTCTTGAGCATATACCTTTCTTTTTCTATTCTTATTACTTTTCACGATTTGACCAAATCAGATCTTATTCATATTGATCCTTTCTCTAACCATATCGATGGTTCATCTTCACAAGTTTCTCCAACTACAAATTCTGAAGATACTGATACACCACAGTTTGATACTTCTAATGTTTCCCTTCCTCCTATAGTTGCCCAAGCTCCTCCTAGAATTGTAGATCCTCCTCGCTATCCTCAGCGCACTCGTAAGTCTACTAAACTACCAGATTTTGTTTACTTTTCTTATTCCACTTCTTTCACTTCATTTTTTAGCATCTATTCATTGTTTCTTTAAGCCATTATCCTATCAAGAGACAGTACTCGATCCCCTTTGGTAGCAATCTATGGTTGAGAAACTTACTGCTTTGCATCAAACAAAAACATGGTTCATGGCACCTTTGCCTCCAGGTAAATGAGCTATTGGTTCCCGTTGGGTCTATAAAATTAAACTTCATTATGATGGATCTATTGAAAGGTACAAGTTTCGAGTAGTTGCAAAGGGGTACTCTCAAATGAGTGTTTTTGATTATGAAAAGACTTGCCTTTGTTGCAAAAATGACTATGCACACTTATTGTAGTTGCATCTGCTCATGGGTGGTGTATATCTCAGATGAATGTTAAAAATGCTTTCTCAGATGAAAGGCGATTTGCATGAAGAAGTTTACATAGTTCCTCCGCCTAATGTACCACATCATTATGGAGAAGTTTGTAAGCTCTAGAAAGCCTTATATGGTCTAAAACAAGCACCTCAAGCATGGTTTGAGAAGTTTTCTACTATTATTGCCTATTTTGGATTTTCTTTCAGTGATCATGATTTTGAGTACCACTACAGGTCGTATTTTTCTATCTTTATATGTTGATGATATGATTATTACTAGTGATTATGTTGATGGAATTGTAGTGCTTAAGTCTGAATTAACTTGACAGTTTAAAATGAAAGATTTGGATTCTCTACAGTATTTTTTGGGTACTAAAGTTGTCTTCTCTCTAAAGGTTATCTTCTCTCTCAATATACTCTTGACATTCTTGAGCAGGCTCACCTTACTGATACTAAAATTATTAATACCTTTTGTGAGCACAATGTTCAGTACTCTCCTTCTGATGACACTCATTTGCAAGATCCTACCTTATACCGAACTATTGTTAGTAGCTTGGTCTACTTTACTATTACTCGTCTAGACATTACTTATGCTGTTCATATTGTTAGTTAGTTTGTTGGTTCTCTAACTACCATTCATTGGGCAGCCGTTCTACGTATTTTATGGTATCTTTGGGGCACTACTTTTCAGAGTCTCTTACTTTCATCCACCTCTTCCTTAGAGCTGCGTGTATACTCTGATGCTGATTATGGTCATGATACCATAGATTGCAAGTCTGTCACTGATTTTTGTATCTTTTTGGGTTATTCTCTTATTCTTGGAAGAGCAAGAAGCAAATAGTTGTCTCTCAATCCTTTATTGAAGTAAAGTATCGTGCTATAGCATCTACTATAGAAGAGATTGTTTGGTTACGTTGGCTCCTCGCAGATATAGGTATTTTCTTCTCTCATCCCACTCTGTATTATGACAACTAGAGTGCTATCCAGATTGCTCACAACTTAATTTTTTATGAACGCACCACCTCAAGCAAGGCACCATTATCTTGTCTTTTGTTCATTCTTCTTTGCAGATTGCAGATTTCTTTACCAAGTCACATCTTATTTCACGCTTTCGTTTTCTAGTTGGCAAACTCTCGATGCTTCTTACAGCCAGATCGTGAGTTTGAGGAGGGATATTAGAGTAATTAATATTTTATTGTAACGTTATTTTAATTATTTTCTTTATTTTGCCTTTAAAAGATTTAGTTTGTATCATTTATAAATATAACTTTTGCATTCTATAAAACTCTAACCTTCTTTTTTCTCACTTCTCTCTTCTCTTGTTTTTCTTTTTAATGTTAGTATTTGATAATTATATATATATATATATATATATATAGCTTTGTAGACTCATGTAATTATCAATCGAGAATAATACAAAAACAATATTTATTTTTTGAACTTTTAAAATGATATCAACCATAAAGCTCTAACTTCAGTGATCCTAGAAGAATTAAATTCTATTGCAAGATTATTCTTTTCTCAATGATTCATCTTGATTGCTTCTAATCCAATGCGTCATCAAGATTTTTGTTTTTTCTTTTCCTCTACCACTGAAATCAAATGCCATCACCTACCACTGATTTCGTTGTTTCCACGACACCAGAACCGAACCTTATCTAGGCTTTGTGTACTGATCGGAGTAGATTGAAGACCAATTTAGAAGTAAGTCAGACAAGGAGCTAAACGATTTTTGAATAATTTGAATAGCCACTTCCCGAGATTTTGCATTGTCTACTTCTAAGCGTTCTTGGCTTGGCTTTCCATGACCTATGTCTTGGATTTATTAGGAAATTATGTTTTCTATCAAATTACACGACATATATTTTTAATTAAATTATGTTAGCTATTTAATTTAATGAACTAAAATTAAGTAGTTTAATTTTAACAGGCCTATTGATCGCTCAAAATTGATATGGGCTAATTGAGTAGATACTAATTTTGTTCTAATTAGAAGATTATGGAAACACTAACTAAAACAATATATAAAAATCCTTTCGAATATGGTTCCCAAAATATCTAATCATAACATGGTTTCTTTTCTCCCATTTAGGAACTAAGGTGATTTGATTGAAGATAATCATAAACCATTTTGTTACAAAATTAATTTGTTACTATGGATCCAGGAACGCTTCTGCATATTTCTTTTAATTCTTGATGATCTAAAATAAATATTTTTATATCTGTTATTGGTGATGATTTTTTGCCAAAATGTTAAATTCTAACAAATGGCATCAGAGTTTCTTTATGTTGAGTCATTAATAATTAAATTTATTTTTAATCTATAATTATTTAATGTTTTTGATTTTAATATTTTTTGGTTTAATATTATTAGATTTAAAAACAATTACTATCGTCTTTTACGATTTAGATTCAGGAATAATTTTTTTGTGTGATTAATATAAGGTCTTACGATTTATCCGTGGGGTTTCGACTTTTATTTATATAAGCTATATATATCTCCCCAAATCTTTCGCACATAAATTGAAAAAGAATGTGATTAATAAATTCTGACCCAAAATAATTATACAAACCAATACATGATATGTTGCAGTGATGCCAGGAAGAATTCATCGACTCTAATTCAATTTGGTGACACTTGTTATGCTATCGATTACGATCGCCCTTTGCCGAAATTGTTTGTATTGTTGTTAGTTTATCAAGTAATTGTTTACGGTGAGCCGCAGCACAATAGGGTTATTTTTGTTCTTGCTATGTTAGATAGTTTTTTTTTTTTGTACATTTTTTTTTAAGTCCAAAAATAAATTTATTTTAAAGTTCAAAACTAATTTTTAAAAATAAAATATATTTTGTGGACTTAAGAAAATTTTAATCCAAAGTTTAGATTAATGAATCTAATATATAGATATAAGTTTTATTACCAATTAATTTTGACTCAATCCGCAACAATTATTTAATATATATATATAATCAAGGAAATACTACATAATTGGAGTTCTCTCCTTGAAATTTTATGTCAAATATTTTTTTATGTAGTTGTTTTATCTAATTAATTTAGTATTTTTAATTAAATTAATTAAAATAACATGTTGTCAAAGTAACATCTATTGTGAAGATTAAGTTAACTAAAAAAATACATAAATATTTGTGCGGACTTATTTTTGCGAACTGTGTTCGGCACAAAAGAAGATACAGTTTGGCCAAATAACAACACATCTGTGATGATAAATGTATGACGATTATAAAGACTTTTATTTTTCATGTGAACAACAGTCGATCCAAAGAAAGACTGTTGTTTGACAGAACTAATTAAGTATTTGATCATTGCATTTAGAGTACTACTTATAGTTAATTTCTTTGTCCAAAGATAGGAATTAATGTTATGCTAGGTATCTTATGATGGGTCCCAATTTGGATTATTTGTTCATATCTTGTTTTATTTCTATGACATGCTTTTTAAATGTAAATATACTTGTTTATTTTGTTCTCTATACAATTTATGTTACTACTACTACGAATATTTCTGCCCAAGTAAGCAACACCCCAATGCTGAGTGAGACAAACTTTAAAGTCTGGAAAGAAACCATGGAGATTGCCTTTGGTTGTATGGATTTGGATCTTGTACTTTAGTTGGATCGACCATACTACTTCGAAAAATTTCAATGAGGATAAAATTGAAAAGTGAGTTCGATCTAATCGAATGTGCATGATGATCATAAAATGCTCCATTTTGAAAGCATTTTGAGCCTCTATTATTGAGAGCAAGAATGCCAAGAAGTTTCTGGAAGAAATTGAGTAATATTTTTTCATAAATAAAAAATT
This sequence comes from Elaeagnus macrophylla, assembly GCA_029378325.1. NCBI lineage: Eukaryota > Viridiplantae > Streptophyta > Magnoliopsida > Rosales > Elaeagnaceae > Elaeagnus > Elaeagnus macrophylla. The sequence continues at coordinate 3,212,613 of CM055649.1, read as the reverse complement.
AAAGGCGAGTAACCTTTTGGCTAAACTCGTTGTGATGAAGTATAAGGAAAAAGGGAACATAAGGGAGTACAACATGGATATGTCTCATCTTCAATAAAAACTCAAGTAGCTTAAGTTGTAATTGTCTAAGGACTTCCTGGTACACTTAGTTTTGATTTCTCTTCTTGCAAACTTTGGGCAATTTAAAGTGAGTTATAACAATCAAAAGGATAAATGGATTCAAGTACGCTTCTGCATATTTCTTTTAATTCTTGATGATCTGACATGAATGTTCATAGATCTCTTATTTGTTATGGTTTTTTACAAAATGTTAAATTCTAATAGGAATTACTATCGTTGATGTTTGTTGCAATGACTACGCTCTCAGTGCTTGCTGGAACTTCTTGTCGGCAATGATTTGCGCCCTTTGGAGTCTTTCGATGATCTAATTGTTGAAATTTTTTTCTTCTTTGTTTCATTGAGAACGAGCTTCATTGTTTCTTAACACACTGGTGGTTCTCATATCTGGTGAATTTGGTAACCAAGGATGGAAAAATTATTGAGGTACATAGAGTGGACAAGCCATTACATCTCAATAATTCTCGTCTTCAATTTGCCATTTTGGGTTCAAGAACCAGAGACAATTTATGATCCGCCATTTTCAAGAGCAAGATCTTAGGCATTTTCTGGCACCTGGCTTCCACGCATTGCTCAAAGCGATCCTCCACGAGTCTCTCTCCAACACCCTTTCTATGAGCAGACAATTACAATATTATCCTTGGATTGTGACTTGTTAGGTGTCTTACGAATTATGATTCTCTTTTGAGAGTAAGCACATGATTTGGATGTTGGGGCCTAATTGGTTCTAAGGTGGCGGTGATGGTGTAAACAAAAATGAGGAAGGTGAGTTTTTGATTCTCAAGGAGATTCTTTTACCCAAATGTGGTTGCTGATGAGCTTGAATCACAAAATAGTATTTCCAAAATGTTGGTTTTGAATTATGTTTTTGTTCTTTCCTCTTCAAGAGTTGAAAATACGTGTAGTATTTGTTTTCTTTGTGTTCATCTTTAAGAATTGAAGATGGGTGTTTTGGGTTTGATCAATTATACTTTGTCTTTTGGTGTATTGACTAAGAATTTGATCTATTAGATGCAATTTCATTATTCTTTTTATGTGAATAATGTTGATTTTGCTTCTATTTCATGTCATGGAATTTGTTTTATGATCAATTATATTTTTGCCTTTTTTGATAGTTTGGCTCAGAATTTTTATCGTACATGTTTATTAAGCTAGTGTAAGCATTTTTTTTTTGCATATTTTAGTATTTGAGAGTTGAAGCCTTGTATTCAGTTTTTCATAGTATTTATTCTCTTTTAGTGAGGCTAAGACTTGATGCTCAGTATTGGTGTCTGCTTTTAGCAACCCATTCGATTTTCTCTTTGGCTAGTATTTTTGATCGTTTAGCTTTCGTGAGTTTAAACATTACGTGCTCTTTTATGAGCACATGTTGGTTTTCGAAATGTTGTCTTCATTTTGATTACAAGTCAAATTTATGGTTATGCTACCACCATCAATTTGAGAGGATATTAGAGTTAATAATTAGTAGTAAAGTTTAGTTCTATTAGTTAATCTCCTATGTGTATATATATATGCCCTTGTAGACTCATGTAATTTTTAAATAATAATACAATAAACAATATTTATTTTCTCTCTTCTTGAATTTCTAGAAGTACAAGTTCATTATTTCGTATAAAAAGATCACTGAAATCTATTTGATAATTTTAGACCAAATTTTTAAGGGTTAAAATTGATATTTTAAAACATTTTTTTTAACCAAAAATGACAATAATAAATATTTAAATGATCATGTTTTGTTTTTAATTACACATTATTTCGTCTTCCTACAATGATAGTGTTAATAAATTTTTATTATTTTAAATTAATATTTCATTTTTTATTTCTTTATTATTTTAAGTCATAAATTATTTATTTAAAAATATTTATAGATAATTAATAAATATATGGTTATTATTTTATTTTTATTTATTTATATATTTATTAATTTTGAATATTGTTTGTAATACTTAGTTTGAGAAATTAGTTTATTTTTCTTTTCTTTTCAATTCTCTGTGAATATTAGTTTTGTTTGGGTAAATGATAACATGTGACAGTTCAAATTAAATATAAAACTTAGATTCATAGCTATGACAATTCTAATTCTGAAAATGACAACCTACCTACTTTATTGTTTCATTTTAAAATAAGATTACAATAAGATTTAAAGTTTCATCGTCAATATATAATATTACACAATATGACATTACTTAAAGTTCTATAACAGTCAAATGTTCCGTTCTATTATATCAAATGTTCTATTCTATTATCACATTTAAAAATAGATACTAATATTTTAAAAAATTAACCAAAATAAACACATATTTTTTAATCCTCTAAAATTTGGATGACTTGCAATAGTCATATCTGCATTCTGCACTATTCTTTTTTATTGACCGTTTGTGACCAACTTGGTAGATTGATTTGGCTAGATTCTTGAAAAGTAACTACCCATAAATATTTTTTTAGAAAAATTAATATATATTAAAATAAATTTTAAATTTTTTTTTTATATTTATAATATTAAAATTTATAGCTAACATTAAAAAAATAATATAAATTTAAAAATTATTTTAAAAAGTAAATAAAAAAATTATTTAATTTATGCTATGCTTTAGAGCATAAAATTCTTTAATTATCAAATCAGATTAATTTTACTTATTGATAATAATTGATAAGTATAAAAATTTAAAATAAATTTCATATTCTAATATAACAATGGGATAATATATATTTTGAAATAAAGAACTCTAATTAATAATTTAAAGAAGGAAAAAAAATAACATATTTAATGAAATAATGGTAAATTATTATGAAAAAAGATGAGTGCTAAATACATATAAATTTATACTTAAATAAACATTTAAATTAATAATTATACAATATTTATCGATTAAAAATTTAAAAGCTATAATTTTTAGGAATATATAATACATAACTATTGACATGAGTGTAAATTGAAATACAAATATTTTAAATATTTAGTCTTTTTAAAAAAGAATATATAACTATAATAATTTTGTTTTTGTTTTTTATTTAAAAGGAAGATAGCCGGCAGGAGTAGCAGTTAGCAAATAGCAGAAAGAAGTAGTGAAATGCAGCAAAAAGAAGAGCAGTCGAAAGTAATATTAGATTTTATGATTAGGGTTTAATTAATATAATATATTAAATTATATTTATATTATTATTTTTTATTAAAAAAATTTCAAAAAAATTATCCGAGCTTAAGCTCAATACAGCCCACAACATAAGCTCGTCGTTGTTCTTGAAATAGGGTTTTCATTTATAGCCTTTTGGGTTCTCAAGTATTTGAATACTTGAAAGATAAAACTAATTTTTTTAGTTCACGCAACAACTGTTTTTTTTTTTTTTTTGCCTTTATTAATATGCATATAATAGAATAACACAATTATCCTTTTGTTGAGTTTTTAAAATTTTACTATGTTTCCCAAATTTTAGATATGCACGTCTACGTATTACACGTGTACAAATGTGACAGCATAGTCACACAAGTTTGTGTACAAATGTGATCAACATAGTCACACAAGTTTGTGTACAAATGTGATCAACATAGTCACACAAGTTTGTTGTTGAAATTCAAAAGATACATCATAAAATTCATCTAGTTCAACATTGATCTTGAACTTTGGAAAATATAATGCATACATAGTGATTTTTTGTTATATATTAATGACTTATTTATCGAGTTTTTTACTTTTAGAGAACCTCAATTTTTTACTTTGTTGTCCAAATTATAATTTTTAATTGAGACATTTTAGGCACCAAAATTTTAGTAATTAATACCAGTTAAGCTAAACTAAACAATATCTTTTAATTAATTGAGAATTTTTGCAAAATTAAATTAGTTTATTCATTGAAATAATGGGCATTTTTGTCTACTTATATTTATAACAATTTTTTAATTAATTCTTTACAAATAATCATCTTTATAATTATTTTAAAAGATATAGTTAAGTTATCTAGATTAAGAGATCCATAAAATTAAAATTTGAAGTGAAACAACTTATGAAAAACTATGAATGACAAAACCTTAAATGTTTGTTTATGAAGTTTCTTTTTCTTTTGGTTTTGGATTATATGTTATAATGGCTCCATATATATTAGAAATTAAATATGGTCTTCTTCACTTGTTTTTTTTTTTTATACATTATGATAAAAATATACTTAATTTTATTAACCAATTTTGATTAATTTTGATTGGATATATGTCCAATTAGATTACCTAGAATTGGACTGTTGTCCAACTAGCTAAATTTTGATTGGCTGTTGACTCCATGCTAGAGCCGAGTTGGACACACTTCTAATTGAATTAGACGTCTGTCCAATTGGCCAGATTTTGATCGGTCGGTAAACTCATTCACCAGAGCCAAATTGGACACATGTCCAACTGAATTATACAGCTGTTCAACTGACCCAATTTTGATGGTCATTAATCCTACTCACCGAAATCGAGTTGAACACATATTTAATTGGCCAGATTTTGATCAAAAATTGACCTCATTTGTCAGGACTAAATTGGATACAAATTCAACTAACCGAATTTTAATTGGCCATGTTTGGTGGTTAAATGCCTGTTGTCAAGGTTAGTACTCCATTTTTAATTTGTTTTTGAAAATTTTGTGCTTTCATGATTGTCATGGTTATGTTTGAAATTGTTGAGAATGAGTTGAAATGTGAATCTGGGTCCAGGTTGTTATGTTTCAAGTGGGAAGAATGGCAGGTCTATTTGTGAAAACCGAGGTCTCACTTTTTTAGGAAAAAAAAAGGGGTGAAGCTGCCAAGTTACTGTTAGCGTGAGTCATGTAATTTAGTGTATAATATATGTGTCTTTCTGTAATAGAACTCTAGGTTGTACATGATTCTAGTTTACTCAATACTCTTGTAATTTATTTTCTATATATACCTCAATTGTGAGGTAAGAAGTAATAAGAAATACTTTTCATTCACACAATATTTAACTTGGTATCAGAGCGAAGGTTAAAAAAAAAGACCGTCTTTTTTTTTCGTCTACTGTCAGTGCCACCAACACCATCTGTCAACGCCGCCACCGTATCCACCAGTTAGCATCCGTCGCTATCAGCACCACCGTCTCCAGTGCTGTCTTCCTTATCTGCCGCCTGTTTCTTTTGTGTGTGGCTCAGTCTCCGTCGCACTCTGTCCGTCTGCCTTTTTGCCACCTCCAGCGCTCTCTTCCTGTCTATCCTCATGGCCTATTGCACACGCTTGCCCCTCGCCCTACCTGTAGCCCTCGCACCGCTTGTCGCACAACTCGCCACTTTTCGCACCGCACCAGCTCCAAATTTGTCGATCCTCTCTCGCCGCACCACCATCTGCCTCTAGGTTCGTCGATCTACCTCCAATTGCTATTCAGTTCTACCATAACCTTAAACCCATAGGAAACCCTAAACCCACATAAAACCCTAAGCCCACAGGAAACCCTAAACCCACAAGAAACCCTAAGCCCCTCAGCCCATAGGAAACCCTAAGCCCACAACCCAAAAAAATTGTCCAGTCAACCATTCAGTCAGCAGTCAACAGACACAGTCAATAGTCTAGTCAACAGTCAAGTCAACTCTCCAGTCAGCAAATTCCAAAAAAAAAAAAAAAACTTTTATTTCGCTGCATATTATTAGTGTTGTCTTTTTCAAATGGAAGATTCGAAAGAAAATCAGGATTCTAAAACCAATGATATATTGAGCCTAGCTATTCAAGCAAGGTCATCAATACCAGATTTTTATAGAGTAGCTAGACAAGATCATTATAAGACATGTGGAGATAACCCTACAAATTCTATAGCTGGTCGTAGTAAGATTGGTATGGTTTCAAATGTTTCTCACTCTGTTGGATCTGATACTTAGATTATTGATTTTGGTGCATCTAATCGTATGACTTATGATAAATCTTATTTTACTAAATTGTCTTTCCCACCAATGTCTTATGTTACGAATGCTAATGGTGAAGCTTTTCCTGTGTTAGGAATGGGTCTAGTTCGTATTACCCAACTTTTTAGCTCCAAAATATTTTAGATGTACTGGATTTATCTCATCACTTAATATCTGTCCCATAGTTGAATACTAAGTCCAAATATTCTATAACCTTTTATCCTATGTATATGGATTTTCAGGATCTTCTTACAGGAAAATAATTGGTCAGGGGTATCTAAGGAACAAATTGTTTCATCTGGATCAGAATTACGCAGGGGAGAAACCAGGAGCACAGTCCCGCACTGCTTTGACTTCGAGTTCTGACCAGCTAAGTGAAATTTGGTTAGGGCATCCGTCTTTTAGTCTTATGAAAAAATCTATGCCTACTCTGTTTATTAGTGTGAGTGAATCTGCTTTACGACGTGAGACATGTGTGCTGGCCAAAGTCATCGTACTACTTATTCTCCAAGTTTTTCTAATAGAAGTACAATTCCTTTTGAATTAGTTCATTCTAATGTTTGGGGACCGTCTAGAGAGTCTACTATATTGGGTATGAGGTATTTTGTGTCGTTTATTGATGATTGTACAAGATTATTATGGGTTACTCTTCTTAAAAACAAAGATGAAGTTTTTCAAGCTTTTCAAAATTTTCGTACTCATGTTCAAACACAATACAATAGCACCATTAGAGTCCTACATTCTAACAATGGGGGAGAATATTTTAATCGTATTTTTCAAGATTTTTTCCAAATAAATGGGATTGTTTATCAAACTACTTGCCCAAAAACACCAAAACAAAATAGTGTGTCGAAAGAAAAAATCGTCACTTACTTGATTGGCTATTGCGCTCCTATTTAGTGCTAATATGCCAAAATATCTTTGAGGCGATACTATACAAGCTTTCGCTCATCTCATTAATTGTCTCCCATCTAGTGTCCTTCACAGAAAAATCCTGTTTGAGGTTCTCGCATCTCTTATATCCCTTTCATCATTTCATAATCTTCCTACCCGTGTATTTAGTTGTGTTGCTTTTGTCCATGTTCCTAAAAATTAGAGGTCTAAATTAGATGCCCGAGCAATTAAGTGTGTGTTTGTTGATTATGGAGGATATCAAAAAGGGTACAAGTGCTACCATTCACCTACCAGAAAGTATTATGTCACTATGATGTCACTTTCTTTGAAGATATGAGCTATTTTTCCTCATCTGATACTTCTCTTAAGGAAGAGAATTCATATTTTGAAGAGCTATATCATGGTGAGGGGGAGGACTTGGAAGGAACTGTGGAAGTAACGCAATCAGGAGATATTTTGATGGGTCCAGTTGAGGTTCTTATCCCGTTGAATTTAGTAGTAGAAGAAGCAGATGCTTCAAGAATCCAAGCACCAGTTCCGATCATTGAAAATCAAAATGAAGACACAACTGTTCCCTCTCCTACCCTTGATAACAACTCCCTAGTACTGAAGGTCAATCATCTGAGATATGTACACCTACTGATACTAACAGCATTGAGTCTAATGTTGGACATTATGTGTTATCAAATAGGTCTACTTGGGGTCAACCAGCCAAAAGGTATGAACCAAATATTCATGCAAAATCAAAGTATCTAGTAGCCAACTACATGTCCACTAAAAGATTGTCTAAGTCATATAAATCATTTGTAAATCAAATATCTACTGTGTCGGTACCTAACAAAGTGCAGAATGCGTTGGGAGATCCAAAGTTGAGGAAGGCAATGGATAAAGAGATGAAGGCATTACAGAAAAATGATACTTGGTAACTTGTGCCCCCACCACAGGACAATAAGACAGTTGGTTGTCGCTGGATGTTTACTGTGAAACATAATGCTGATGGATCTGTAAATCGATATGAAGCCCGCCTTGTAGCAAAAGGGTTCACTCAAACGTATGGTGTAGACTATGATGAGACTTTTGCTCCTGTTGCCAAAATGAATACTATTTGGGTTCTGCTTTTGCTTGCTGCTAGCTTAGACTGGCCACTTCGACGGTTTGATGTTAAGAATGCGTTTCTTCATTGAGAGTTAGTCGAGAGGTGTATATGAGTCTTCCACCTGGGTACGTAGCTGCTTCTCCTCGTAATTTTGTATGCAAATTGAGGAAGTCTTTGTATGGCCTCAAGCAATCCCCTCGAGCCTGGTTTGGAAGGTTTTCACAATTCATGCAGAATGTTGGTTACAGACAGAGTAATTCAGACCACATGCTGTTTCTCAAACATCAACAAGGGAAGGTAACAACTATAATTATTTATGTTGATGATATGGTAATTACTGGAGATGATGTTGTTGAGATGGATAAACTACAGAGATAGCTAGCCTCTGAGTTTGAGATGAAGGATTTAGGTGAACTAAAGTACTTCTTAGGAATTGAGATAGCTAGGGGGAGCGAAGGAATTTTTTTATGTTAGAGAAAGTATATTCTTGACTACTAACTGAAACATATATGTTGGATTGTAAACCTATTGACACTCCTATTGAGCAAAACCATTATCTAGCAGAGTATCCAAATCAAGTACCAACTAATCGAGCTCGCTATCAGAGGTTGGTTGGGCGCCTAATTTATTTGGCACATACTAGACCAGATGTCGCATATGCAGCAAGTGTAGTGAGTCAGTTCATGTATAACTCGAGTCAGAGTCACATGGATATAGTTATGATGATTTTAAGGTACTTGAAGTCAGCTCCTGGGAGAGGAGTAATGTTTTCTAAACACAACAACCCTCTTGAAGTTTGCGGCTTCACAGATGCAGATTGGACAGAAAATATTACAAATAGAAGGTCGACATCAAGATATTTCACTTTCGTGGGAGGTAATTTGGTTACATGGAAAAGTAAGAAGTAGAAAATTGTGGCGTGATCCAGTGCTAAGGTTGTGTATAGAGGTATGGCTCATGGGGTATGTGAATTGCTGTGGATAAGAAGTTTGCTATCTAATTTGGGTTTTGAACTTAAAATATGAAGTTGTATTGTGACAATCAGGCAGCCATTGATATATCACAAAATCTAGTATAATATGATCGCACTAAGCATGTAGAGGTTGATCGTCACTTTATAAAAGAAAAGCTAGATGCTAAACTAATCAGCTTCCCTTTTGTTCCCACTGGGTAGCAACTTGCAGATGTGCTTATCAAAGGAGTTTCCAAGAAGGTATTTTATGACTCACTAAGCAAGTTGGGCATGGTCGATATGTATGCTACAACTTGAAGGGGCATGTTATCGTGAGTCATGTAATTTAGTGTATAATACATGTGTTTATCTGTAATAGAACTCTAGGTTATACATGATTCTAGTTTACTCAAGACTCTTGTAATTTATTTTCTATATATACCTCAATTGTGAGGTAATAAGTAATAAGAAATACTTTTTATTCACGCAATATTTAACTGTTACAAAGGTGATAATGTTAACGGAGATGCTTTCGATCTCAGAGTCTAGGATGCCAGACCCTCAAAGGATGATTAAAGCTTACTGTCATTCTACAGCTACTCTCCACCTTCTAAGGGCACTCGGTATTGGAGGTTATGCTGCTATGCAGAGGGTCACCTAGTGGAATATGGATTTCATTTTCCCCAAGCACAGTGAAAAGGAAGATAGTAAGAGTATATTTGGTGCAAGATAGATTAAATATAATTATATTAGATTAAATTATATTTAATTGTATTATTTTTGTGATAAATTTTATATTATAATCGAATAAAAATGATTATATATATTTTAATAAAATAACTTATATTTAAAAAAAATTGTTACAAAATTTATTTAAATTAATATTTAATTTATTATTATATTTTTAAAAATAAAAAAAAATTATTTTAAATTTGAGATGAAATAAAAAACTAAAACACATAATTTTATAATTGAAAATTCAGATAGATTAATTTAAGTGTTCAGTACAGTTTAGACCCACACCTCTTGATCATACAAATTTTTTACATGACTGTATTATTTTTATTTTATAAGATACAATATAATTTTACAGCCAAATATATGACTGATTATATAATTAAATATTTAATATTATGTAACAAATATGTGGTTAATATTATCCCAACATGTGAATTAATTCTTATAAATATTTTATCACTTTCCTTCTATACTGTGGATGACATATTTGTTTAATTTAGCGATTAATTGTTGTAATAATATGCATAATTTCAATTATAATAAGGTTAAATGTAAAATTTTAAAAAATATAAGTGGGGTTATCATAGAATAGAATTAGTGAAAGGGGCCTATTACAACATATTTTTCTTTAGTTTTTATAAGATTTATGGCATTATTATAATAAATTTAACAAAAGTTAAATATTTAAAATATTTGGGAAGGATAGGATCAATGATTATAATTTACTGCACAACCTATTACACCATCATATTTTAACAATTGATATATAAATTAAGGAGTATTTTTTTTTTCTTATTTCTTATAAATTTTAACTGTTTAGATATAAGTGCATAAAAATTGCATAAAAAATTAGGGTCATTGGTCTTAATCTGTCCCTTTTGGGAAAAAGGCAAGAAGTATATTTATATTATATATGACTACCATTCTGTGTGCCATAATATTTGCCCAAATATGTGAATAAAAATATTTATTTTTAAAACGACAGTCATCGTAATTTTAAAATTTATGACCGTCGTCGTTACTTCATGTACACATTTTTAATGACGGTCATTTAAAAAAAAAACGGTCGACCGTCCTTAAAAACCATTTTTGGCGTAGTGAACTCACTCATGTCACCCTTGCCCAGTGTATGCTAAATACTATTGATACACATAACAATAAATATATTTATTTAATATTAAAAATATACATATAATTAATTTTTTGTAAAAGTTTTAGCCGAATTTATAACCCGATGTAGCCTTGTGATGCTCTTTCCATGGATAATGATATTTCACAATTATTTTTTTTTGTTATTGCTACAATAATAGTATCATATGTATTAAATATCTCTATTTAATATTTGCAATTTAATTCCACTATTATTGAATAAAATTATCAATATTAGTAAAAACTCATTGTAACAATATCATCACCTTATATTTAATATTTAATATACTTAATATTACTTAAGGTTTAAAAAAAAATACATGCTTAAGTTACATGATTGTCATACACATTATATTACAACTCCCACCACAATTCCCTTTTTTAAAAAATAATCTTAACTAATAAATTTATTCAATTATATTTAATTGTTAAATTACTCTTATTTAATGATGAATATATATGCTTCAATCTAACTTTATTTTTTCCTTACTTTTAGAAGTTATTAAAGAAATTTAAATTTTAAATTATGCTAACATCAATATCACTGATTCAATTTTTTCTATGATTAAGATACTTGGATGAATTTATTGGTTAACAACATTAATATTTGAAATGTGCAATTATGGCATACCACATGGCAAAGTAATTTTAGAATAATGAAATTTTTATATTTGAAGAAAATTTTGCCCCATGACATATCATAATTCGTACGTACTTAATATTTCTCATATATTTATCTCTAAAAATTGGTTACTGTTTGCAAGGAAAATGTCTCTAAAATTAGTTTTAGCAAAAAATAAAATTTATTTTTAACATATTAAATAATGTAATTTGTGGGAAAGGAGCAAGAGTAGCTCAAATAGTGCATAGGAAAAATATGAAATATAAAATCGAGGCTTAAATTATTTTCATGTTTAAAATAATATAAATAAAATTATTAAGAAACCTATTGATATAGATTTTTGTCAATATTGATGATTAATTGTACCTCTCCTTCTAGTGGATTATTCACCCTAAACTACAAGTATACGGATCAATGTACAAGTAATAAGTATTTAAAGATCAAGTTGCCGTACTCACGAAGATTAGATTAATAAGTATATGAGTATCAAACTATAATTACGCTAAACTATTTAGGCCAACGAAAATAGATAGATAAAATAATAAAAATAATAAAATACTAATATTTACAATAATAGATCCAACACAACTACACTAACTAATTAAGCACAAAATGGTCATAAGAATCTACCATCACAAGCAATTGCTAACAAATTATATGACCAATTGACTCTAACCTATAGATGAATTCCTGTATCAAGTAAACTACATACAATATATATCCTAATCACATTCTTATGTCAATTAGATTAAACTATTATTTATTAAGAACGTCAATTATAGATTACATATACAAAAATCGTACCTCTCAGCCTAGAAACCATGTATGTTGTTCAATCAAGAAAAATAATTAAATACTTCTCTCAAAACAACCTAATTGCATCTATGGTATAATTGTTAATTAGACAATTAATGGAATGAAAATTACATTGAATAATATAATTTAATTTGTAATCACAATAGAATAAAAGAACAAACTAAATAATTATATAAAAATATTGAGTTCAAAGGATCCTAACAACAAGTTTGATTAATCATAAAATATATTCAATAAAATCTCAAACATATTGAGTTAATACAAGAGAATAGATTAAAGAATGAAATAGAACTATTTCATTTAGCGGAATACACTACACAGAAAGAAACATATATATAGAACAAAGTGGTGGAATACTACTAAGGTATCGAATACCAGTAAGCTTTAAGTACTCTTAAAGTGGTTCCGCTTTAAGCAATAGATACAGCTAGCTTACTTACTATTAACTATTTAGTGTACAAAAGGGTAGAGAAAGATAAAATCAATCTCCGCTTGTCATTCCAAAAATCAAACTCTGGCAACTATCACTTTGGTAGAACTAAACCTAGCATCTTCAATATTGAATCATCCTCTTGGTTTGCCTCATTAGTAGTGGAATGTGATGAATTACTTTGCTTGGCTTTTTAAGAGTTCCATTTATAGACTTAGTGTTGTAGGCCATAAGTAATTGTAGTCTAAGTAGGAAACATGGTCCAAATAATAGACTTATTCAAGTAGGAAACTGGCATTTTGGCTTATTGAACGATCGCATCAACACGCAGTTGCGGCCTAACTACTCGAACAATTCTAAAAAACTATGCATGATGCAACCGAAGGCTCTTAGGATGAATTCTCACTCAGGTGTGCTGCAACCCTAATATTTCACCACTGTGGCCCTAAACTTTCAACCATTTTGAGCCACGGCCCTAACCTCCCTATTTTTGACCAGATTTCTAATGCTATGTGTTCCATAACTCAAATAATTTCATGTCGCAGCCTAACACATTTTTCCTCTATTTTGACTCATTTTGACTCCGTTTGCTACTGTTTCACCTACATTGAACAACTAAGCATAATTTATTCCCTTTTAACAATTTTAAGTCCAAAATAAGACAAATAGCAAGCCTAAAAGTGGCTAAATAACTTTACTTTTGCAGAGTTATCATAGACCTCAAAACAGAGAACATACCGTTAGAACCTTGAACTACCATGGGTGTGATGCCTCTTGGCCTTTTTGATGCTTAAGTATGTTTAGGTAGTTGGAAAAATAGGAGCAAACTAATGTCTTTCCTTGTTATCTTAAAGAGGTGAAGGGAGAATTTAGGGAGATTGTCTCTCTGTGGTGTTTGAATGCTCTATGCGTGAGGTGAGCAGGGTGAATATATAGGGAAAGAATGTACCTGTTGATGAACCTTACCTGTTATAACAGACTTATCTTATTGTCGGAGTTATCTTCTTTGTAATTATCTCTTTGTTGGACAATTAGGATATGATTAGTAGTTAGTTATCCTGTTGGATACTTATTCGATTAGTTTTATCCATTTTCTGACTCCTTGCCTACTAGGATAGTCTATAAGTCATTCATGCTGACTGGGACCTATAATATTGTGTCATTTGTTATAAGTTAATTTATACCCAACTTCAGCCCCATAGGCCTTTTGAACTTGGATACATTGGTTATGAGGTATTGTCTTGTGATTCCATTGCGATCAGGGTTTGTGACCCTCCAAGCTACACAAGTGGTGCTAAGTCCAATTTCATGTACTTTTTGTCTATCCATTTGAAGGATTCTTTCCCAGCTCGAATGTTCAAGACGTTGTATGACAACTTCCTATTGTTGGCAATATTTTTGGTTTGTCAATCAAACTCTCGGTTGGGGAGCTATGCTAAAGTCAAAATTGGCCTTTGTAAGGTCTACCCTCCCTCTCTCTTGGAGTTAAATGTTTGAAAAGTTAACCCTGAAGTTACATTGTGTCTTGCACCTTCCGTACTATAGAGTGTGCCTCTTTGGAGCCTTAATGATGGGCACTAGACTCTTCAAGTCTATGTGGAACACTTTTGAGTTATAGGACATCTCACGAGTCTCTTAACTATCTTTTTTAGTTGTTCTCTACATTTTAGAAGGGGGAGGTTGTATTTGTATATTTTTCACCACAAAGACAATGTTGTACTCTTACTGGCATTGTGGTAAGCTAGTAGTATGGATCAATCTTAGTTATGGAGGATGGAAAAATGGACTGGCAAGGTTGGATCTATCCATCATGAGAATATACTAGGATGGAGATGGACTAAAAGGGTTAGTACGACACGATGATCGAGTGACGGGTATGTAAGGGCATGGTTGGCAAGATGCTAGAAATAAATGTTGATACGTGCTTAAAAAGTATTATTCTATGCTTATTCAGGACTTAAATGAGATTTTATGATCTATTTACGTTTGTTTTATTAAAATATGGCACAATTATTGTTTTCGAAATCATGAGGTATATTTTGATGTATTTTAGGTATTTTCGAGTACAAAACGTCACATGCGTGCAAAAGTATGCTCACCCTAGCTCGGAGTTGTGTGTGCCGTGGAAGCCTTCTCGAATCAAATTTGAAATTTTTAAAGATCAACACGTGCCGCAGCTTGAAATAATGTGATCCGCGGCGGCGCCTTCTCAGATTGCAATGTGTACCCAATTGTCATCTTGCATCGCAGTAGTGGGTTGTTTGAGTCGCGGCCCTTTCAGATTTTAGTGTGATTATAGACCTGATTTTTAGCATCCTATTTGGTCACAAATCCTAATTTGCCTAAACTACTATTGTGCCTATATATACACAGGCAATCCTCTTGGTGAGGATTCAAGTAAAGATTGGTTGTAATCTTTCTTCTACTTTTCTTTTTTCAATTGCAATGTTTTCTTTCATCAATATTCTAGATTTTATGGATATGATGAGTAGATTTTAAGTAATTTAAGGGTTTTATGAACTCAATCTTCTAATATGTGTTGATCTATTTTATTATCCTTGTGAGATTGCAAATTTATGTTATATTCTTGTTTTAACAATTAATTAATTACTTGATCACCAATTAATCTATAGAGGCATATAGGTAGCTTTGAGAGAAGTGTTTACTTGTTTGTCTTAATCGAATAACATACATTTTTTTTAGACCAAGAAGTACGATTCCTATGTATGTGCTCTAAATTTCCATTCTTCATGATTAATAATTTAATCTAATTAGCATAAGAGTGTGATTAGGTTATGTTATTATATTGTATGCAGTTTACTTGAGAGAGAAAATGCATGCATAGTTTTTATTCATTTGATCATATAACTTGTTGCCAATTTCTTGAAGAGGAATTTAGTGACTCACATGCTTAGAAGATTGTGAAATTAATGATTCCTAAGTTTTATTTCTATCTTCACTATTTTTGTGCCTTCTTGAAGTGTTTAGTATTTAGTTTTAGTTATTGCCTTTTATTGTTCAAATAGTAGTCCCAATAATCGTATTGGTACTCAATTGTAAGTTATGCTTTTTCCTGTGGGTTTGACATAATACTTTAAATACTTATTACTTGTACACGTCCCGTGCACTTGAGGTTTAGCGTGAACAAAATCTCCATCCGGCAGTGGTTCATATGGTGGGCTATTGTCTGGTAATAGTATGGTTGGTACCCTTATGTTCAGCGATGGTTCATTCTGTATAGGCGGTCTACCTATTATGGCACAGCCTAGAAAGGTGGAAGATGGTGCTTCGTGACCCATTAGGTATAAATATACGCTTTGCAACATGTTAGGCAAAAGTCTATGCTTTCCAACCTTTAGTTGGTCTTAGAGATTGGAGATGTCTTGGCACTTTCTAGGCTTATGGCTTTATTCTTCTTAAGATAGGAGCTTACTGGGGTTTGGATCTTTACAGTAAATGAATCGAAGGGTGGCAATCCCCCAAATCTAGGCAATAAATTTTGGTACTTTATTTTTGTTCAAGTGTTTTTTTGGATTACTTAGTTGAGAAATTGATTCTTTGCTGGTAAACTTCCAAGCTTCATACTTGGAAGAAGAGAAAGAACACTTGTGCTTTGAAAGTACCTTGGAGAGTACAGCCCAAAGAAGATTCCCATGCAGACAAGGGTGGTCCAGTGCTCGGTGTCCCAAAAGGAAGAGAGTCGTTACTTTGGAATGGCTATGCTGACTACCTCCTAGAAGAGTAGGGTGTTCTTCGACATCTACTGACATTTCCTTAGTAGTGATTATAGATGGTACGTGTTCGCCGCCCATTTTCTAGGGTACTCCCGCTGTGACTTCATTGGGTCATATTTTGTTCTAAACTTTTTAGAGTCTGTGGACACTATGAACAATGACACGCACAATATGAGTGTTAAAGCCCCGTGGTTTGCCTCAAGCTTGGATCGTGCTATTATAGTTTAGGTCTTTGTAAGCACCTTTTTGGATGGGTGTATGTACCATGTTGCTTTAGTCTTTACTTACGTTTGGATATTGTACTTGTGATCTTGTATTTGTGTCGCATCTCCTTCTTTATTTTTTTGGTAGCAACATTTTGGTGAGGCCCCATCACTAATTTGTAATGATATATATCATAAAACTTTTTAAATATTGTCTTGTTACATGGTTTAAGAGAAAATAGTTGAAATATGTAATTATTTTTCTAATTCAATATTGTAAAAATGCACCAAAAAAACTTAATAAAAACTAGAAGCTACAAGAAATATTTTTTTTAAAATAAGCTGCTATATTCACCGACACATACACACAAGCACATTTATAATTGTAGGGCTCGAACTCATGTCTTTGAACTTTGAGGTGCTAATAATAAACATTTATCATTGTACTACAAATTAATAATTTGCAATAAATGAAAAGAAACTTAATGACAAGGCAGACAAGCTTAGGACTAAAGCACCGAAGGTTTTTTCATTCGACTCATAAAAGTTTCAATAAATTTTATTTTTCTCTTCTGATTTTAGTTTTATAAATATTATATTTTTTATAACCCTTTTATTTAGTTTAAATTCTTCTATATATGAAAACTAAAACATTCTTTGATTATTTGTTAGTTTGTTTTCATCATTTTTTTAGTTGTCAATCTTAAAATGTGTATCAAAATATATTTTTAATTACAATCTCACATTTAATTCCAAAAATCATATGTTGTTTTTATAAACTTGTGTTTTTTTTTTTCAATATTATAATTTGTTTAATTGAACTACATATTTATTTATATTAATTATTGTTCATTAATTTAATTTATTTATGTATCAATCAAATACTATATTACTTAATTGTATGTTGTCATCTTAGTTAATTTGCTTAAGTTTTGTGTTGGTAATATGAAATGATCAAAAGCCAATTTGTTTTTTTGCTTTGCCACTGTATGTATGCTGCACATTATTCTCCATTAAACTTAAGAATATAAATTTTAAAAAGTTTTTTACTTATTCACTTTTAACTACCTTAAAAATATAAGTACACCAAGAGAGATCGAGTTTAAAAATAAAAAATTTATATACGAAGAAAATTGAATCAAACAATTAAAGAATAATTTTAAATATAATTTAACTAATGTATATGTTTTTATTGGAGAAATACTTGAAATTAATACTAATTACTCTCTACAAATTTGTTACTTGTGATTGTACGCTCCCTGCTCATGCCACAACTGGGGGTTAAAAACTTTTCCTAATTAGCCTCGACAACAAAATAATTGGCTGCTAGTTAAATGCTAACAAAAGATGCAGGCAAGTTGCTAAAGTTTCTCAAACACTTGGCTTTCTTTTTTCTTCAAGCGAACACTTGGCTCCTTGCAAATGCTAGTTCTTGTGCTTGGTGGCAATTGAAAGTTTACAGGCTTTTATTTTCCGCGGAGGGACTGGCTTTGGCAGAGAAGAAGATCAGATGGTGTGCTAGTGTGCTACCTACTTTATAATTATTGGATGCCCACATGGCTACTCTTTTCTGATTGGGTCCTCAATTCTCATCCCACGTGCACCAAAACTGTTAGCAACATCAGTGATTTGGTATCCTAAAATTTAGTCATTTGATTATGACCCGTCACATAATCTCTCCCCAGGCAATTCCACTGGCCACTGCTCTATTCATTTAGGAGGAGATAAATTACACATTTCTTGTCCTAATACTAATGGATTATTCTAAAATAATGAGAATTTCAAATTAAAAATTTAGAAAGATAAAAGTAAGAATAAGTGGGAGTCTTTTTTTTCTTCTTGTTTTTGTTCTCTCGCAGTCTCGCTTCATATTATTAATCCATTTTTTAAAAATCGATGAATAATTTTTTGGAAGAGATATACTGTGAACTCATAAATTTACATTTATTTTTTTATTTAAACCATTTACAACACATGCCAAAGTTAATTTAAAAATGAAAAAAATGATTGTATGTAAATTTGTGTCATATTAATATTTTCCGATCTTTCGTCCATAAATTATAGGAAAGGAAAACAATTTTCACCCAAACTTAAAATATTCATATATTACAATATAATTAATTACATAATTAGTTTAACATTTTAGTTTTTACATTTAATATATTATTAATAATTATTTAATATATAAAATATTATTTTAAATTATTTAAAATTAAAAAGATTATTAATTGATAAAATATTAAGCATATATATTTAATCCGATCAAATTAAACCATAAATAATTTGATTTGATGTGACCCAAGTAAGAGCGGTCAAATTAACTATGACATCTAGCATGATCCTACTAAAATAATTTTTGACTTATAGCAACTTTGTTATTTGTTGTCAAAGATTAAATAGGAAATAAAATACGAATTAAGTTTAATTTTTTTAAATATATATATTTTTAACAATTTCATAAAATTATTTTATAATTTATGGCATTATTTTAATTCAAATAATAATATAAATTAGTTCAAAGTTTAAAAAAATATGCTTAAACCAACACAAAGATTTTAAGATTGGACTTTGAGCTTCAATTTAGTTAAAAAAATCTAATCCAGCCTAACCCGATCATATATGGGCTAACAAAGTTTGACTCGAATATGGCCCAAATTAAAGTTTCAAACTTATATCCGTCAATCTGCCCAAATTTTAGTCATAGAGAAAGAAAAATATACAAACTCTCTCTTCATATTTGCACTTATCTCAAATATTTTGTTTTAATTGATCTAACTTAATATTATAATTAGTTCATAATAATTAATAAACAAATTTTCCTAAAATTATTAGTTAATTTTAGATCAAGTTAATTAATATGATAATTTAGATCGATTAAGATGATAGAAAAGCATGTAATAGGTATAAATGAGAGACAAAAAAGGTGTAATTTTTCTCTCACATTGTCTCATCTCACTAGAGGTGACAACTTTTTATACGACATGAAATACGATATTAAAAATTTCACTCGAATTCGAACCGTATTAATTTAAGATAAAAAATAAGCTAACTCGAAATAACAGAAGAAAAAAAAAAAAAAAGATCGGGTTCGGATCGGGTCCTAATTGCCCCGTTGAACCTGTTCTTAAAAAAGAAAAAAGAAGAATAAATACAAAGAAAAAGAAAATAACCCCAGCTAAATGGTCAATATCTAATAGTTAATAGTAATAGAGACTCTCAAACTAAGACACTCACCTACAATTCACAGAATCAAACACAGATGACCAACTCAAGCTCGCAACTCACCTATAGACCACAGTCTATGTCGTCGCGTACTCGCATTCTAACCCTCGCTCATCTTAATTTGGAGCCTCTTTTTGGTGCAGATAAAAACAATTTCTATATTCTAGTTGCTGAATGACAACTGTTTGAAGAGGAAATGAGCTTTTAACTTCTAAGCAGGTAATACTAGCTTCTTTTCATAAGAGATTATTTATATAATTAATTAATTGAAGCAATTTTTATAATTATAGGATTCTCAAGAGAAGGCAAAATACCTAAGGAGTAAGCGTTTGTTCTTGGTACGAGTGTCATGCACATTGCAAGTTGGGAGTGACAATGGATTATTTGCAGCTAGCCCTTTAACTAAACTACTTTAATTTTAAGCTCTCTAATTTATCTTCTTTAATTAGTTGCTATCTTCTAAAATTACTTGTAATTTGCATAGCTAGTATGAGTATTAGTCACTCTCTAATCTAATGCATATATATTGCTTAATTATTTATCCATTATTTAAGCAAATTAGTCATTTTATTGAGTCATTTGTTGTTAAATGAAGAAATCATATAATGAACGAAAGGAATTAACTAAAATAGGAGTCAAGAAATTATTTTGGGACAAGATAAGAAAATTACTATTTTTCATCAATGATGAATGAACTTCTTTAGAAGAAGAGTTGTATAATGCATTTTTTTCTTTTTTCTTTTTTAAAAAGTGTTCGAATCCTCATTCGGATCGGGTTCGGGTTTGTTAAACATGACTTATTTTAAATTCCAATCGTGTTCAAATTTTTCAAGTTCAGGTCTGGATTTGTTGAATAAGACATGTTTTGAAATAAGATTGTGTTTGGATTTGTTGGGTTCAAGTCCAAATTTGTCGAACATTACCTATTTTAAAATTAGGTCGAGTTTGGATTTGTCATATTTAGATTGACTTAATATTGGATCAATCCAAACATGACCCCAAATTACCCAAATTACTACCCTTACTGATCTCACATATTGATTGGACCTATTAATATATTGAGAATAACTACCGCTAGAAAGAGAGAGAAAATTTAATTGGTAACTTTGCCACAATTCTACGTTTAGTTTTTAGTATTACAACACTTTGTTATTAATTTATTTAATAAAAATAACAATAAATATAACTAATATATAAATAACATAGAGAATGCATTTATTTATATTTATATTGTTATAATAAAAATAGAAATAATTATAAAAATATCATTAACCTTAACTAAATAAACCGTTTATTTTCTCTATTTATATACTAATTGATCTGAGACCATACTCACCATTTTCATCACTTAGTCAATAACAATTAATTAATACATTCATTAATATACATGTTATAATATAAATAACTCGTATTAATAAACAGTTACACACTATTTCAACATATCGAACATATTTACTAATTTGTAAGGGAAATTAAACCATAAACTAAATTCAATTTCACTTGTTTACTTACAAATAAGCTTCCAGAGTAATCAAGTCTCCACACAAATATAAAAAACAAAGTTGTTAAATTTTCAGCAACTTGATTACTATAGAGATTCCTGAGTTAAATTTCTAAAAGAAATTTGTATCTTAGCTTTCCAAATTAATCTGTTTAAGAATAATCATATTTGTATTTAAAAGACATTTTTGTTAAAACTTAAATGACACATTTGTTAAAACTTAAAATTCTCCAATAATGACACATTTGTTAAAACTTAAAACTTAGGTAATTATGCGTGAAAAAAAAAAAACCAAGAAGTTTAGTTGCATGGTAGTTAAATTTGGTCAAAATTTGGGTACCTTAAAAATAACGTGGGGTGAATTTATGTCAAGTATGACAAAGTATCATTGGTCCATAATACGATTTGATTGATCAATGGTTAATGGTCAGCATATAGTCAACATAATATTTAATAAATAAGATATTATTTATTAATTAAATTTTCATTGCCTCAAGCCTATAAATAGGCCTTACATTCAATTTTCTAATGTACGTTCACTCTTTTCTTGATTGACTCCAACTTTCTCTGTAAATTTCAAGAAAGCTGACTTAGGCATCATAATGGATTTGACACAATTCGGTTTCGTTATCCCATGTTTTGCAAGATCTAAATTCAGAGAAAGTGAATAACACGGTAAGCAAAAATCAACATCAACATCTAGCGCCTTATATGAGAAGAAATTTAATGTTCTGATCGATCTGGGCTGACGAACAAAATGTCTTGTATCTGGGCTGACATATCGTTGCAGGTAGTTAGGAGGTTAAATCACAAGATATGAAATTCATTCCATTTGTTTCAAATGTTAATAAAAAATTCTCTTGTTTACAGGTTTGGGACTTGAACAACTACATACAATTCATTAAACGAACATGAATAGATACTCATTAGAGGATTATAAGTACTCAAGGACAGTAGAGATAAAATGAACATTTTGACCTAGATTTAATTACCAATATTGATCTATATTTATGCAATGATTTCTTTTTTATCAAAAGAGAGAAATTTTATTAAAAAATATAATACAAATTAATAATTCCAACATCAATTATACACAACGCATAACTTAAGGAATAAGTTAACCAAATGACTAGTAACACAATTAGTATGAAACATATGTCATAGGTAATAACAAATTTTCTCCCCAATAATCATGTTAGGTAATCCAAGGAAAAGCAGCCCAACTTAAGGAAATGATACAAATGACACACAAAAAGTCTTGTAGTTATAGAGCTAGTAAGCAAACTTCCAATAAATAAGCTCACCAAAAATGCCTGCACTCTCCAATACTGCATCAAGGACAAGAGCACACAAACTATAACACACAAATGTTGAACAGAAAATGAAAGAATAATATGACACTAAAAAAAATGAAACACACTAGCACCAAATCAAATTCAACAACCAAAACACCAGACCAGCACCAAAACAAGTCCTCAAAAGCCTTCCATTGCTGCAACCCCACAAACCAATGCAAACCAAAACTCTTGAGCAAGATTAGCAATTGTAACACTCAAATTTGCATCCCTACCTTCAATGATTTCCAATTTCAAACACCTTGTTTTGCTAATTACAAAATAGAACACAATTGAGAGAAAATACCAACAAGTCAACTTTTGCCTCCCTTAAAGGTCGCATAGGCACACATTTACCTGCTCTTCGATAGTTTAATACCAAAATCTTCATCTTAAGACAACACCACATTACAAAACAACAACCACAAAGAACACCAGAACCTCCACAGATCACATATTACAACTCACAAACAGAATCATAATTAATCAACAAAACTTGCTTCAATTGATGCTAGACAACAAAGCATTACCAAGACAGAAAGGAAAATAAAACCAGTAACAGGACTAGAAGTTGAGTCTAAAGAGGTCCAAAAGCCTCCTGGTGAGATCTTACTTCAAACGTGACTGACAGCCACCCCATCACAACCTCGTTATTGCCGTCGAAAATAAGGAAGATTCACAGATACTAGATCAAACGCCTCAAATGAAGATTCAAATGAAGATTCACGAACTAAATGAATGTCTTAAAGGAAGATTCACAGACTAAGCAAAGACCGAATTCACAAACTCTCTATGATCCTACATCTAATAGACATGAAACAGAGTATTCACGTACAATCCATAGAAGCTCATCTCCAAACAAAGAAAGAAAATTGAAAATCCAAAAACTAATTGAGAAGCTCTACAATCCTATCTAATTGCAGTGTAGATAGAGGTATTGGTTATAGAGAAAGAATAGTAGAAATAGTATTCAAGGCAGAGGATCCCAAATTCTTTCTTGCTTCGGACTAATAAGAGGAAAATTCTAGATGCTTAATCTTAAAAACAAATAGCATTCCACAGCAATGAATTGCAACGTGATTTGTTTCTTCGAATGCTATTCTTAATGTTTCCTTTCTTTCTTTTTTTTTTTCTTTGGCGCAATTAGTTTGACAAATTGAAAGTGTAAGCAAAAAGTTGATGAATCACAATATGTCATGGTCTGAGTGAGGGGCACTTTGGTAATGAAAAAAATAATTATTATTGAATTATTTTGGGCTTATGTCTCCTCGCACAAAATAATATTTGTTCTTGAAATAAGAAAAATTGCTATAAGAGCTCTTTAGAAAGCATAGTGTCAAAGCTCTCCACTACCTCTGGCACTCGTGGGCATGGCGTGCTAAGTAAGCTACTTGTGAGCTAGAGAATGCTCATTGGGCGGGCATTGGTTATGCTAAGTAGGCACTTCAATGTCCCCTTGAGATTAGGAATCTTAGGGACAGTATCGATGATGCAAAAGGGTCAATACTACACATGTTTCCTACCCGAGAGGCTACATGAGAAGGATGGTCTATGCTCGATAGTTTACTCGATGTGGTAAAGTGAAGGTAGCTTCGTGGGAATGCAACACACCTTGTGGGCAATATTGCACAAGTAACGGTGCATCAACAAGTATTGGCATGCTAGTAAGGAAGTGTTGCTCTAAGTAAAGCACATTACGGATGTGACAACCCTTATGACGATGATGTCAAGTGGGGACGTACGTTGGTTCGGCCAAGCACTAAGGATCTGTAGGCTTGATGACACGGAAGCGGGCGACACCGAAGTAGGTGACAACGTGCTGAGATGAAGGCATCAAATGTGAGGCTTCAAATCAAAGAGTTGTTTACTCAGGCAACATGTGAGTTTGTATGAATGAAACGTACTTGCATGGATGACATACTTGCTTGGATGACTTGAGGATAAGGTGGCATGGGTATTAGCTTGAGTAAAGTATGTTGAGGAGGATCAAGCATATGTGCACGAGAGGTGCAAAATAAAGTTGGCCTTTGGGCAAAGAGTTGGCCCTTAGTGTCAAGTTGCCTATTCGTGGGTGTGTATGAAGAGACTCGACAAGAGGTATGGAAAGCTGACTAAGTATTAGTACATTGTTGTATGGAAAGCTAACTTGCATAGTTGGGTGAGCAATTGTGCAGCGTAATGCCTTGATGACAAGAAACCTTATGATGGGGTGAGTGTCTCGGTAAAGTAACCTTGATGTTTAGAAGCAATCAGTAAGTTGCATGCGTGCGAGACTTGTTGAGAGAAGTTCTCGTTGGTATTTTCTCAAGGAGTACTAAAGTCTTTGGACAAGGGTCATGTTTTAGACTCGAAAGGTGATAGGTTGACCTTGACTTGGAGAGTCTTGGTGCCGAACGGTCAAATTTTTGCTACGCAAACTAGTGGACCGTTAAACAATGCGAGCAAAGGATTTAGACATGAATCGCAAACGAGAGTTGATGATCAACCACTGAGAGCTTGCCTAAGATCGAAACACGATCAAAACCTAGAAATTCCTATACCTATCTTATATCCATGAATTAATCATGCAATTTAATTGAACAAATATAGGATATACACTTTAAAAGTTTAGTTCAATGTTTTTAGCGGAGTAACAATAAAATTAATATAGTTGATATTTAATTAAAGTGGAAATAATTATCAAGTTTTTCCGCAGCTTAAATTTATAGTTCCACATGTCTACTAAATAATAACAAATTAATTATTGGTTTGAGAAAAATCAATAATTAATAACAAATTAATTAGTTGAGCATGTTATGTATTTATTTGTATTTATGTTGCTTCTATTTTATTAAAATAAATTAGTTTAATTATATATTATTTAGAGTAGCTAAATAACTATGCAATTAAATTAATATATCGAAAATAAAATGTCAAAATTAACCATACAGTAGGGGTAGATAAACAAGACCGTGGGAACACAAGCAAAGTCTGAGAAGGTGTAAGGAATTTATAGTACTAGACAATAAGTGGGATATTAGGTGACTAAGTGCAAGTTTCTTTTGGGTTTTGAAATGCACTCACACGTAAAGAAAGAAAAACAAAAGGGGGCTAAAGTGTATTGAATTTGGGCACATATAATATATGACCTTGAGGCAAGAGGCAAGAGGCAGTAGCAGTGTCAAAGGAATCAATTATCCAAAGGAAGAGAGAGTAATGGCAAGACGAACACACCTTAGTCCTCATTAAATGTGTAAGATGTGTTGGACAAGTCCTCATTAAATGTGTAAAATGTGTTGAGTTTGTCTGCTTAAATTTAGCTCATTTATCTCAATTTTGTTTATTTAAATTTATATGAGTTAAATTTAACATAGTTCACTTTTAAATGAGCAAGTTTGTTCATTTATTTTTTTAAAAAAATAAGACAAAAACAAAAAATTAAAAAATATTTATAATTTTATTCATAAACAAAAAATATTTGCATTAATGTTATCTTTTAACTATATTTTCGTAAAATAAGAAAAAAATAAAAATAGATCTTTTAACTATGATATTTTATAATTATATTATTGTAATTATAAAAATATCATTATTATCATTTTGGTTCACACTAAGGTTTTTTTTTTTTTTTTTTTTTCTCATTTTGGTTTGATAGCATGTATGTCAAAGGTGAATTACGGAACATAATGTTGTATAAGTAAATAGGAGTTCAATAATTTTTCATTTTGACTATATTATCGTTCACATGACTGTCATTTAGTTTGTCATATTATGTGTTGGGCGTGGTTAGAATATGACATTAAATTATAAAATAGTTTTTATTCAATTTTAAAGAGCTTGTAATAAAAGCAAAAGCTTTTGTACCAAGTTGTGGAAAGTGTTTGATTATGTAATAACATCTTGTCCATGTTTTACATATTAAATACTTTGAAATCACATTTAGGACTAGGTATGAATTTGGATGCACATTCATTATTGACTTTTTTATTTGTGTGTAGATAACATATTAATATTTATTTTATCAAAATTGATGATTTATGATGTCGTCTAAGTAAAAAATTATTATATTTATTATCTAATTATGTAGACTAAAACTTCATTATGATTTGGTATAAACAATGTCAACCTTTTTGTGGAGTTTTTTTTAAGGGTCATTTGGTTAATAATTTTTACTTTAACATTAAATTATTTTGATACATTTAATGCTAATTTTGTGCATAAGTCCTTAAGGTCCCTTCATTTTAAGCACAAAGTGAACTCCATAAAGTCTCCCCTATGCATTGGATGTTTGTATCTTTCTATTTTGAGAATTAAAGAGGAGGATGATAATTGTGATTTTGTAATGTGCCTCAATGTTAATTTTTACGATAGATTGTCAATTATATTTACAGTTCCTTATATAACATTTGCTGTACTAGTCTACGTCATAGACTATATATAATTGCATAAGATATTTTGTTGGTGATTGGTTTTGACAATTATCAATAACATAATTTGTAAATCATTTATTAAATTTTTAACTTTTATGTTGTGTTCTTTACATAGGACTGTTGAGATTTTGATATCTTTAGTCGG
Source organism: Elaeagnus macrophylla (assembly GCA_029378325.1). Classification (NCBI taxonomy): domain Eukaryota; kingdom Viridiplantae; phylum Streptophyta; class Magnoliopsida; order Rosales; family Elaeagnaceae; genus Elaeagnus; species Elaeagnus macrophylla. The sequence goes on along the minus strand of CM055649.1, from coordinate 3,185,372 downwards.
TGAGAATTTATTATTTTGTATATTATTGAATTGTTATTTTATAATATATGCTATTGTTATTTTATTTTAATTTATTTTTGTAGTCTTTTACATTTTATTGATATTAATTTTACATAATTTATTCAGTTATTTAATTATATGTTATACGATTAATAGACTAAATTAATTATTTGATATTTTTGTAATTATTTTACAAATTAACATAATTATTTGATTAAATTAATTATATATAAATAATAGACTAAAATTAATATGTATAATTTTATTAATACATAATAAAATTAACCAACTATCGTTATTATATTGTGTACAAAGCTCACGAATACACCTTTCGAGACTTTCAGTTGGCCATTAAGCCTGACTCATTTTAAATATTTTATATAGCGCAAATAGAAACAACAAGGATGTCGTTTTTTTTTTTGGGAAAATAACAAAACTAACACCCCCAAAAATTATAATAACAAAACTAGCACCCCTGTGTTCAATTAAAATTGAACGACAATAATTTGGACTCGTTCAATATTGAACGTTCAATATTATCCGTTCAATTAGAATTGAATGACGATAATTAGACCTATTTAATATTGAACGTTCAATATTTTACGTTCAAATTGAATATTGAACGTTCAATATTAAACGTTCAATTCTAATTGAACACAAAGGGTGCTAGTTTTGTTATTATAATTTTTAGGGGGTGCTATTTTTGGTAATTTCCCTTTTTTTTTTATTAGAGACGGCAAGTTGACAGGGCAAAATGGGTACAGAACTAGTTTGGTTCAAGGGAAATTTGGTAAAAAATAAGACGAAATATTATCCATTTTATTTTAAATATTTTAGAATAAATTAAAAATTAAGACAAAAATCAGATCGGATCAGAACATCATTTGAGTACTCAATTTTTTTTCCCTTAATTTGCACCCTTTGTAATTAAAGATACGTACAATTCACACACATATTAGCATTTGTCTTTACAATTATTTACTATTAAACTATTTACGAATTATTTTGATGATACTTAAGTTTAATTGTATGTAGATAAAAAAAAAAAAAAAAGACAATGTATTCTAGCATGTCACAATTGTAAATTTTAATATAATATCATAATATTCATTACATATTTAAAAGAATTTTTATGTTTTGCACAATTTTTATTTAGTTATGAATTGAGAAAACTTAAAAGATTTAATAAATGACAAGTTGAAAACTAATTTCATTTATGTTAACTAGTATCATTTCAAATAATTATATAATTAATATTTTTAATTACATATGATTTACATAATAGTCTGACGGTATGATTCATCTCTTCCTATTTTAAAGTTATAGGCTTGATCACAAAGTATTGTTTGTTTAAAAATTTAATTACATAAAAATTATAATATTTTTTTTTCCTTTGGAAAATGCAAAAAAAAAAAAAAAAAAAAAAAAAAGAATGAAGGGTCAAAATTTATTTAATTAACATATTTATGGCATATATAACACACATAATAGACATATATATAACGAAACATAAGTTCAAAATTTATTTCAATATGGACAGCATCTATATTTATTTTCCTTAGTATTATAAAAATTAGATAATTCATAATTTTTTTACATGGAGATAGATCTAATAACTTATACCAAAGGTATTAATAATTAGAAGCAAAATTATTATTACTGTCATTGTATGATTATTATGTCTTTATTAATGTTGATGCTTTCATAATTTTAGTATTTAAACTAGGAAAAGTTATTTTAATTAAGTATTTATGTATATTTATATTGCATATAGTTTAATGCTTTAAAGTTGTATTATATAACTTATATTTATATTTATTAACATATTTATGGCATATATAACACACATAAAAAAATTATGAATTATCTAATTTTTATAATACTAAGGAAAATAATATATAGATGTTGTCCATATTGAAAATTATTATAATTGAATTCTTGTCAAAAATTTCAATTACCAAAAAAAAGAAATTATGCTTTCACTTGGTAAGTTGCTGCAATTATTTTTCACATTATCGATATTTTTATTAAAATTATCAAGATTTTTGAAGATATTTCAAAAAATAACAAAATAAAAATACCAAAATCAATACTACAATGTTTTTATCAATATTTTCGAAGACATATCAATAAATACCAAAATTGATTTTTACTCCAAACCGATATTCATTTATAATTAAATCAATTTAACTAAGTAAAGTTGGCTTTAGCTACTGGATTCACTAGTTCTCAAACATCATTTATAATTAAATCAATCTTGTTAGGAAATTTATGGGTCGAAGCTAATACACAATCAAAGTAAAATTGAGAGAATGAAGATAAAATGGATAAAAGTATTTACGTGGTTCTCCCAAAATGATTACGTGCTATTCCACGGGCAAAGGCCGAAAGGAATTCACTATATCGAAAGATTTATAACTTCTCTCTAAATACAAGGAGAGAACAATATATATCTCTCTCTTATAATAGGAGAATACAAATAACCTCTCTCTCACAATGAGGAAAGAACTCTTTTTAAATGGGGAAGCTTTGAATGCTTAGAATATATGAGATTTTGGAATGGGATGATAGAAATGAGCAAATGATCTCTCTATTTATAGAGAGAAAAATGTTACTATTTGGAGAGATGACATATGCACTTACATATGTCTCTTCTTACTATTTGAAGAGATGACATATGCGCTTACATATGCTTTCTTCTTCCATTTTCAATGGTAGGTGAGCAACCATTGAATTGCAATAATATTCTATCAATTAAGCCATCTCTTTTGACATTGTGAAAGTGGCTTCACACTTGTCTTTTAATTTTCCACTTGAAGTCATCTTTCACGGTTAGTTCTTCCAACTGCCTTTGCTCAAGTCTTGATGCTTACGTCTCTGCTAGGCCATATGAGGATCGACACCATACAAACTTGTCAGGGTTGATTGGTTTTGTCATTACATCTGCTAGGTTCTCATCGGTGTGAATCTTTTGCATATCCACACTTCCTTCTTCTACTACTTCTCGAACGAAGTGTTATTGAACCCTTATGTGCTTTGTACAGGAATGAAAGGCTGGATTTCTTGCTATGTGCAAGGCACTCTGACTGTCACAAAACAAAACAAAACAATCTTCTCTTGCTTGTGCTCGAGTTCCTCCAATAACCTTTGAATCCAGATTGCTTCCTTGCAAGCTTGTGTAGCTGCCATGTATTCTGCTTCCATTGTAGATAAAGTCACAACAGTTTGCAATTTAGAAACCAAGCTTATAGCTCCTCCTGCAAGTGTAAACACATAGCCCGTAGTGGATTTACTTTTGTCAAGATCTCTTGCAAAATCTGAATCCATATAACCTTTAATAGTTAATTCTGATTCTCCAAAACATAATGCAGCACTTGAGGTTCCTTTGATGTATCTAAGGATCCTCTAAACAGTGTTCCAATGCTCTCCACCAAGATTCGCCATAAATCGACTAACCGATCCCACTACTTGTACAATGTCTGGTCTTGTACATATCATAGCGAACATCAAACTTTCCACTGCTGATGCATACGGTACTCGAGACATCTCCCTCCTCTCTGCTTCATTGTTAGGAGATATGCTTGAGGATAACTTGAAATTAACAAGAAGTGGGGTAGATATTGGCTTAAAATCTTGCATGTTGACGCATCGCAAGATCTTATTGAAGTAGTTCTTCTAGGAAAGCCAAATCTTTCTGTTATTTCTGTCTCGATGAATCTGCATCCCTAGAATCTTGTTTGCTAGTCCCAAGTCCTTCATATCGAACTCCCTAGCCAATTGAACCTTAATTCTTGGATTCGATCTTTGTTGGCTCCTGCTACCAACATGTCGTCCACATACAACAATAAGATAATAAAGCCATTATCCCCATCAAACCTTTTGTAGTATGTACAATGATCTGAACTGAGTCTGTTGTATCCAAGGCTAATAATGAAGGAATCAAATCTCTTGTACCAACACCTCGGCGCTTGTTTGAGACCATATAGATTTGTTCAACCTGCAAACCAAGTCCTCCTTGCCTGTTTCAGCAAAACTTTCTGGTTGAAGCATATAGATTTCTTCTTCAAGTTCTCCATGAAGAAATGTAGTTTTTACATCCAATTGCTCTAGATGTAAGTTAAACGTAGCATACATATCCAAGACTATTCTGATTATTGTAAGTCGTACTACTGGGAAAAATATTTCATTAAAATCAATCCCTTCTTTCTGAGCATATCCCTTCACCACCAATCTTGCATGATATCGTTCTACTTAATCATTGCTATCTCGCTTGATCTTGTAGACCCATTTCTTACCAATGGCTTTTCTTCCATGTGGTAATGGTACTAGTTTCCAAGTCATGTTCTTATGTAGAGCTTCAATTTCTTCCTGCATTGTTGTCATCCATAGAGGTGCATCTGAATTACTTGTAGCTTCATGGAAAGTTGATGACTCTACATCCTCCGTTAAAAGACAGTATGCAACATTACTCTCAGTAACATACTCTGAATGCCAAGTTGGCGGCCTTCTTTCACGAGTTGACCGACGTACTTTCGGAGCCTCAGATTCAACTGGTTCCTGTACCTCGTGTTGTGGTGGTGCGACTTCAATAAAATCTATAATTTCTTGTATTTGATTATTTTTCACCTGAACTGTTGTAGTCTCTGAATTCTCAATCGACGTGCTACCGTCTTCATCTTTTCTTTGTAGTTGATCTTCTACAAAGATCACATCCCTGCTGATTATAGCTTGCGGGTGGTGGGATCCCACAAGCGATACCCCTTGACACCATCAGCATACCCCAAGAACATACACCTTCTGGATTTTGGATCCAACTTTGATCTTTCTTGGGCATTGTTCATCACATACACAGGACATCCAAATGAATGTAAAGTAAAGTAATCTCTTGGCTTACCAGTCCACATCTCCATCAAAATTTTTACCTTAATTGCCGTTGATGGCAACCGATTTACCACATAACATGCAGTTTTGGCTTCTTCTGCCTAAAAGGAGTTGGATTGACCTGCAGTCCTCAACATAGCTCTTATCTTTTCTGCAAGAGTTCTGTTCATCCGTTCTGCCACTCCATTTTGTTGAGGCGTGTATGTGACTGTGAACTGTCTTTTGATACTTTCTTGCTTACAAAGTGCAAGAAACTCACTGTCTATATACTCTCTTCCATTATCCGTCCTTAAATACTTAATCTACTTCCCAAATTCAAGTTCCACCTGCACTTTAAAGTCTTTGAATACTTGAAAGATATTTGACTTCTTCTTGATTGGATATACCCAACACCTCCTAGAGTAATCATCAATGAATGACACTATGTACTTTGCACCTCCTAGTGACATTTTTGGTGATTCCCATACATCAGAATGAATCAAGTCTAAAAGGCCTTTACTTCTTGCATCAGATCTACTAAACTTCAACTCTATGCTGCTTATTTGTAACACAATGCTCACAGAAAGGTAGATTTATCGATTTGAGCCCTGGAAGCAACTTTCTGTCGGAGAGAATCTTCAAACCTCGTTCTGACATGTGGCCCAATTTGAGATGCCACATCATTGTTGATTCTTATCCTTTACTGGTTGATGCGACACACGCATCAGCTTCCTGTAGTGTTTCCCCTTTAAGCATGAATAGATTTGCTGCAATCTTTTCTGCCTTCAAAACCACAAGCGCACCTTTGATAATTTTCATGATCCCATTTTCGACATGGGTCCTGCATCCAAGATTGTCTATTTGCCCCAAAGATAGTAGATTCTTCCTCAAGCCCTTCACATGTTGTACCTCTTGAATAGTGCGAACTGTACTATCAAACATTTTTATTTTGATAGTACCAATACTAGCGATTTTCAAAGCATGATCAACCCCCATGTGTACACAACCTCCTAAGATTGGTTCATATTTGTGGAACCATTCTTTTCTAGATGTCATGTGCCATGTTGCTCCTGAGTCTATTAACTAGACGTCAGAAAACTACTTTTACCTTCAACTGCTGCTATAGCCTCGCTGTATAAGACTTCACCATTATCAGGGATACTTGCTACATTCCCTTGAGCATTTGATGGCTCAGAGTCTCCATTCTTTCTTTTACTTCAACAATCCTTTTTGACGTGCCCTTTCTTGCCACAATTGTAGCACTTGAAATTCTTCTTACTTCTTCATTTCGATCTACCATAATTTTGACTCCCACTAGAGCCACGTTTTGTTGATCTTCCTCCCATCACCGTCAAAGCTTTTGCTTGCTGCGAACTTACTTGTCTGTCTTCTTTGTTTTTACTCTTCCAAAACAGCAGCTGTAATTTCATCAAAGATTAGATAGTCCGAAAGGATGTTGTTTGTCAGTTTGATGAGGAGTTGATCATACAAGTCAGATAGACTTTGAAGTAGAAGCTCCACACGTTCAGCTGTCTCTATTTTGTAACCCATTGATGTAAGTTGCAAAAATAGAGTATTTAAGGTGTTGATATGGTCAGTTACTGATGTGAATTTTGCCATTCGAAGAGTGTAAAGTCTTCTCTTTAAGAAGATCTTGTTGTGAAGTGACTTGGCCTCGTACAGTCTTGTTAGAGTATCCCAAATCTCCTTTGCCGTCTTCTTTTTTGCCACACTGGATAACACTCCATCAGCTAGTGCTAAGTGTAGATCAACAATTGCGTTGCCATCCATTTCGTTCCACTTGCTATCATCGATTATTCTAGTGGGCCTATCTCCAATCGCTTCCAAACAATTATCCTTTCTCAAAATTGTCTTAATCTTCATTTTCCACAACAAGAAATTGTTTCGTTGAACTTCTCAACATCAAACTTTGTTGTCGTCATTTTGATATGCTTCTCACTTGAACCGGCTTCCACTATTACCCGTGAACTGTAACATATGTGAATAGTAACTGTATATATGAATAGTATCCGTGAACACTACCCACAACCAAAGCTCTGATACTACTGTTAGAAAATTTATGGGTTGAAGCTAATACACAATCAAAGTAAAATTGAGAGAATGAAGATAAAATGGACACAAGTACTTACGTGATTTACCCAAAATGATTACGGGCTACTCCACGGGCAAAAGCCGAAAGGAATTCACTATATCAAAATATTTACAACATCTCTCTAAATACAATGATAGAACAATATATCTCTCTCTCTTATAATAGAAGAATACAAATAACCTCTCTCTCACAGTGAGAAAATAACTCTTTCTAAGTGGGAAGCTTTGAATGCTTAGAATATATGAGATTTTGGAATGGGATGATAGAAATGAGCAAATGATCTCTCTATTTATAGAGAGAAAAATGTTACTATTTGGAGAGATGACATATGCGCTTACATATGTCTATTCTTATTATTTGAAGAGATGACATATGCGCTTACATACGTCTCTTCTTACTATTTGAAGAGATGACATATGCGCTTACATATGCTTTCTTCTCCCATTTTTCAATGCTAGGTGAACAACCATTGAATTACAATAATATTCCATCAATTAAATCATCTCTTTTAATATTGTAAAAGTAGCTTCACATTTATCTTTCAAATCTTAACCTAAGTAAAGTTGGATTGAGCTACTGGATTCACTGGTTCTCAAACATCAATATCACAATGTTGTGGTGTTATTATTATTTTTCTTTTTCAGAGTGGTGTGGTGTAATTTGGAATTAATATATATGTGGATACGTCAAAAGAGGTCTCCTCTCATCAGATTGAGTTGTCCGTGTTGTTAGCTAAAATGACACCATCAGGCACATGTGCCCTTGCTCTGCCGCTACTCATTGGTAATTCTAAAAGAGTAGAGTTTTGCTGCCGCTGTTGCTTTTATTTTATATATATATATTTATACCCATATAACCTTACTTGCTTTTAGTTTTAAATTTATATATACACATAATTAAAACCCAAATCTTAAATATTTTATAAGTCTTTTAGCAAAAAAAAAAAAATAAATATTTTATAAGTCTATAAAAACTTCATAGCCTACAACTTATTTGCATCCTCACTTTATTTTTTATTCTTTATTTATTTTAATGTTTTTTTTTCCTCCAATTAATCAATAAACAAACAAAATGAAACCCATTTGCATTCATCATCCCATATTCCCATTTAATGTATCCATCTATCCAGTATCCACTAGGCCACTTTAATCATATCCACTTACCGATATGCGCCAAAAAAAAAAGTGAAATTAAAAAAAAAATGCCATTTTATAACTATAATATTAAATTGATCTAATAAAAGGATATTTAATATTGAATATGTCTTAGAAAATAATAGTTCAAAATAGTAGTTCAATTTAAATGATGTTTAATGTGAAATAATGTATCAGATTTCTTTTAATAGTAAAAATATATGATCTTGATATAAAAATATTATGTTTTATTTATAAATAAATTTTAAAAATATTAATTTTATTGTTTTTCAAAAAAAGAAAATACATTTATACGTGTTATTTCTCTTTTTCTTTGTTTTCTTTGATTATCATGCATTCCCATAAGTTGCACTATTCATATCATTAATTTTATTAATGGTTTATATCTTACACCACTTGCGTCCATTTGCACATATTAACCCCCAATTTTACCACGCTTATTTTAGATATTTAAACTCATTTATTTTATCATTTCCTACAAAAAGTCTCTCCCATGGTTTTTATAATATACTTTATCTTTTTCTAAGCACAATTATAATAATACAATATATGCATATAAATAAATAAAATAATGTTGCGTGTACATATGTATATATAGACACGAGTAAAATGTACGTGTTACATATGTAAATGTAAATATTGTAAGAAGTAATATAATAGACAAACAAAAAATTAAATATTATAAATTGATAAGTTGAATTAAAATTACAAAATAAAAGAAAAACTGTAAATTATAATAAGAGAAATAGAAAAGAAAATGAAAAGAAGAATGAGGCCCGTAAAATGGTTTTTTAAGATAATTTTTTCCTTCACAACAGGTATTTAAGATTAAGGAAAAAATATATCTTAGGATACAACGATTTAAAACAGATTAAAAATATCAAATTTAAACTGTTTATACGAATTAAATTGTACATACTCTCTATCACACAAAAACTTAGCTTTAGATTAAATTTTTCTGGAAACTGGAAACGTTTTTGCTTTTTTGTACTATTCAATTCTATTATCAATGCTTCAGTTTCGGCATTTAATTCATATAGCAGTTTGGGTTTACTACTTATATCATCAAGCAAGTCACTGTATTTCGGACAAATAGTTTTATACTAATTATATATTTTTTGTTTTATTGTTGAAACTTCCTTCTCAAACTGATGTTATTTGTTTCTTCCAAATTTGTTTTCTACTTCAATCAGCACATGCTCTTTACTGGAAAAATATTGCTTTAGTATTGTTATTGATATTTTTCCTTTCATATCAATTCAATTTACTCTCCTGCTTCTCAGTTACAGAAACTGCTGCTCTTTTTGCTTTTACTATTTTTTTTTCCAGCAGTATTCATTTTTTTTCCTGCTACTTTTACTGCTTCTATTACTTTGTTTTTCGTTAATTCCTCCGCATACTGTAACTTGATTAATATCTCGCTACATGGTTAATTTCAAATATTTATTATATATATATATATATATATATTTATATATGATCTTATCATATAATTTTGTATTTTAAAATTATGGTTGTTATGTTTTGATTAGATAAACAGTAATATTTTAATTATAATTTATATTGATTAATATTTGTTGCTAAGGATATATTACTAATTTTTATAATAAATTCAATACAAAATAGAGGCGTTAGATTATGACATGTTTGCTTTTGAGTAATTAGTTTTCTTTAGTTGTGCTAGAGTAATAATCTCAACTGTATGTACCATTAAAAGTAATTTTGATTAATCTTTATAGATTATGTTGTAGTTATTATAAAGCTACAAATTGATTTATAGAACTATAGCATGTAGCTACTGTCATTTAAATTATGTACTAACCATTTGCAGATTAAAATTGTGAATGTTAATTAACCAATTTTGGCATTAAAATGTCAAAAGTTTCAACTTTTTTTTGAAAGAATTCGTAATTCACGGATTGTTCGAATTTGTAATTGATGAATTGTGATATTTCACAATTGACGTATAACTTAATTTCGTTTCACGGAATAAGTAAATTCGTATTTGTGAAAATATACATTTTGCATATGACAAAATTGCTTGATTTCGAGTTTCAAAATAAGAAAATTTTGTATATGCGGACTTAGTGAATCTGTGTATTCATTAGAGTTGTGTATTTCGTATGCAAAATAGCAAATTTTATTTGTTAGTTTTATTTATAGTTTACAAAATAAGTGAATTTTGCTAATTTTTTAAAAGAATTGATTTTTGAAATAACAAAATAATGAATTCAGTATTCACAACGTGGTGAACTTTGTTTTCACATAATTATAAATTTTGTAATTGTGAAATAAAGAATTATAAATTCACAAATTTTGAGATTACTTAATTATGTAATCTATGGATTACTAAAATTTCATATATGTTGAATACGAAATAGAACTTAGTTTCAAGAAGTTAATTTTTTATTATTGAAAAAATTAATTTAAAATATTGTATTTTTCATTCTAGAAGTTTGGAATTATTTTCAAATTTCAAAATTAATTTTGTTTCTTTTCAAAAACTTTTGCATCAAACAAATTTATGATTTGTTTATGAGATGACATTGAATTTGGTAACCAGAACAATTCAGAGTGGAGATCTAACTGTGAGACAAATAATTGTCTTTATAATGTCGAATTTGAGGTATGTTGACATACTATATGATTTCAACATAGTTGGTTAAGGTTCATTTGTGAATCATAATACGAAACCTAAGAAGTTTAGTAGATTTCAAGAGGTGGTATCAAAAGATGTTCTATCTGACCACCTTGAATCTTATGAGATTCTAAAATCAATGATGGTTATGTCATATTGTGTCTATACATTGTTGACATTCACATTGTGGGTAGTATTTATCAAATCTACTAAGGATGTTAAATTTAAAGATGAGAGATATGAAACTAACTGATGTAATATTGGCATAAAGAAATCATGGATATCAAATAGTTTCATTCTAAGCATGTGTTATTATGGTGACGAAATACTTGAGAAATTCAACAATAGTGATTCTGAATTATCAGAACACATGTAGATGTTAATCTACATCCATCAAAGAATAAAGGTGAGAATATGTCTCAATTGAATTATTATAGAGTGATAGGAAGTCTTGTGTACTTAATAAGTTATACAAGATTAAACATAGCTTACATTATAAGTAAACTAAGTAGATATATCAGTAGTCCAGGATTTGATCACTGGAAATGTATTATAAGACTACTTAAATACTTAAGAGAAATACATAGCTATGGACACTATACAAAATATTCAACTGTATTAGAATGATACAGTGATGCAAACTAGATATTTGATATGAAAGACTTTAAGTCTAACGGTGGATACATGTTTACACTAGGTAGTGTAGTTGTATCATAGAAATCCTTTAAAATAAACATGCATAGCTAGTTCCACGATAAAATTTGAATTCATCGTTTTGGATAAATGTGACAATGAGGCCGAAACAGTTTCTTAGAGGATGTTCCTAAATGGGCGAAGCTTGTGCTTGCAATTTGCATACATTGGCAAGGCATAGAGCAAAATGTATAATGGTTAGTCTCAATATATAGGTCGTAGACATAATACCATTAGATGACTATTCTCAACTATAGTTATCTATATTGGTTATGTGAAGTTAGAGGATAAATAATGGATCAATCTATTAACCAAAGGGTTACATAGAGAGTTAGTTGAGACATTATTGAAAGAAATGAGAATAAGAACCCATGAATGAATAAGACTTTACAAAGGAAACCATCCTAGTTGATTGGAGATCCCAAGATCTAGGTTCAAAGGGACAACCTAGTTGTAAAGACTTAGTAAGGTCACTGTGAGGGGTTTACCCTCAAGTTTGTTCCTATGATGAAAACAATGACACCCGTAAGTAAAGGTTAAGCTAATGCTTTTAATGATTCTTACGAAGAGAATACCGGGCGGAGTATAATGGGTTACTTTTTACAGATTACTCTTATAGATAAGAGATCACCTATGTAGAGAGAAGTGGGGCAGCTTCAAAAGGGAATTATTGGGCTCAATTCTTGAGAATCTCTCACAGAACCAATTGTATGTTCATGGCCAAAACAAACATAACAGTGAGAGCTGAATTGTATCAGGAATGATTCATGTGTGAAGTATGTCATCGTTTACATAAATGATAGAATAATTCAAGGACATCGCGTCTACTGTCAGCCAGTAAAAGTAAACATATTCTTACAAGAGAAGGTTCAAAGGGTCATACCTACCTATCCTATGCAGGTCTCAGACCGTTGAACTCTATCACTGCATGTCAAATTGATTTGAGTCAGTTTCCTTTTGAAAAACTCTGTCAATTTTCATTCATGTGGGGGATTGTTGGAAAAATTGGTATTTTGACCCATGGTAAATGTCATTTTGAGGCATCATTTTGAATGTGACCAACTTGGTATAAGTGTAAGGTCGTGAATGATTTGGGTTCTTCTCCACAAGAGCTTCGAAATTGTATATTTTATATTCTCAAAATGATATTGGAGAGAGCCTTTATACTACACAAGCTTACCTCTCATAAGAAAGAAAATGCTATATAAAACATTTCATGTGTTAATGATTTTTTCACATGGAAAAAGCCAAAAACCACATTATTTTTCCTTCTCAGTGAATGAATATTAAGACATAATTTCTCATTTACCTCAATATAATTTTGAGAATATAAATATACGATTTTGAAGCCCTCGCGGAGGAGAACTCAAATCAATGACGACCCTACACTTATACCAAGTAGGTTCCACTCAAAATAATACCTCAAAATGGCATTTAATCATGAGTCAAAATATCCTTCTGTTGGATTGCGTTGGAAATTTGCGATATTGTTTTAGATTTATTTGGATTCCTTGAGGTTTAATTAAGTTGGCATGGACTCTTTGGCTATTTCTTACCACGTGTTTGAACTCGATGGACTATAAATGCCTATTTGGTAGATGCAACTTAATGATTGGTCATTAGTATTGGGGCATGTTTGGAGTCTAAGGGAGGCAAATGTGTTCTCGTTCAAGGGGGAATTGTTAGGTGTGTGAGCAAGTCCCACATTAAAAAAATATGATTAGCAAATTGGGTATATAGCCAATTTTGCCAACTCACGAGCCACCAAATTAGACTCCTTCCTCCTTAATTGAACTTGAGGGTTAACTTCCCGTAACAAAACTTTACACTCATCAACCAACACCTCATCTACAACCAAACATTCTCCATGTTATGTATTACCTAATGAGACAACTTGTAGAGAATCAATCTCAAATATCACATCCATTAAACCCTGGTTCTTAGCACATCCAATAGCAAAGCATAGCGCCTGCAACTCAGCTAATAAAATAGATGAAATACGACATTTAGGAGCAGTAATAGCAAAGGGGATTAAAGAAGTGTAAAAGGTGTGTAGAATAAGAGAGAATAGAGGGTATTTATAGCTAATTTTTCAATTTTTAAGACCCTAACTAACCCTTTGCCATGCATCCCGTGAGGCTTTCGCTGACCACCTCAACGAACCCTTTCGAGATGTCAACGAGGTCCAATGATTCATAATTCTACCCTGTGCACACTCATTGACCCTTTGCCGACCACCATGACGAGCCACCGACGAGCCAATCAAAATATGGTTTTTTCAAGGCAAAACTTCACCAAATAAAATGCCATAACTACCTACCAACTCAGGAAAACAAATGCAAGTAAAAATAAATTTTAACATGCAATAAATATGCTTTCAACCATTCTAGAGTGTGTGTATTACACAAACATACATTAGTGTTAAGTGTTACGTGAGTGTGTGCGATACTGATCACAAGAAAAGTACCGTACAAAAAGGTAGACAAAACACTAAGTAAAATAAATACACTCCTTGTTTTGCACACAAGAATGCCAATAAAGACACAAAGGGACTTACAAGACTTATAATCTTCTCAAACATAATATATTCTTGCAATACGATCTAACGAAATTCATTCCCTTGAACAAACTTTGACACAAACAAGACACCACCAACACACCTACGCTCCAAGTGCATCTGTCTTGTTGTACTCCATCTATCTTAATGAATTAACACATTTGTCCTTATGCTAATATCAGCTCTAAGAGAGCTACAAAGTTCAAAAACTACATCTGTATCCTGCACAAACGAAACAAACACACACCCAACACATACCCGTGAATGTATCATGCATATTATATGTAGTCTAACCAAAAACTATCATGTTCTCCCTAGAGAGGTATACACTGATAGGCTAAGTACAAGCAGTCAAATAAACTCCCTATGACTTCATGCAACACTCTCGTAAATGCATGCAAGTACAATCAAACGATGTAATGCAAACCTACACTCGCATACCACACACAACAAAAAATAAAAGTAAGTAAGTTGTTCAACATACAAACTTCACCCGTTTTTTGACACAGAAAGTCAAAAGAACACTCTTATATGAGGGAAAGAAGGCATATAATACGTAATAATCTTATATACTCAGTCAACACATGCAAAGAGAAAAATAAAGCATAAATAAGAGAAACAGAAGTAAGCACACAATAGAGGACAAAATTTATTAAAATTTCAATATTTTATTATAAGGGTTTAGAAAAACTAATAAAACATAAAGAAATAAAGAAAACTAAGATTCTCCTCTCCCTTCATCTCTATCATAGTTATGCTAAGATTTGATGCTAAACTCTCTACGGTCAGGAGGGTGGGAAGACTCAGTACCAAAAGTAGCAAGCTGACTAAACATTTGGGGAAAGGAGTTCGAAGACTGAGGCAGCTGAATTCTTGAATCTCTTAGTAAGGCCCTAGTACTCACACCAACATAATGAATCTGAGAATGATCCAGTGTCATAAAGGGTCGAATGGACTATCGAGAACTAGAGGATCATGGAGAGCTATGTCGGGTCTGTTGACGATGCTCAATTCTACTTACCCTGTCATTAATGTTCAACAACATTTGTCTATAGAGTCTGCTTTTCTCACTCTCTTCAGCAATAACTTCAAGTACTTTGTACAACTGCTGAGTCAAAGCATCCACCTTTCCAGTAACTGAGACAAACTTTAAAGGTTGAGGAGGAGGAATAAGAAGTGAAGTAGAAGGGGTAGAATGAGAGGCACTCTAAGAAGAAGAGGAAAAAGGTTCAAAGTTTCTCGAAGAAGGTCATGAAGCCTAAAAAAGTCTAATAGAAAGGGGAGTACGACCATATACAGAAACAATAATTGCATTGCAAAAGATAGATTATCCCCAGCGAGTAATTAATGCAAGATAATGAAGAGTACAAGAAGAAGAAGAGAAAGAACGAAAAATGATGATCCTAAAGATCATACCAGCAAGATCTATAGACTTACCATCAATAATAGCACAAAGAAAGTGTGCCCTAGAATTAGGCACAGAAGAGACATGAGTGCAAAGAAAGATGCAAGCAGAACTGACTTGCAAAAGAAAGCGTCCAAAAGAGAAACTGTTAAGAGATACAGTACCTCTAGTGAAAGTGTTGTTAGGCCCAGCAAGTTTGGCAACCATGTCATACTGATTTTGAGCTCTAAGGCACTCGAGATCATTAGAAAAATTAAGAGCAATAAGATTTTCATACTCAAAGGGAAGAACGAGAAAAGAGAGATTTTTCAAGTTCAAAAAGATAAGAGGTCTAAGACATTATCTCTAGAAAAGGTGACTTTACGTCCCTTTAGAGTGAAAGAAATAGAGAAGCGACAAGTGGATTGAGCACGTATCGCATAATAGAACTCTGTGATAAAAGTAAGGTCGCAAGAGAGCAAAGATAAATCCAAGAAAAGTAAGCAAACCTTTCTTGGATAGCAGGACACTCCTTAATCTTTACAGCATGCTCACACAGGAAAAATGGAGACTTCTTTGGTTAGGAAGCATAACCACTTGGTGTAGAAGAAGGACCAGCTTCATCTTGTGAAACATGAGATCTTTTGGTATGATGAGGCATTTTGAGAGAAAAAGTGAGGTAAAAGGGTTTAGAGGAAAATAAAAGTGGTTTAGAGGATAGTAGGCAAAGGTATTTGAGGGTAGAAAATATTTAGAAAATTATGTGGTTAGAAACAAATGGGAAAAGAGGATTTATATAGGGAATCTATACACCTCGTTGGCTCCTCACTGACCCCTTATGGAGGGGGTCGGCAAGGTACACGCGAGTGTGTAAAACAAAGCCTAGGCTAGACCATCGAGAGTGCTCGACAAGCAACCCTAAAGATGAGAAGAGAGAAAAACCTCAAAAAAAATCACTGAAAAAATATTTTAAGCAAATTTAAAGTAAAGAAGGAATAATACAAGGAAAAAATAAAAAAAAAATATTTAGAAAAAAACACAAAACATAGAAATAAATACATACAAAAAATGCTACAAATAGAGAAAGAAAAGAAGAAACAACTCACATCAAAATGACTCACACCAAAAAATAGTGTGATCAAACTACATCTCTCCATCTGAAAAAAAAGTGATGAGAAACAATAGAGGCAGAATGTAATCTCTAGTCCATATGAGCATGAGGGGTATGAACCACTTAAGAGTTCTTAGTTTTATAAATTGTCGAATGATCAATCGAGTGGTCATACATGCTACTAGTAGGACTTTTAGAAAGTTTTGCCCTTTCTTCCCTATGTTGTCGGTGCATAATATATCCAGAAACAAAATGCTCAGACGAACCATAGTAGGTACATCCTAATAAGTTAGAATGAGAAGAGCGAGGGGGAGATCTCCCAATAGTACTCCAAGAATATCTTAGACACTGGTTGGCAAGATGGCCAACAGTACCACATGAATGACAAGAACGAACCAGAGAGCGAGAAGAATTAGGTCTCTATCTCTGAAGAGGAGAGAGATTGGTAAAAGTGCCTACATTGAGTCTTATACGGATGATAATTCAATCTCTCACAATGACGTCTAATATACCCATGCTTACCACAGTGGTAACAAGAAGGGATGAAGCATGTAGGTAGTGAAAATAAACCATCATCAGCATCACGAGAAGAAGAAACAAAAGGTAAGATGTTAACCCTACTAGAAGAGACTGGTTGAAACGACACCTACGACTTACCTTTCGTACCAACTTTAACTTTACCTTTTGTAGCAATAGTCTTGTGACTAGGATCTTCTACTACATGTTTGATGAAAAGAGGAGCAATAGTGGGAGCAGTAGCAGTAAAAGTAAATGTTGTAGACTTAACAAAGAGAGAAACATAAGTAGCAGTAGAAGGAGAAGAGGCTGCACAACTATCATTAGTAAAATGTAGCCCTTGTCGGTTATCAAGTGCCTTGATGCCAACAAGAATCTCATCAAGCTTCGGTGTACCCATAAGAAGTTTCTTAACAGTGGTCCTAGAAGTGTTCCAACTCCTTCTCTAGGTTAGACTACTTTGCATTCAAAGCAGTGAGTAGGTCATCCTTTTTTTTAATAAATGCCTCAAGAAATCTGGCAGAACTGCCTAGATTTTTAACTTTATCCTGAAGAGCTAACAACTCCTCATCCTTTTCAAACAAGGCATGAGAAAATATTCCTTTTTGCTTTGCAATATCTCAACCTTCTTTCCTAGAAGTGATATTTTTTCAATATCTTCATCAGACAGATCTGGACTATCTTTGATCTTCTGCATCTTGAAGTCTCTTCAAGTTTTGCTCAAGAAATCTCATTCTTGATTTGTTGGATTTGCTTCAATAACCATGTCGTTGAGTTTTTTTTGCATAATCTCACATTTCTTAGAGAGATTATCTCTATCCTAGATGTGAGTGGATTGCTTATTATCAAAATCAGCTTTGAGAGCATTTAGTTCTTTTTCTTTATCCTCAAGGCTGTTCAAAGCCTTCTTCTAAGCTTTCTCAGTCTTAATGTGCTTCCTAAGCAATTCATTGTAAGTATCTAAGAGCTTATTGTGCTCATCCTCATCGAGGAATCTGGAAGATTTAGAGGTCGTATTAGGAGGATCATCTTTGGTTGCTATAAAGGCTATAAAGTTACTTTCATCCTCTTCCAAACTACAGCTACTATCCAAAATAGTATCATCTACCATCATGGCCTTTTCCAGATTCTTGTCCCTTTAAGCGACACTAAGTAGCAATGTGTTTGAATTTTTCTCACTCGTAACACCTGACATGTCTAGTCTGACTCCTAGACTTAGGTCTATCTTCATCTTCCTCTAGGTCTTCAACTCTGACTCTAGAATCGCTTTGACTATAGCTTTCTCTTTTAGATTTACTAGGAATGTTCCTTTTGCTCCTAAAAACTTTCTTAAACTACTTTGCTAACAAATCAAATTCTTCTTCATCCAAGCTGGATGAGTAATCACTATCAACAGTGGCTTTACTTTTTCCTTTATGAGTCTTGGTGGTCTTTAGAGCAATACTCTTCCCTTGATCAATAGAAGAAGTTCTTTTGGGAAGGAGGTGGTGAATTTCAAAAGCTTAGAGATCACCAACAATCTCATTAACTTTAAGGGTTCTCCTTTCAAATCTATCTCTATAATAATAACCTTTTCACAAAAAAAGTTTAGGCAAGCTACAAAGAATCTTCTCAATAACCTTTTCAGCTTGAAGTTCTTCATCAATAGGATGGCCCAAGTTGTAGGAAGTATTGATGGTGTCGAGAAGCATCCGTAAAACTTATCAAACATCTCATCTTCCTCCATCTAAAGAAGTTCATAATCTCTCTTCAGTCTCATAAGCTTGGATTTCTTAACAATAGAGGTACCTCATACGTTAAATATCACAAGCTTCCTTGGAATTAGTGTAAGCATAAATTCTCTTATACTCTTCAATAGTGATAGCTTGAGTAAGTGTACATATAGTCCTTTACTATTCCAATCGCACTCACAACTTTCTTCTTTAGTCCATTCAATCATGGGCTTAGGAACAATTATTCCATCTTCAAGAGTTTTTGTAGGAGGCATCCAACCATTCTCTACCTGATACCAGACACAGTCTCCCATCGACCAGAAGAAGCTAGCATTTGAGACTTCTAATAGACATAATTGCGCTTAGTTAGAAGTGAAGGTCTACCCGTGTTTCCTCCTTCACCGAAATCCATCCAAGTAAAAAGTGAGTATATAAAAAGTACGATAAATAGATCAACACCGGAGCGATTAAGCCTAATTAGGATGTACCAACTCTGATACTAATTAAGAGAAGTCCTAACTTGGTGAATAACCAAGTTTAGATGATACGGATACTTAAGAACTCGCACTTCTCGTATGAGCAGCAAAAAGTAAGTAACAATTAAGAAAATGCATAAAATAAATAAGATAGATATCAGACAATAATGATAAAAGAAGTAAATATTTTGTAATCTTTGTAAATACTATATATGTTGTCACATATACTGTGTATACTAATATTATACTAACTCAGCCAGCAAATCAAGCAAACACAACAACATAACGTGGTAAACCCACTTAGGCTCCAATCCTAAGTGTTAACATTCACGAGTTGCATAAGGCAATCACTCAGCAGCCAAATTCACTAATAGAATAAACAGTTAATACATAATTGATAAGGTAAGACTTTGAATACCTCTTTCAGTTAGGGACCACAAATCCTAACTGCCTAGGCTACTATCACCAGCTGTCGCCACAGCTACTGCGATCTTAACTGGATCCGGCTCACCTCCAGAGTTACACCACCATGCAGTGTGATGCTAATACTTGCAATCAGTATACATGTACAACAATATATACAATTTTACCTCAAATATGATTTTAGAATAAAATACCTAGTATCAACGCTAAGGAAACACACTTAACATATGTTGATACGAAAAATCCACCTCGTAATAAAAAATATACTCAATGTATTGTTATTACGAAAACTCCATTTGATAAAATATTTTTAACAAACTCTACCACCACATTGTATCTCAATACAAAAATAACACTCGATATATTGAGAATATGAAATCTCCTTTTAAAATCAATTCACAAAAATCTTCTAGTGAAAAATCACCTCTAAATCATTAATACGAAACAACACTTAAGTATTAGTGATACAGAAAAAATATATTTTTGACAAAATATTTAGGCAAAACAAGTTTTATGTAGCATACAAATCATCTCAAAGAGTATGAGAAATGGGGATTAAATAAGTATAAAAGGTGTGTAGAATAACAGAGAGAAGGATATTTATAGTTGATTTTTTAGCTTCTAAGTCTCTTGTTGACCCCTCGCCTTGCACCCCCGCGAGGCTTCATTGACCACCTCAGCGAACCTCTAGCGAGACGTTAATGAGGTCCAATGAGTCACAATTCACTCTGTGCACATTCGTTGACCCTTCGCCGACCCTGGCTAGCCAACCAAAAGAAGTTTATTCAATGCAAAATTTCACCAAATAAAATGTCATAAATACCCAGCAACTTAGGGAAACAAATGTAAGTAAAAATATATTTTAACATGCAATAAATATACTCTCAACTACCTCATGATATGTATATTATACAAACATACATTAGTGTTAACTGCTATGTGAGTGTATGTAATACTAATCACAAACAAAGTACTGTACAAAGAGGTAGACAAAATACTAAGTAAAATAACAGACTCTGTGTTTTGCACACCAAAACGCTAACAAAGACATAAAGAAACTTACAATAATAAAAGAATCAAGGTTTGTACCATATAAAAATACCAATATTAAAGAATATATACATCATTTTCATACAAGTTCATACTACCCATCAAATCAAAGCAAGTAAAAGGATTTGCTTTCATTTTTTTCTTTTTTCGAAGAGTAATTTTATAGATCTCATACTTATTTTAAAAGTAATATTTAAGTATCATATTAAATTGTTGTTATACTTTAGTTCTACTATTATTAAAAAGTGATAGCATAAGAATAAATAATATTTTTTATTTATTTATTTATTTAATTTTTTCAATTGTAACTATTTAAGTCAAACCAATATCTATCTAATACAACTGAAAAAAAAATTATTAACTTGTTATTGTACAATAACTTTTTTATACCAATTGAGCTAAACTACAATAAAAAATAAATATAAGATGTAAATTCTATTTTGCAAGAACTAAGACATATTATCTTCTATTGTTTTTAACTATTATAGGCGTTTCTGATCTTTTTATTTGAAAGAAAAATAAAAGTTATCAAACAAATTACATCAAATAAATATTTAATAAAAAATTACATCAAATAAACATAAAGGAGATTCTAATCTTCCAGATTTCTTTGTATAAGGGTAATAAAATTATTTACCTAAATAATAGAATACTTATTTTAAAAACTATGTGAACAAAAAAATATATAGATGAAAAGTTCTTTTTGAAAAGATATATATATTATAAAAAATATCTCTTTTTAATAAGATTTATATTTATACAAAGAATAACACAAACAAAATTTTTTTCTTTTACTTTTAACCTTAAAGTATTTTATCAAATAAAAAATTTGCCAAACCAAATAAAAGCCAAATAAATATCTGGTGGGTATTGTAGAGTAACTCTTCTTTATTATATAAACTAATAAAAATAGAAATAGAAAGCCGTTTGTGTCATGTCGTTCTCCCACTGCGTTTTTTTATAATAATTTTGTTTAATTTTTCTTATACACAAATAAATATCAAAATAATCCTTAAATAAATACACATCTCATTAATAATTGTTCTAATATTTTATTGTATAACAATTTTACATTATTATCCTTTAATAATTGTTTTAGGTGATAATTTATATGATTAATGGGCAAATTGGGTCGAATCAATTTATTTACGAGTGGACGATATTTCCGTTGAACTAATATTGTTTTCTCATATATCAGATAAATTAAAAAAAAATTAAACTAATAAACAATATTTTGAAGAAAAAGAAACTTATAAAATTGCATGTTAAGATCGTCGTACTTGCTACTTATAAAGTAATAAGTAATTTTATATGTATTAAATTATTATATTCATCCGGTGTAATATACAATGCTTTTATGAAGAAAAACAAAAGCTTATAAAACCTTATGTTAAGATTGTCACGGGTACTGCTTATAAAAGAGATGAATAATATTATATGTATTAAATTATTATATACACTAAGCGATATGTTACTATTAAATTAGATGTTAAAGTTGGAAGACAAGATGCTCGTGGGATCACTTATTAACAAAGATAAATTATTTTATATCATGTGTATCAATACATATATCAAATTGTAATAAAAAAATATTTTTAAAAATAATTATTATTATAAATATATTTTTCACTAAAAAAAATAATAAATCAACTCTTTATTTTAAAAATATTACTCAATAATACAGTTATACAAATTGTAACATCATTTTTTACCTTGGTCGTTTGGCCCTTTTTTTGTTGCCTTTTTTTAGCTTTACCATTACGTTTTTCCCTTTTATACACCAATAATACAAAAATATTTCTATAATAAATAATAGTTATATTTGATAATTTTATTATATATTAACTTTATATTATTAACATTTATTATTGTTTAATTACATTATATGTGAAATTTCATGTAGTTGATGATTACATAAGTAATAAACGAGTTGGGTCCAATCAATTCTTATTTTATCTTATACATAAAAAGCGTCAATAATTTTGTTTATCTTCATTTTTCTTTTCTTTTCTTTTATACACTAATAAATACCCTAATATGCTCAATATAAATATACTGATGGTTTTATTGTGTATTAATTTACATTATTATCCTTACATAATTATGTTAATCGAATTAAGGGAAATATTTGTTATTATCTTATCTTATATATAATACTTAATTAATTATGTTTATACTTAGTTAATTAGTTATTATCTTATCTTATATATAAAGAGTCAATAGTTTGGCTAAATTATATATTTAGTCCCTAAATTTTAATTAAATATAAGTCCCAAACTTTTAAAATGTATAATTTAGTCTTAAACTTTTAAAAATTCACATATAAGTCTCTAAATCTTTAAATCATATAATTTAGTTCCTAAACTTTTGAAATTTCATATATAATTTTCTAAATTTTGATTCATAAATATGTATTTTAGTAGTAAAGCTAGGACCTATGTGTAAATTTTTAAATGTTTAGAAACTAAATTATAGAATTTAAAAATTTAGGGATCTACATGTAAAATTTTAAAAATTTAAGAACTAAATTATATGATTTAATAGTTTATAGACCTATGTGTGAATTTCTTAAAATATGTGGATTAGTGCAGTAATTAAGCCCAATAATTTTGGTTGTCGTTTATTTTTTCTTTATTTTTTGGACACCAATAAATAGCAAAGTCTCCTCATAATAAATATATATTTTATAAATAGTTATTATTTGTAGTTTTCTTATGTATTAAATTTATATTATTGGCCCTTGTATAATTACTTTAATCACATTAAGAGAGATATTTAATGCGATTTATGCTTATTTGTTTGGTAAATGAGTAAGATCCGGCTAAATTATTATAAGATTATATTTATCAAAAATGTCATATTTAACATGAATTAAAAAAATAGTTAACTAATAAAAACTATTATCAATTCAAAATTGCTAATATAAATAGTCAACTAAAAAACCGCTATGTTACTTGTAATGACGATATATGCTATGATATATAAAAATACTCAAAAAGAAAAATAAATAAATAAATAAGGTGGGAGGGACAGGTAAATGTGATTTACTTTTTAAACAAAATTATAAAACATGTAAATTATAAGGGCAATTGTAAATATCTTAACCTGTTAACAACAACAATTCACATTGACCATTATAAGTGGATGTATAAAATAAACTTTGCTATTGTGTTAGTAATATTGTACAACATGGTTTGTTACCATAAAACAAGTTAAGACAAAAACTTTTCTATTTTTATAGACATCCACTTATAATTATAATGTTACATGTGAGTTGTTGTTTGTAAGAAGTTAATATATTTAGAATAACTCTTTCTTAATTGATATATTCGCGATTCTTTCTGTAGAAAAGCCTGAGAAATGAGGTTGGTAACTTTATATATATATATATATATATATATATTATGTATATATATGTATAATATAACAGATGTACATCTCTATTATCTTAAAAAAGCAATAATTTCTAAACTTCCTCTTATCTAGGCTTTTATTTTCACTGTTATGACTACTGAGTCTGAAAGCTCTCTGCTATGATGAGAAGACACAGTCACAGAAGCCATGACTCTGTATCCACCAATTAGAAGCAACAAAATTTATTGATGAAGAACAACAGTTAAAACAGGGCTCAAAAACAAACTAATTATAATAATAATTAATAATTTTGATAGAGAAAAAAAAATAATAATAATAAAAGAAAAGAATAGGATATAAGTATGGAGCATTTCTGTCTTTTACCTGCTTGTGGAAGTATATGCCTTATCAAAAGGTCCAAGTTCTTTGTTTCAGGAACAAGCTTAATCATGCCCAACAAACAATTTGCTTAAACAGAAAACTTGGAAGCTTTCTCCATTATTATTTTTTTTTTTTTATGCGACTCAAAATAACACCTTTAACACATCCAAGTATATTTTATGTCATTAATCTAGCCATACCTATTTGGCTTGTCGCTTTTATTGTATAAGAATAATATTGATAATAAAAATAGTATATATATTTATATTTATACTAGTTAATGACGTGAGTGAATACATTAGAAAAATACAATGATATAAGTATTACATTTAGATTTTTAAAAATAAAAAATATGAATCTAATATGAATTATAAGCACATGTGAGTGCACATCACCCAATAGCCTGATAGTAAATATGATGTTTTATATTTTTTTGGATGTAGGTTTAAGATTCCTTCCCATAATTTAGAGTAGTTAGTGATTGTATATCTTAAAGTGAATTTTATCGATTAAAAAAAATACATACATGTGAGTAAAATTCTTTAAGTTCTAAAAGTGTTTTCTCAGTTTTATTTGTTCTTTTTCTAGAAATTATATACAAGTATGGACAAATGTAATAAACATATGGAAATTGTGGAATTAAATTCTTGAAATTGTAATTTTCAAATTGTGTTTAACTTCGATAGATATGGTAAATTAAGTTATTTTAGCATTGAAAACTCTTTTTAACTTAATTATTTTTTTTTTATTTAAAATGTCACATTTTTCTATTTTTTGTAAAATAAATAAACGTAATAATTTTTCATTAAGATAGTAAAATTAAAGAATAATCCTCTATATTATATAAAACTTTTAATGTATGCGCATTATTTTTTTCTAATATTCTTGTAAAAAAAATAAGAAATTGTACAATTAGATTTATAATTGCATCTAATCTATCTATCTATATTATATTATATTATATATAAAATTCTAAATTCACTCTTAAATAAATTTTGGAAAAAAATAATATAATGACATATCTTGTTTTTTATATTTTATTTAATTTTTTTTAATATCATTATTTATTATATCTATTTTTGATAAATATGTGTATGCTTTAGTTAAACAGTTTTTGCAATAATATATCTTTAATTGAGTAAAAACTTTATGGTTAATTTTTTTATTATTTATCTACTTGTCATTATATCAAATAAATTTCAATAGTACTACAAGAAATTTCCCTTTTTGCTGCACTAGAAAATTCCATTTATTAAGTTGCAACAAAAAAACACATTCATCATATATAAAAATATTTAATGTATAAAAATTGTTGTGAAAATCTTTTTATAGCATCTAAGCTATATTTTTTAAAAATTATTAAAATGTACATAAAAACTGCCATAAATAAGTGACCTGTTATTTGCTTCATTGCCAAATATGGCATTCTCCAATGTCGCAAAAAGCTACATTTCTTGTAGTATATATATATATATGTTGTAAACGTTAAACAAAACATAAAAATCTTGCCCTTTATATTTGATTTTAAATTTTGGAAAAAATTTAAGGTCAATAATTATAATATCTATTTTCGATATATGTATGCTATGATTAAAATTTCTTTACAATAATGTATAATCTTTTAATCGTCATTGTGGTAAATAAATTTCAAATATATTGTAAACATTAAACAAAACATAAAAATCTTGAGATTTATTTTTTATTTTAAATTTTGGAAAATCTTTAAGGTTAATGCTTATCATATCTATTTTTGATATATATGTATGCTTTGGTTAAATTGTTTTACAATAATGTATCTCTAATTGACTAAAAAACTTATGATTAAATTTTTATTATTTTAATTTAATTGTTATTATCTATATTATATATAAAAGTCTGAATTACACCTAATATTATTTTGGACAAAATAATTTCTATATTTTAAACTATTGACATTAATTACCCTTATACAATAATGGAATAAGAATTAATACATCCCATAAGAATCATATGATATGATGTTTATTACATTCAATAAAAACTCTAAAAATTAGTTTACTTTCACAATTAATTTGAAAGCCTCTAAAAATTAATTTCATATATATTTTTAAATATATTGTAGAAATTAACGAAAGAAAAAATTAAAACATGAAAAATAATTCACGTGCAATGCATGTATATTTAACTAGTATCAAATAAATTTCAAATATATTGTAAAAATTAAACAAAAATTAAAAGTAAAATAATTTTTGGGCAAACTTCACGTGGAAGTCTTTCTCCAAAAGCTATGAAATGTTTCAATGTTCAAAGTTGAGGGTATATTTGTCTTTAAAAAAAATTAAGTGTAATTTAAACTTATATGTATATTATTTTAGGGAGATTGAGTGTTATGGTGAGACTACGATGCTCTTCATAAAATGATGCTCTATATTCTTTTGCTTACGTTTTTATTTGTGCCTATGGTCCCATTGTACTTCCAGACAACATGATAGAGCAGCCATCAATTATTCTATGCACAAATAGTAAAAACTAAAAACACCCCTTTTGCATATTATAAAATACATACAAAATCAATGGTGTTAAAAACTCAATTCTTAAAAAACCATGCAATTTCATCCTATAAGTCCTTCCATGAACCAGAAATATTATTAACTGGGCATTAACAGAGAGGCTGAGTCTAGCAGCATAACATGATAACATCTATGCATTTAAAAGACTTAGTAATAACTATAACATTGGGTCAATCTTGGAGAGTGAGTAATTTAGATAGAAACTTTTACCTCTTATTAGGAGTTATCAAGTTTAAGAATTTTAACTGTACAATAAAACCAACCCTGTATAAATATAATACATTGAAACATAGTAATAAAATATGTGAATGATCATAGTTCATGTTTGGTCGACAATTATAAGAATCATAATATAAATGATTTATGATATTTTTATGTTTGATTTCACTGTTAATATATAATAAAATATAAAAAATTCCAATATTAGCAATAATGCTTATTACACATAAATACGTTGAAATGTTATATTTTTTTTAACACATTTAATCAATTATGATTTTTTTTTTCATTTTATCTCATGTAAAAATAAAAAAAAACTTTATATTCTAATTTTAGTTCATTTTTAACTTTATATAATTTTTTTAATTAAATATTATAATTTATTTTTCATTCTACTGATTAAATAAATATTATAATTCTACAATTGTTTACGTTAAATTTAATTTATTTTATCATTTATATTCTTGTTATTATGTTTTGTTTTCATGGTTGTACCAAACATGATCATAATTCTGAATGGAGACTAACGTTCAGTGTAATGGCACTCTGCTTCAAATTAAACGGCTGCAGTTATGACTACATGTGATAGTCAAGTTGAAAATGCTTTCCCACACTAGTTATTGCATTTTTATCTTTAGATTAAATGTGAGTCAATTGTAATTTCTAATTAATCTCTGTCATATACCATTAAATTGTAACATCGTCATTATAATAAATGAGTTTTCCCTCTTTCCTTTCTTTATGGGAGTAGTTTGTTATTAATTGCATTTAGATGACATATATATATATATATATATATATATATATATAAACAATTAACACAATTTAATATATTTATCATTTTATATATCATAATATAAATTTAAGATACCCTATTTTCATAGCACAAAATACTACTTCTAAAATAATTATTCTATTTTTAAAAAGATCAAATTATTAAATTGTGAGATAAAATTATAAGTTGTTCTAGCATTAGTATTTTCTTTTCTCAAAGTATTTATTGTTGAGATAAAGGTATTAGGGGTCATGATATTATGTTAAAATTGATACTTTAGTCACGTAATTTATAGGTGGATATAAATGATCTTGTTATTCTTTAAAATATGGCATTTTACACTAAAATGTGCACTTTAGCTTAGTGCATGATTTTAATTAATTATGAGATTAAAATATTCTTTTTTAATAATTATGAGACTAAATATTGTACTTATTTTACATTATAACATGATTTGGAGTAACTAATTTAATAATTAAGGAACTAAAGTTCCATATTTTGCATTAAAATGAGACCATTCCTACTTCTTACTTTTAATAAATAGTCTCATAATTATTTTAATATATTAATACAACATAAATACATTTGATACATATAATATTAATTATTTTCCTCCAAATTGGAGTGGAAAGATGATAAATGCTATTTATATGATGAGAGAGGGGAGGTAAATATATAGAATTGATGTAAAATGAATTATCCCTTCATCTTCCATATTTCATTTGATGTCAATAATGAGCTTATGAATTAAAATTCTCTTTATATTTCATCTTGTCTTATATAAATTGTAATTTTAATGGGTATAATTTTAAACATAAAGTCCTATTATTTTTTATTTTATCAAACTTTCATATTTTAAAATAAATCATGTTCTATTTTATCATTATTTTTTTTATATATTTTTATTTATCTCATTTAAACTTATTTAAAATAAATAGAATATCTTAAGTTGTATCATTATATTATCATCCTAGCCCATCAAACAAATAAATGGGACAATATGCATAGGTCCGGTAATTATCCCATTTAGTGTCCAATTTTAGTCTATTTTACAGGACGATAAGTTAAGTAAATTTTTTAATATAAAATTTAAGAAGAAATTTTTTACATATTTATGTGATTTAATATATATGTGTGTGTGTGTGTGTGAAAATTTCACATAGATATTACAAGTACATAAAATTTTCACACCGCTATGTGTATATTGTGTGAAAGTGAAAAGTAGAAAAATAGTGTGTGAAAATTTCACATAGATATTACAAGTACATAAAATTTTCACACCGCTACGTGTATATTGTGTGAAAGTGAAAAGTAGAAAAATAAATCATAAATAATAATAATGAATTATGAAATAAAATTAACTAAAAACAAATTATAAATAACACTGCAATTCAACCCTACAGACTTTGGTGGTCATATATTGCAGAAGAAAAAGCCAACTCTCCTAACTGCCCAATTTAAATGAGGTAATAAAACGGTAACAAATATGGTTTGTCAAAACAGAGAAAGTTCCAAAAAGACATTAAAAACCCTAAAGACGAAAGGACTGTCCCTAGCTATTTATAACACCTATTTAGGGTCCAAGGATCAGCCAGCCCACTCTGCCCTCCCTATCTTCATCTGCAAAATTTGTACTTTCGGTCTTTCGAATATTAGCAAAACCTCATGTTTCTTTCAAGAACCCACCAAGTCCTTTTTTCTACAGTCCATTTACTCTACAAGTGAGAAACAATCATGAGGCAGAGTCGATCATCATCATCATCATCGTCTTCTTCTTCTTCTTCTTCAAAAGATGAGACTAAAGCAGATCCTCGTCTCTCTGGTGCTTATATCCGTAGTTTAGTAAGACAACTTACCTCTTCAAAAACAAAAACCAAAGACAGTAGTACCATGAACAACCCAAAAGAAGACAACCTAGGCTCTACTAGTTTAACCAAATTTGGAAATGAAACCCAAAATACTCAGAAAAATACCCAACAACCACAACACCACAAAAAACAAGTAAGAAGGAGACTTCATACCACTAAGCCTTACCAAGAAAGGCTTCTGAATATGGCTGAAGCTAGAAGAGAGATTGTTACTGCTCTCAAGTTTCATAGAGCTTCTATGAAACAACAACAACAACAAGACAAACATAAACATTATCAACCACAACAACAATCCCAAGTAGTGGAGTCTCCACAGATCAACCCAAGTTATGAATTACAAGAGGGAAGGATTAAATCTAGAAGAAACCCAAGAATATACCCATCAAACACAGTTCCTTATAATTCCAATTTCCCTCAACAATATAATCCACCTCCAAATCCAAACCCATTTTACAATTGTTCTGTTTCCCCAATTACTAATTCTCTTCAAGTTTCTGACAATCCCAATTTCCCACTTCCTAATCAAACCCTAGGCTTGAACCTAAATTTTCATGATTTCAATAACATTGAATCTAGTCTTTATCAAAAAAACAACAACAACCCATTATTCTACTCAACCTCAATTGCATCCCCATCTTCATCATCTTCACCAAATCTTTCTGTTATTATGGAACATGAAGTGTCTGGTTCTGTTTCAATGTCACAAAATGAAGAAATTGTGGGGACTCCTATTTTGGCTGCTGATAATTTTATGGACTCTAGTGTTGCAACAAGTGGTGGTGGAGGCTTGCATGCAGCTATGGATGAGGAAGAAATTGCAGAGATCAGATCAATAGGAGAACAATATCAGATGGAATGGAATGATACTATGAATTTGGTTACTTCAGCTTGGTGGTTTAAATTCTTGAAAAGTTTGGAACTTGGTGGCTCAGATGTGAATGTTGAAGATAATAAGATTGATGGGTTTAATCAATTTGATCAAGACATGGAATTTCCTTCCTGGTTAAATGTGAATGACCCCAGCTTTCAACACCATTTTGATTATTACTCTTCAGATAATTACTTTCAAGATTCTGCTTTGCCTTGGTAAGAATTCAATTTCTTTTCAGAATAAAAAGGAAATATTACTTTAATCTAATTCCTTGTATCTTTTGTTTTAAAATGAATTGGGTTTTTAGTTGGGAATGATTTCGTATCTCAATTGATTGAGTCTAATCTGAAAATATATTTAAATCCATCCAATTTCTACGCTCAAATGGTGCTTATCAATCGAAAAAACGGTTTTGAAGTATAATTCGTAAAAGAGTCATTCAATTTAAGAGCCGTTTTTTTTTTTTTTTTCATTTCTTTATTATTATTATTATTATTTTCTGAAATCAGTTGTATACTTATTCTTAAGCAAAAAAAAAAAAAAAAAGTGGTATACTTATTCATCCTCGATCAAAACTGCTTTAGATATTTGACTTTTACGAGTCATCGATTAGTAAACAGATAGATCCCAATATAACTCACCTCTTAGATATGTTCTGCTTGTTTGCACGCTTCATCGAAGTTCTGACTCGTCAACATTATCATGCACAAAAAATTGTATTAAGTTTTGATGTAAGCATAAACATAATCTTTTTTTTTTAAAAAAAGAACATAATTATTTTATTAATTATATACTCACATAGTTACGAAAAAATTATTCATTATTTATAAAATAATTGATGATGTCGTATTGTTCTTAAAATAAATAATGATATGATATTTTAAATTAATAAAATTTAAAATTAGTATAACTATTTTTAAAAAAATACAAACACTCAATACATGATAAGGAGAGCAATCAATGAGATGGAATGAATAATACCTCCACAATTACACACCCAAGCAACGCAATTCTGTGTGGGTAAAAGTTATGACACTTACATCTTCTCATTTTTTTCACAAAAATATTTTTAGATGTAATATTTATAAAATTATAGATAAATTATATGCATAAATAGAATTTTACCTCTAAATTATAATTTAAGACTTGTATAACTCAAAAACTTATTATAATTTAAACACATATACATTCAAATAAAATAACATTTTTTAATAAAAAACAAGTAACATCTCAAAAATAATTATTTTTATTATTATTTTATATTGTTTATATGATGCCTCAACTTACTTAATATGCTGAATCTTCTCCTGCACCCGCATAAACATATACAATAATATGTTCAAAGTTTTACGCAAAATAATATATATTGTAACACAATAAAACAGAATTTCTTTCTAATTTGGTGGGCCGTTCACATATAAAGGCTGGCCAATTGGTTCAAATGCCATTTGCTTTTTTTTTTTTAATAGCAAATGCTATTTGCTCTTTGCCATGTAAAAGGTTTATATATATATACTTTGTACATAAATTATTTTACGTATTTTAATTTATTTTTTTTTGTTAATTTTTATAATATATTTCAAATGATACATAATTTAAATTTTTATGCTTTCAAATTAATTATAAAAATAAAATAATATTTAGAATTCTTATTAGATGTGATAATTATTATATGAATAAAGTTTTTACTAAATGTAATCATTATATGAATAAAGTTTTTATTGGATGTGATAATCATTATATAAATAAAGTTATTATTAGATGTAGTAATCATCATGTATAGAGTATTTATTTAACATGAAAATAGATTTTAATAGGGAAATTAATGTCAATGGCTTAAAAGATTGAGATGATTTTGTCAAAAAAAAAAAATATTATGTGTAATTCAGATTTTTATATATATAAATAATTTCATTTTAGTATCCATGGTTCACTATTGGTATTATTTTTGTTGAAAAATTATAGTAATTCAAAATTTTGATCAAACAAATTGGAATAATTTTGACATTTATGATTCTTAAATAGAGATGGACGAAGGTTTTTTAGTTTTGAAATAATTACTACACACTTAGACAATCACACGGCTACATATACATATATATATATTTTGATGGGTTCCGAAATCATGCCTTCTTAATTCTTATAATAAGCATATATTATTGTAATATATTATAATTGATATATTTTTTTTAATTCTTAATAGCAATTATTTATTTTTAAAAAATGGGTAATAATAATTTTTAATTGCTAAAAGCAAATATATACAGACACATAAAATATAGTTTTACTTTTTTGAAAATAAAATATAGTTTTTGACCGACTATATATTTGCGTAAATTATGAAAAAGTTTTTTGTTGTAGCAGGTTCATTTATGAATTATGATACTAAAATATGTTTAAACTATATATTGATATTTTCTCCTTGAAATTATATAATGAACAGCATGGACATTGGAGAAATTGAAGGTATGGATGGCGACTGGTTAGCGTGAGCATGCAATGACAAGGATTGATCTGTCGTTTTTTGTCAATCACTGAATTTTTGCTTGGTAGATGTTTTCGCAGTGTTTCTTTTGTTTTTCATTTTTGAGATAAAATAAGGCTTGTAGGGATGTCAAAGTAAGCAGCTGGGTTGCAAGCCATATATGGGTAATAATGTAAGGAAGGAGCATCTATCTATACTTGTTATCTCCTTTCCCAGCTTCATATATAAATTAATATTTTTGATAATTATATATTGATCCTTTTGGTTTTTGTTTTTTTCTTTTTAGGATGCCAGATATTCCACAGATTTTATAAAATGAGTGTTTTGGTTCTATAGCTTTTAACTTGAACATATAGACTTATAATTTTAAAAAAAGTATACTTTAATACTAAAGCTACGAGATTAAAATGCAGTCTTTTTTGAGATTATAATGCATTATTTTTAAGATTAAAATGTATATTTTTTAAAAATATAAAATTAAATTCCTTTAATTAAAAACTATAATACCATAGCACTTATTTGTCCCATGATATGACCCAACTGGCGCCACTCTCCCAATTTTTTTCTTTAACAATTTTTCAGGAATCTATTCTGTTCAATATACTAGTTTTAACAAATTTCACAGGTCAATAATTCATATTTAATAAGTATATAACAATAATAATTGTCGAATAATAATAATAATTATTATTGCAAAATTGTGTATTTAGAAAATAAAATCTTTAAACATAATTTTTCTTTAGATGCTTTTATTATAATAATAATGTGAAAAATGATGTGTATTATTTGATTACTTTTGAATTGAGATAAGATAAGACGTGTATTAAAGCAAAAATAATGATTTTACATAAATATGACCCGCTTATAAATAGATAGACTTAATTCGATCTTTTTATTAAGTCTATAAGCATGAATGGCATAAATTATTACATCATAAATGAAAAAATTATTCAAATGTAATAATATAAAGTCAATGCACAATAAACTTATTAAAATAACTATTTATAAAAAGTATTATATTTATTATAAA
Source organism: Elaeagnus macrophylla (assembly GCA_029378325.1). NCBI lineage: Eukaryota > Viridiplantae > Streptophyta > Magnoliopsida > Rosales > Elaeagnaceae > Elaeagnus > Elaeagnus macrophylla. The sequence goes on along the minus strand of CM055649.1, from coordinate 3,151,153 downwards.
AATATTTTAATATTTATTAATGAAAAAAATTCAAAAAAAAACTTAATAAAAAAAAGTTAATAAGGAAATAAGTAAAAGAACAACGACAAAATGTTAAAAATAACATTTTAATACTATACTTATATCATTTTTAATTTAAAATAAAAATTTTATTTTTATTATTATAAAATTTAAAAGTTTTAATTTTCTGATTTTCACAATATTTTTTTTGTTTTCTAATACTTCTATATATAAAGATATTATAGCAAATATACGAACACGTGTGTTGTCAAAAGAGAGAGTTATACAGTTAAATTGTTGTGACGGCACTGATTCATTAGGGAGAAGAGTAATCTTACTAATATTTATCGCATCTCGTTAAATTCGTACCCTAAATATATATAAACATTACAAAATTATAAAAATAAACTATAATACCTTATAAATAAACTATATAAATATGAAAATCAGTCACATTCAATAAATATTGTAAAAAATAGCAAAAAATAATAAAAATAAAAATACAAGATATCTTAAGATGTTTTTCACAAAAAATAATATTTAGCAGAAAAAAATTTGAAAAAATTTAAAAATTAAAGCTAAATCTTAAAGAAAGAAATTCAAAATATTTAAAGAAGGATCATTTTCCAAAATAAGAAAACTATTCTCAAGAAAAGCATAATATATTATAGAATAAATAATAGAGAAATAAGTATTATTATAGCATATGCAAAAAAAAAAAAAAAAAAAAGGTTTAATATACTATTAATTGATAAAAAAATTATTATGAAAAAACTATAAAACAAAATTTCAGATAAAGGAAAAATTAGATAATTCATTTAGGAGGAATACAAATTTTAATAAAAGTAAATTTTAGAGAATGAATAATTACACTAATAAAATTAACATTATTTGAACGAGAAAATCTAATTAAAGATGAAAATTACTTATTTTTAATACATTATTTAGTATGATATTCACTAACAAACAATCACAACAATTCAATATATGGATAAAATAAATTTAAAGAAATAGATAGAACATGCAAAAGAATAGGATAAATAATAAAACTAGAAATATTAACAGAATATAATACATAATGAATGATATTTAGACATTAAAGGAAAAACTCTTATATAAGTATGAAAAAGTAATATACAAAGAATTAAGCTTATAAACACCTAAGAAAAAATCAATAAGAGACATAGAGAAATAGAAGAATTAAAAGAGAAAATATAAGAAGTAAAAGAATTAATTTATGAAGCAATAGAAAAACATTGATAAATTTTTCTAAAAATGTTATAAGAAAAATTACTAGAAATAAAATTAATTAGAAGGAAATAGTAACTTAATAAATATATCTAATAATTAAATATCTAAAATGAAAGCTTTTATTTTTTCAATAGAAAAAATAGATACCACAAATAAATCAAACATTAAAATTTCACAAAATATAAATGAAACTTTAAAAGAACTTTTTGAAGAAATAAAAGAATGTAGTTGTACCTAGAAATTACAACTATATATACACAGAATTTACAGAATTAAGAAGAGATGTCAACAACATGTCCATAGGAAATGAAACTCCAAGATATAAGTTTGATCCATTAAAATAATTAAGAGAATAACCTCATAGGAGATCTGATACATTAATATCTAAGAATGATAAGAAAAATAATGAAGGAAAATTTAAAAATAAAGCTATAATCCCAATCTAAAGGATTATAGAAAAGAATTAGATGGAAAATTTTTGAATCCTAAAAATTAAAATTTAGAAAAATTAATTTATTTGATGACTTTAACAAATTAAAAATTAGAAAAATATTATAAAGAAAATCTTTGCACAAATAATGAAGATGATGACATGGCAATAATTAATGAAAGTAACTCTAAATTAGAAAATACAATTTCAAAAATTCATATGGGATGTGTTACATTACCAATCTCATGTCAAAGGGAGAGTAGATAAACTTATGACCTACATAGGGAGGAAAGAAATAGAAAAAAACTTGAAGAATCTGATCGCCCCTATAGAGAAGACATCGACCTAAAATAGAAGAATGACTACATTGAGGAATTAGAGTTAGTATTCCACCAGGATTTAAATCACATGAAAATTATAAATCTGATCTTTTAAATTTAATTATATAAGAGATAGGAAAAATGTCTTAGATGAATGGACTAGTGGAATGAGTGTAATCCTACAAACATCTTCAACCACACAAACAAACTCTTCAATCTATAGAGTACTAGTAACTCACAAAATGATAGAAAATGTAAAAATTTAGTTTACAAATTTATCAGATTAATAACATTTACAAATGCAAAGAAATTCTCCTATAAATAGAGAACATCTAGACATTGTAGTAAACGAGATATATAAGAAATTTATTAAAGAACATACAAAAAAAACACAATAAATCTAGTGAATATGAAATTAAGGAAACCAAATGACATTTAACAAATATAGTAATATGTCACATGTGTTATAAACTCTTCAATATGTGAATATGAAATGTATTACCACAAGTAGGGGTGACAATTCGTGTCGAAACTCGAATAAACAAACAGAAAAAATACGAAACGAACATTAATGATTAAAATTAGGGTCAAAAACGAGTCGGCCCAAATAACACGAAAAAATTCAGTCCGTGTTCGAGCTGTGTTCGGGTCGGCCCATTAAACCTGATTTTTTTTTTAATTTTTTTTAAAAGGGTAAAGTTATATATCCAATTACCCATCCCATGGTCCCATTCGCAAAACCTTAGTTTATCCAAAATTTCCACCTCTTCTTCTTCGACAAGCCAAGACTCAAGACTTTTGACTGCAGCCGCCCACCTCAGGTCCCTAGCCAGTCAGCCAGTGCCCATTGCCCAGTCACCAACGCCACAACAAATTTAGGTAAGAGGAATTATGAGTGATTTGTTTTTCACCTCTTCTTATGAGTGATTCACTGATTTGTTTTTCCCTTAAATGAAAAACCCTAGCTATTGAAAGTTGAAACAATAACTTGCTTACAGAGGAAAGATATAGAAAATAAAGGTAAGAGGGAGTGAGACAGTAGCTGATTTCTTCTTATTTTTTTTTTTAAAGGCTCATATTAAGTGTAGATTATTGGAGATCTCTCACTGTGGGTTATGAATCCAATTCGAAAATGGAAGAAAAATCGAGAGGGAAAAGGGTTTCCTTTGTTCTTATTTCACTTATTTCATCTTTTGATGTCTGCTAAAATTTCAATTGCTTCTCTATGAAAGCATGTTTTTTATTTTGGCCTTCTAAATAAAAAACAGAAGTGTACATTAAGGGAAGGCAAACATATTCAATTTTATGTTTAGATTAATTATATTATAATATGGCAAAATTATATGTATTTAATTTTAGTTGCCTTCTATAAATTTGAGATTTTTGCATACAAAGTTACATTGATATGTGGTCTCATTGCTTCTATATGTGAGGAAACCAAATAAATATAGTGTAAATTATGAGTACTAGTATTAAGATGCTTTTTCTATAGGTGGAAGTGATTTTGAGTGTTTTGTATGTAGTTAGTGCCTCAACTTTTTTTGTAAAATAATAATAAATAAATAAAAAGAATAATTCGGGCCATCTCAAAATGTAACAATTCGTGTTCAAGCTCAAAATATCAACCCAAATCAAATTTAGGCCGTGTTCGGGCCAGGTGATTTAGGGCTGGGTTTGTTCAGGTCAGCCCGAACTGGCCCAATCCGCACTAATTGCCACCCCTAACCACAAGTTACCACCATCCATGAAAGAAACTTATAAAGAAATGTTCTACCAAAAATTACTAGGAATATTATATAAGACAATGACAAAATAATGAAATAATAAGAATAGAGAATTTATATCTGATACATTAGGAGGCAGAATAAGAATTCTTAAAAAATTGGATAATCATTAAATGTTAAGAAAGAGAAGAATATAAACGAATAAAAAAAAAATGATAAAGTCTGCTATAATACAAGAGATTTTGGAATACCAAAAAAATATGGATGCAATAAAAATCTTATAAGAAAATATAAGAAATCTAAAACATAGAAATTAAGAAAACAAGACTTTCAAAAATATAAGAGAAGATACAACCAAGAACCTTATAGGAAAATGTATAAACCACTAAAAAAGAAAAATTATTGTCCATCAGGAAAAAGAAATGCATATGTTAGATTTTGAATGAAGAATGACATTATGCTAATTAATGCTTTAATAGGCTTTAGCATAAAAATGAATTTAAAATGAATTTTTACAAAATGCAAAAATCTTAAAAGCTTTTAAAATGAAATTAGAACCAATAGATGAATTAGATATAAATGATACTTGTAGTATTTATCTATTAGAAAAACTGAAGAAGAAATTACTAACTTAGAGAGTGATTACTCTTCATCAAATGATAAATAATTTGTATAGTATTACAAATCAAAATAGTACTTATATTAAAATAAGACTAAAATTTAAAGGATACACAAGTTATCATTTGCATGTATACATAGACATAGGAGATAGTATGTATATAGCTATTAAACATGTGTTTTAAGAAGAACTATGGAGACAATCATACAAAGAATTAGTAGTAAGAATAGCAATCTACAATAAATTTTAACAAAGTCTTAAAGACACATATATATTAATAGGAGAAGAAAACTTCCATATCCCTACAATATATCAACAAAAAATTAGAGTTGATATTTTACTATGAAATAATTTCTTAAATCTATTTACCCTGTATCTAGATAAAATAAGTCTGAAAACTCTATATGGTGAAACCATCTATGTATCAAAAATTAGGAAAGTATTAACAGTTTCATCACCAACTTTTATAGCACAACATAAAATGTAAAAAAGTGATAAGAATATAGAAAAACAAAAACTAATTTTAGAAAATATTTTTTTAGACATAGAGGTTGACCAAAACTCATTTCTAAATGAAATACAAGAAGATATAGTCTCAAGTAGTATATGAAAATTATTAAAAGTATTATGTTCAAAAAACCCATTAGATCCAAATATTAATAGGTTTAATGAAACACCAAATATAAAATTAAAAAATCCTTCAAAGGTCATATGAGTAAAACCAATAATTTATACTCCAGACGATTGAGAAGAATTTAAAAAATAAATTTAAAACTTTTAGAATTAAAAGTAATCATTCATAGTAATTAACCGCACTTTAGCCCAGCCTTATTAGTAGAAGAAAAAGCTAAGAAAAAAAGAAGAAAAAAGAGAATGATAATAAACTTCAAAGTTTTAAATAAAGAAATTATTGATGATGATTATTTTATTCCAAAGAGAGAAAACTTATTATCACTCAATAAAGAAAATACGTATTTTTTAAGTTTTGATTGTAAAAGTAGATTTGGCAAATAAGACTTGACAATGAATCACAAAAATTAACAGCATTTAGTTGCCCACAATGACAATTCTAGTGTAAAGTTGTTTCATTTGAATTAAAACAAGTACAATGTATTTTTCAAATATATATGGATAATATTTTCAAAAAATATCACAATTTTTGTTGTGTATACATAGATAACATCTCAGTATTCAGTAATAAATTACCTAAACATTATTAATATTTTACAAGAATGTAGAAAATCAAGAATAGTACTATCAGAAAAGAAAATAATAATTGTTCAACAAAAAATAAAATATTTAGTGTTAGAAATAGAAGATGAAAAACATCACCTACAATCTCATATTTTAAATAACATACAAAGTTTCCTTAGTATAATTAAATATAAAAATCAATTACAATTTTTTTTAGGATAATTAACATATGCAGAGGTATTTATAAAAAAATTGACAAAAATGAGAAAACTATTACAAATAAAGCTTAAAAAAGATTATGTTTAGTAATAGACTAAGCAAGACACTAAATATATGAATAAAGTAAAAGTATAGGTAAAAAATTTACTAACTTTTAACCATCCAAGACCAAAAAATAAAATTATAATAGAAAAAAATGCTTCATATAAATATTGGGGGTAGTATTAAAAGAAAAAGTCGATGACAAAGATGAATATTTTTGTATATTTACTTTAGAATTTCTTCAAATCTTGAATTAAATTATCATAGTAATGAAAAATAATATTTGACTGTTAAAAAGGCTATTAAGAAATTCGCAACATATGTTATAAGTTCGAAATTTATTATTATAATTGATAATAAACAAGGAATTAAATTATCTAAGAACTAATATTATAGGTGACTATAAATAAGGAAGACTCATCAGGTAGTAACAATGGTTTAACTATTATAAATTTAATGTAAAATATTTACCTAGGAACTAAGAAATAATTTATCAGATATTTTGACTAGAGAATTAACACCTCTTACTATGTTTTAATTACAGGAATGAATTATCCTGATATAAAAATCAAGATTAAAAAAAAAGAAAATCCTAATTCGAAAAAATAAAATCAAAATCTTCATAGAACAGCTTGAGTTATTATACTTTAAGAAGTCTTTAGATAGTAAATGTATATTGGTTGACTCAACTAAACAAAAAATTCCGTAAAGAATTTAAAATCTCTAAGGGTAAAGAAGTTGAATCTTTAGAAGAATTTGAAAAGAAAGAGAATTAAAATTCTAAAAACAAGTAATGAGGAAACCATTACTAATAATTCAGAAAAGAAAAAAGAGAAAATCAATTGGGCACTTGAAGTTGATCAGAAGGAAGATTCAAAAAAGGTCAACGTTATATACGATGGACCAAAACAAAAGAATATACACCAGCTGACCAAAGGCAAGTAGAGCAATATTAAGATTTAGTGAAATCATCTATTGAGCTTTCACCAACAGAATAGAACATAAGGAAGTTATGCTAATTATAAAGTCTTAAAGTTGCTATCACCAACAAAAGTGACAAGGAATTACTCTTACATAAGTATAATAACCTACTGAAGGAACTAGCAGATTAAAGAACATTAAAAAAAATTTCAGACCAATAATCTTCAAAGAAACAACAAGAAATTTCTTAGAAGAAGAAAGAGAAAGGTATAAGAACTTGACAAAACAACAATCATTGGATTTATATAATATAGTCAGAAAAACTACTGAATAACATCTTAATGATATGAAGTTTTAAACTACCAAAATAAACTTTCCACTAGATAGTAAATTTAACATTTTAGAAAGCGTTAATCCAGTATTTGTTTATCAGACATTCAATGCTGAATTAATAGAAAATTTATACTCATGAAATGATTTAAAAGAATTAAACTATATTTCCTAAGAATTTTAGGAAATTTATAAAAAAAAATTAAGGTCATGGATAAGCATGTTTATTTAAGATGCTTCAGTTTAATAATGAATTAAAACTAAGAAATATGAGTAAGACCCTATTATTTTATTAAGCTTGGATTAACTAATATTAAACGAGAAGTCCCTCGTCCTAAAGCTTTATCAGAAAAAAGATTTAATCTTGATGAATTATGTATTGAAATATAACAAATGCTTAGTCAAATTTACTATAAAATAGTGAAAAAATCATTATTATTTTTCAGAGTTATATAGTTATAACTGAGGAAGATAGTGAAAAAATAATTAAATATGAAACTAACTTCAACTGCAATGAGCTTGAAGTAAGTGAAGAAAAAAAGAAGGACCTTTTTCATAATTCTAAAAAGCAATATGAAGACCATAATGCATTTATTGCATTAAAGATAAGGAAGCTTACATGGACTTAGAGTCTTCAGAAAGCACAGTGTCGGCAGACAAGGAATAATCATTGTAGGGATCGCTGAAGGAAGCAATAATGTAGACGTATTGGATGCCAAAAATGAAAGTTAGGTGAAATAGTGATATCCCACCAATGTAAACAGAGAACCCTTATGTTTGTAAAAATGAATTCTCTTCTGCTAGGAAGTTGCTATACAAAATCACTCTAGCTCTTATTCATTTTCTATTTTCTGTTGTATCTTTAGAATGAGAAAGAATTAGAAACCTTTTCAAGGTTACTAGTAAGGTATTTAGTTATCTAGATTGTAAATTATATGTTTTATGAATAAAAGTCCATCTTAAAATTTTAAATAAAGTTATCACTTTAGTCCTAGGAAGTTAACTACGAATCTCGCCAAAGATCAACAGGGATAGTATACCTTGAATTTTATTCATATTGTTGGATTTATATATATAGCCTGATTTATAAGAATGGATAAACTAGAAAACAAACATGATAATATGAAAATGAATAATAATAAAACCAAAAAATCATAAACATATCCATATAGAAGTAAGATTAAAAAATATCATGAAACTCAAGAAAATTTAAAAGATACAATTTATCTTAAACAAACTCTTGTTTTCTTTATATTAATAAAATATAACTTCAAAAGAAGTGCAGGAAAGTAAAAGATTATGAAAATTTATAATGATTAATTGACTATTTTTCTAAATAGAAAAAATGTATAATTTAGTAAAAGACCAAGATAAGGAATACTTGAATTTTGAAGCAAGTCTTGAACTATTAAAAATAGACATAGAAAAAAATAACAAAATTCAAGAACTGAGTGGTTGGATAGAGAAAGAACTTAAGAATTTTGAACTTGAAAATCAAGTAGAAACAATTAGTATTTAACTAGTTCTAATTTAGTATCAGAGCCATAAATATATTTGACAAGAAGACTATAAACAAAAACAATGTTAAAAAATTAAAGTATAATCAACCTAATTCGAAAAGAAAAATAAATTATTTAAAATACTATAAAAAAAGAAACAATAGAATTAGTATTATTACAAATTAAGGAAATAACAAAATGATTACCCAAAGAAATATCACAAATAATAATTTATAAAATATTCTTCAATTTGAATGTAAATCATAAGTAAAAAATCTTATTAAAAATTTAAAAAAATGTTTAAATCATCACAAATCTCTAATTTAAATAAATTATTTAGCTTAGTACATAATACTAAAACTAAAAAAGATTTTAAGAAAAATTTTACTAAAATATTTTTAGCATGTATAGAAACAAAAACGAATAACAAAATATTAGAAAAAGAACAAATAAATAAATTAAAAGAAATTTTAGAAAAATTAGAAAATACAAGAACACAAGAAAAATTATCAAACAAATTTAAAACTTTTTTAAAAGTTATTTTACAAAAATTAAAAGAAACTCTTTATAAATAATTAAAAATATTACAATTAATAAAGAAAATATATTTATTAAATTTTTTGTAAAATGTATTTTTGAAAATTATGAATTTTGGCTTAAGAATTCATTATTTGGTTATATCATAAAGGGCATAAAGGAAAAAAGCATACCCTAAGGGTATGTATATGGAGGGTTGTGTGGGAAGTAATTAGAATTGGCTTAAGGAGAATTCTAATGTCTTTTTGTAGAAAAAAACTCATTAACAAAATTATGGTATTAATTACTCAGAATAGACTCATTTTGTGGGTTATTGGCTTTTTAACCAAAATAGCTAAACGGCAGAGTTTTGGCCATAAGAGTTTTACTATTATCCCCTCAGCTTCGCTTCTTCCCCTTCTTCTTCGCTTCTTCGCTTCTTCTTCTTCTTCTTCGCTTCTTCTTCTTCTTCTTCGCTTCTTCTGTGTTCCTGAATTGAAGATGAAGATTTCTTTGCTGCTTTTCTTCTTCTTCGTTGCTTCTTCTTCTTCTTCGCTGCTTCTTCTTCTTCTTCTTCTTCTTCGCTTCTTCTGTGTTCCTGATTTGTATGAAATCCTATAAGTTTAAATTTTAATATAAATTAATTGTGATTTCTTTATTTATCGTTGTTTTTTAGTGTAATTTGAAGCTTTTTGTTGTTTGATATTTGTAGGAAAAAGTGGAGCAGATGAAGATGAAGATGAAGATGAAGTCATGTGAATGTACAGGTTACATACAAATTTATTTTATATGTAACCTGTACATTCACATGAACCCACTGGAAGAAGAAAAAGAACAGCTTATGTACATTCACATTTTGTATGTACAGGTTACATACACATTTATTTTGTATGTAACCTGTACATTCACATTTTATATGTACAGGTTACCTGTACATACGAACTATTTTTCCTGCAAAATGTAAATGTACAGGTTACATACAAATTTATTTTGTATGTAACTTGTACATTCACATAAAATGCATTGTATTGTTTGTATGTTATTGTTGTTTTGAACAGGTTACATACAAAATGTGAATGTACAGGTTACATACAAAATGTGAATGTACAGGTTACATACAAATTTGTATGTACATGTTACATACAATTTATATGTACAGGTTACATATAAATTTGTATGTACAGGTTACATATAAATTTGTATGTACAGGTTACATACAAAATAAATTTGTATGTAACCTGTACATTCACATGACCTGTACATACAAAATGTGAATGTACAGGTTACATACAAAATAAATTTGTATGTAACCTGTACATTCACATGACCTGTACATACAAAATGTGAATGTACAGGTTACATACAAAATAAATATGTATGTAACCTGTACATACAAAATGTGAATGTACAAGTCCATAAGCTTCGAAGGAAACACGGAGATGGCGAGTTTTTTACGAATACTTAGATAAAAGGGATATTTTGGTAAAAATCATATATATTATATAAATGAAACTCACCGTTTAAAGTCCAAAACGTGCTATTTAAGTTCAAAAAGCTTTTTTATTCAAATCTTTGTTATTTAAGTAATTCACTGAAAATTATGTCAACTTAGCTTCAAAATGTTATACCATTTGTTGGAATGGGTTGTTGCGCAAATTGGATTAGAGTTGAGTCGGCCTAGGAAAAGTTGGGCTTTGACTCATATGTTTAATGTACCGAGTGTAACGGACTGCCAGTTCTTAGTAATATTATTTTTTGATAAGTTGATCAATTTTTCTTAAGTAATAATACATCACATAATTCACAGTTTTATATCAAATTATTTAACAAATAAAACAAAATATCCTTACTTTATAACTTTAATAAAATGTGATCACTATAAGACCCCACTACATCTCCAACGACCTCATTGGAGCTCCAATAACTCTAGCTATTGGAGCTATGGCAACCCTGCCCATGACTTCATCAAAGCTTCCACAACCTTATTAAAGGTGTATGTAACATTTACATCGAAAGGTAAAGTTGAATGTAACATATTATATCCTCACTGAAGCTTTGGCGACCCTGCTAGAGATAGATGCAACATTACATCTAAAGGTAGAGGTAAATGTAACATATTACATATAAAGGTAAAATTGAATTTATAAATTGCAAAGTGAAGCTAAATCAAACAACTTATAGGAGTGAATGTAATATGTTACACATAATATACAGGTGTAATTGATTAGAAAGTCATAGGTAGATGTAACAAGTCACCATTATTACAAATTTGACTTTATTGGACAATCACTGACTGTCCTATAAGGTCCCGTCATAAAAGAATTGAAAAAATAGGATAGTCACTGAACGCCTTATAAAAATTTCTTAAAGGACGGTCACTGACCGTCTTAAAAAATTATTTTATGACGGCTACTGACTATCCTATTTTTTTGAAAAAAAAATTTCTTGACCGTCCTAAAAAATTCTTATAGCTAAGAATTTTTTTTTTAAATATTTTTTGTTGTATTTTACCAGTACTGAAATTTATATATAACCTGTATAAATATTAATTTTATTTCAGAAACACGATTTAAAATAAATTTCATTCAAAAAACATCCATAATTTACATCATATATGTATGGTTCAAAGTTTAGCATTACACATATTACTATAATACACAATTATATTATAGGAATATAGATATATATGAAACATACAATCTAAGAATTAAAACTAGCTACGTACGCGTGTGTGTATGTGTGTGTGTGTAAAATAACTTCAATAAATGCCAGTGAGATGTAAAATACTTTAGTACATATGATGTATTGTAGACTTTTCCTAAAATGATTAGCACAACATAAAAGTTCAAAACTTCATTGACCCTAACTGTGAATACAAATAGATGCAGATAGGTGTAGATACTATAAGAAGGTAATTGTGCATGTTCTTATACATGTACTAATGCAAAAATAAAATAAAAAATGTAACACTAGTTACAACGCAACATTCATAACAGATAAGACACTTACCATAAAAGAAAAGCTATGAAGTAACGAGTGTTCCTTTCTCCTATACAATTATTCTGCAATGATGAAAATCATGAGTTGAAACCAAAGTAAATGGCTTTTAACAAACTAATATAAGATACAATTTATTAATAAAAACAAAACGAGAGCTTAGTTTGCAATACTGACCACCCATGCACAATGCTGGTCAAAACGAGCAACACAGAGATCACATATGCTGCAGTGCTTGGACCTAGCAGGTCTGAACCAAAGCAGAATAAAATGAATCTCGTCAGAATAGGCTCCAAATCAAAAACTACAGAAGATCAACGGAAAAATAAAAAACAAAAACCCACTTTGGAATTTGGCAAGATGAACATTCTTTCTCAGAATAGATAATGTTGTCATACGTATATGCAGAGAGATACTGAGAAACATTCTCAGACTTCACAGTCCCAGGATCAGAAAAGCTAGTCACTAGAAACAGAAAAACACCTATGCCAACAGCAAACAAGCTTGTGTACCCGGAGCATCACTCAAAATGCCAAGGTAAATTCGAAATATAATTGAACTGAAGTTGACCAAAGGATAAAACCTGTACAGTCCTTGAAAAATACCTGTGAACCTCACTTAGATAATAACCAGGGATGTAGCTGAAGGAAGACTTTACAATAAGGTAATAAGTTCCTCTAAGCATTGCAAGATATATTACCTTCAATAAGCAACAAACTAAAAATAAATAAAATAATACAGCCAAATCAAAAATATAAATAGTAGTCCAAAAGGACCAAAACGAAAGAAGGGGCAAACTTCAAATGAAATATTCTGATGTTTTGCCTAACTTCAGATGTAAGAATGATGTAATTTCTAGTTGCCCTGCGTTAGGCATTTCTGATTTGTTTGGACAATGAAAAACCATTGACACTCAACACTTAATTTACCTCCTTACTCTAACATCAGAAAATTATTTATTTGTTATTTCGAATTCATAATTCAAACTTCGTTTAGCTTACATTTCAAATTTATATATTTACACATTGAGAATTTTACAAGACTTCCAATTGCTTGACACTGATGACAGCTTTACATCTTTTGCTAACTCCAACAAAGTTCCAAAGAATTTATTACCATCTAGTCCTAAATGTTGCTAGCATTAACAAGTTATAAAGAAGCACATACTCAAATAGATCAACTGGTCATATAATATCGATATACTCTCAAACTGATCGGACATAATACCGATAACAAAGACTCTTAACTGCAAGTGTCATCGAACAAATTTATACCACCCAACTAGTTAACCGAAAAACAAGGAAAGAATTTGACCAAACCCTATAAGAACAAACCCATAAATTCACCATCATAAACTAAATTCCATAATTTATGATAAGATTAAATAATTAATAATTAGACAGTTTAATTAATTAATAAATAAATAAATAAATAAAAACCTACAAAATTGGATTGGGTTTGTTGCTACAAAAATTTTCCACTGAGAGAATCGCATTGGTACCCTTATTGCCATAAACAATAGGATAATAGCCGTGAGGTTTGGACTATTGCATGGGGCGGTGAAGACGGAGTGGGGTTTCGCATAGCATGGCAGACTGGGTGGGGTTTGGAGTATTGTGGCGTCAGACATTGCGTGAGGCGGTAAAGACACGGAGGGTTTTCGCGTGTTGCGGGGTTTTTGTTTGTAAACACCTTGTGGGGTTTCATGCGCATTGGTGGTGGCGTTTGGTGGTAGCGACGACGTTGGGTGGGTGGAAATGACAAAGAAAAGGTTCAAAATTTGCGAGAGAGACAATAAAATAAAATAAAAATTTACACACAAATTCTTTTAGTATGGCTATTAGCCATCTTAGAATTTGTGTGTAAATTTTTTTAGGATGGTTATATTAACATATTAAGATGGCTAGCCGTCTTAAAAGAATTTTATTACGACAACTAATAGCCGTCTATAAAATTTCGCCTAATTTTTTCCTTAATAGCCGTTTTATATTTCTTATAGGACGACCACATATTTAAGACCGCCCTATTTATTTCTCACTCTAAATTAGAAGCTGTCCTATATTGTCGTAGTGTACATACAAATATACAGGTGGATGTAATAGGTTACATTCACTGGTCACTGGAACAATGGTAAGACTCAAGCAAAGGTCTCAAAAATTTCGATGGGTTGTGGATGACGATCGCTGAAACTTTGATGTGTTGCTGGAGATCTTGTGGGATTAGAAGTTCTGAGTCTCACACACTTCTCAGTTTAGCCAGGAATGTCTTTGCCAACCTCACCTATGGAGGCATCTAGAACAGCTGCAGAGGGTGGGTCGCATGGAGGACTCAAGCGCGAAGCCTTCTCCTCCATCAAGAAATCCTTGATTGGAGAAGAAACTTGAATTAAGTCATGCGCCTCAACTACCGCAGTCTCCTAGACCTGAGAGGTGGATGCCTTACGAGCTCTCTTCTTCCTGAGAATGTGCCCACCTTTCTTCATATTCATATTCCTCAAGTTATCGGTGATGAATTGAAGGGCATTGGTAGATGAGCCTTACTGGGAAGCCATGTGATAAGACCTAATGTTTGCAAGACAAAGACAAAGACAAAATAAGTAAAGTGAACTCTATGTGAGACATCTAGACTAAGGAATTACCCAAAATACTTATATGGGGAAGAATCATTGCGGAAAGTCTTGGGAAGGGATGATGAGAGCTGGAGAACCTAGTGGATGATCTTCTTGGGTAGGATCAACCTCAAGCTATAATGCCTCATAAAGGATAAGGCAAATAGAGTGTCAACGAACTCCTTTCTCCCATCGGTAAATCTTACCTTCTTCCAATGCACTACATAAGAAGGATTTAAAAAAGTTAGTATAAGACGAAAAATGTGAAGGGTTTTTCAGAGGACAAGTCATGCATATGCAAGCTGCTCACCATTGGGAATAAATTGTACCTTGATGTACAATGCCTCGCAAGAGGATAAGGCAAGCAAAGTGTCAATGAACTCCTTTCTCCCATCTGTGAATCTTATCTTCTTCCAATGCACTATATAAGAAGGATTTAAAAAAGTTAGCACAAGACAAAAAGACATAAAGGATTTTCTAGAGGACAAGTCATGGATATTCAAGCTGCTCATCGTTGAGAATAAATTGTGTAGGTGTGAGCCCAGGTTAGGACAAGCTACGTCTTAAGCCCTAATAGGAATGAATCAAAAGTTTCTCCATCACTTGTTAGACTTAGGCAACTTGAGGATCAACTTGAAACCATTAAAGGGCCTAAGACCAAACTAGGCCTATTCACAACCTATGAATAGTAGAGGCACCTGAACTCTGCAAGGCTCATCTCTCTATCTTCCTCCTTCCAAAGGATACAACAAGACAATAGAATCTTCCAAGTGTTGGGAGGGAATTGTCCAGGGGGCACCTCTATCCTTCAAATTTGTTTTTGCACCAATGGATGGAATGGGAGTTAAAGACTACAAACAGATGTTCAACAAAAATAGTGATCCCTTTAGGGGGGTTTGCTAGGCACTATTCCATTGTTGGGAAGAATAATCCCAATGTAGTTGAGAATCTCAAACAATTCCCTTAGCTTATGCACAAAAGACTTGGTAGTGAAAGGCACCAAAGAGTCAACCTTATAGCCAAAGTCGAACATGGGATCAACCTTGGATCTCCCTCAAAATAATCTCTTTTAGAAATGGAACTGGTAGCCTCAACCGAAGCAACACGGTTGGAACAAAGAGAAAAATTGAATAGTGAACTCAGTTTGGCACTGGAGTCATTTGTCAAGAAGGTAGTCTCCAACTGGACCCTCCACTGGTCCACCTAGCCGACTGGATGGCCAGTTGGTTGGTTGGATGACCCCCTCCCAATGGTACTCTGTGTGCATGCCACAAGGTCTCTTGTCGATCTCGTCTTGATCCACCACGAGACCCTCATGTTTTGACCTTATTGTTGTGTCCCACTTTCACCTGGGTTCCCATTCCCACTTCCAATATTTTTAGCATCCTAATTTGCCATGTTTGATTTGCTTCTATACTAGGCGTTTGGATTGTGAGTGTGTGCTCTCCCGCCAGTCACGGGTTCCCAAGGTACCAAGTCAAAGACACTCCTAATAAACAATTATCTCCTGGCCTAAAAAAAAACCAGAAATCCTTCAGAAAATTTCCTGGCCTAACAAGTTAGATCCAAGCAATGGAAAAGTAAAAAAAAAAATAATAATCTAAGAGTGCATGTGTTCTACCAAATTCCTAGGTTCATGTAGACATTCAAAGAAAAATAAAGGAAAAAGATCAAAAAGTAAGTTTTGATGCACTTACCTAGCTTGATTGAAGTCAAAAGTTATTCCCAAAATTGTTTCTTCCAGAAGCTCTGACCTTTGAATGGGAAAGTAAAGTGGTTGAGAGTGATTAGGTCTTTATATAGAATGGCAAGTCTAATCTCAACTTCCCATCAAATAGGAATCCAATAAATCAGATAAGGAAAAGATTTTGGAAAATCATGCTTAGAATATATCTCTTTTGGGAAGTCAATCTCGCGAGCATGAGAGTGTAAGATGAAAAGGTAACTTTTAGTATTTTTAAAGCACTTAAGTATCCCGAAGTTGACAATGCTGAAGATTACTTTATGATTGAGATCACAGATACTCTCACTTCTGATATACTTGATCCTTTACATCCTAGTGACACCTTAGAATATGTGCTTATTATTCTATTGACATGCATGAATATCACACTTTTTGTGATAAATTGACAAGATTTGTTGAACTACACACACCTAACATTTCCATATTAAATGAGAAAAATGCACTTGCAAGTGAGATAACCTGCTATAATTCTAAAACTTTTCATGGATCTTGATATTTTGAATAATGTGCAATTTTTGGAGGCTAGCCGTCCCATTTGTTTTTCTAATGTTGTTTTTGAGTATTTAGAGATAGCTTCAAAAATCAAGCCATCAATAGTGGAACCACTTGAGTTGGAGTTTAAGCCTTTGCCAACAAACCTACACTATGCATTTTTGGGTGAGAATGAGACATTCCTAGTTATAATTTCAGCTCACCTCAACAACAAGCTAGAAGAAGCACTACTAACGGTGCTTAGGAAATTCAAAAGAGCTATGGGTTGGTCCATTGCCCCGACATCAAAGGCATAAGCCCATCCATATATGCATGCATAAGACCTTGTTAGAGGAAGGAGTTAAACCAACTAAAAATGCACAACGCCTCCTAAATCCAATCATGAAAGAGGTAGTCAAGTGGCTCAACATGAGCATCATCTTCCCAATTTCTGATATTGAATGGGTAAGCTGAATTCAATGTGTACCAAAGAAGGGAGAAATAACGGTGGTTGCAATGAATCTAATGTGTTAATCCCCACAAGAATAGTAGCCGAATGGAGGGTGTACATGAATTTTAGGAAAGTAAACAAAGCCACAAGAAAGGATCATTTTTTTTCTACTTTTCATTGATCAAATGCTTGATAGACTAGCAGTGCATTCATTTTTTTGCCTTCTAGATGGGTATTTTGGCAACAATCAAATTATTGTGGCATCGGAAGATCAAGAAAAAACAACTTTCACTTGCCCCTATGAGACATTTTCCTTCAAAAGAATGCCATTTGGACTATGCAATGTATTTGTCATATTTTAACGATGCATGATGGCTATTTTCTCAGATATGGTGGAGAGACATTCAAAGATTTTCAAGATAACTTCTCAATTTTTGGAGATGACTTTGAAGAATGCTTACACCACTTAGCCTTGGTATTGCAAATATGTGAAAAAATGAATGTAGTTCAGAATTTAAAAAAATGCCACTTTATGTTAAAGGAAGGCATTATTTGAGGTCACAAGATTTCAAAAAAAGGAATTAAAGTTGATAGAGCCAAAATGGAAGTGATTGAAAAACTACCACCACCATCAAGTGTAAAAGGGATTAAAAGTTTTTTTGGACATGCCAGCTTTTACTGAAGGTTTATCAAGGATATTTCTCAAATATTCAAGCCCATTTGCAACCTACTTGAAAATGATACCCCTTTTAAATTTGATGACAAATTCTTAGAGGCATTCCTAACTTGAAAAACAAAACTAGTGTCAGCACTCATCATGGTGGCACTAGATTGGAGCAAACCCTTTGAGCTAATGTGTGATGCAAGTGACTACACTATTGGAGTAGTTTTGCGGCAACAAAAAGAGAAAATGTTTCATGCCATCTGCTATGCTAGCAAGACACTATGTGATACCCAAATAAACTATACCACCACCAAAAAAGGGCTCTTAGCCATTATTTATGCATTTGAAAAATTTAGAGCATACCTAGTGGGCATTAAGGTGATTGTCTATACGGATCATTCGGTAATCAAGTACATAATGACAAAGAAGGATGCCAAACTAAGACTAATCAGATGGGTACTCCTTCTACAAGAATGTGAAAATTCGTGACAAAAATGGTACAAAAAACCAAATGCATATCACCTCTCCAAGTTAGAAAGGGAGGCTAACACAGATGATAACATGTCAATTACATAAACCTTCCTAGATGAGAAAATATTAATAATCCAACAATCTAAACCTCCATGGTATATTGATATTGCAAACTTCTTGGCTGCCAACATTGTTCCAGAAAACCTCACATGGCATCAAAGGAAGAAATTTTACCATGACACAAAGCAATATTTTTGGGATGACCCTTAGCTCTGCAAAGAATATAGTGGTGGGATTTAAGAAGATGTGTCTCTTGTGAGGATTTAAGAATATAGTTCTCCACCAATGCCACAGTTTAGACTATGGAGGACATTTTGGGAGTTCAAAAACAATAGCTAAGGTACTCCAATATGGATACTTTTGGCCTATACTCTTTAAATATGCCCACTTATTTGTTAAATCATGTGATAGATGCCAAAGAATAGGCAACATTTCAAAAAGAGATGAAATTCTCCAAAATACCATACTTAAAGTTGAGTTATTTGATGTTTGGGGTATTGATTTCATGAGACCATTCCCAACATCACTTGGAAATCAATATATATTCTTTGGAGTGGATTACATTTCCAAATGGGTATAAGCAATAGCTAGCACCAACTGTGATCCAATAACTATCTTAAGATTCCTAAAAGAAGCATATTCACTGGATTTGGAACACCAAGAATAATTATTAGCGATAGAGGTAGTCATTTTTGTAATAGAGCTTTCAATTCTCTCTTATCTAAATATGGAATCAAACACAAAGTGGCCAAGCTAAAGTATCCAATAGAGAGGTGAAAAAGATACTAGAAAAGACAATGAATATCTCCCGAAAAGATTGCTCAACCATGTTGGATGACGCTTTATGGGCATACAAAACAGCATACAAAACACCCATTGGAATCTCCTCATATAGACTTGTATTTGGAAAAGCATGTCACTTACCAGTGGAGTTGGAGCACAAAGCTTATTGGGCATTAAAAGCACTCAACATTGTCACTTACAATGCATGCCTGAAACTATTTTCGGGCAAACTAAAAAGCAAGTGGTCCAAACCTTTCAAAATTACTAATGTAACTAACCATGGTGCTATCGAATTGGAGAACCACAATAAGGAATGATTTATGGTCAATGAGCATAGAGTTAAATACTATTATGATGGCCAAGTACCAAATGACAAAGCTGTGACCACACTTATGAAAGGGAAACAAAAAATGGTCTAAGCAATGACCTTAAATGTGACGCTTCTTGGAAGACGACTCAAGAACTTAGACTTCTCCATTTATTTATTAGATTTTTCCTTAGATTTCCTTTGTTTAATTTTATTTTAGGTGAATAAAGCAAGAGAGGCAGACAATTGTGCTCACATGGACATATCAAGTTGTGAACACTATGACATCATTAACGGAGTTTTTCTTTATCCTTTTCATTATTATTTGTTTCTCTTTGTGTTTTGCACATTGAGGAAAATGTGCAATTCAAGTGTGGGGGAGAAAACTCCATTCTCTTCTGTTGTCATTAGTCACCAATTTTAAATTTGTGTTTTTAGGATAGTTTAGTGATAAATTGAGCAAAAATTAATGAACAAATGGAATCTAAATGCATGTATGCTAGGCATGAAATATATGAACTCAATGATAGAATTAGTTGTTATGACTAGAATAAGGAATTTAGCATGCTTATTGCGATACCTACATGAATGTTGTGTATACTTGCTAGTTTTTTATTGCTGTAATTCAATTTTATGCACATGCCATGATTAAATTTGGTGCTCTTAGGAAAATATGGTGTGAGTTATGCCATGTGATTAATTCTTTCATATTTTAGAATTTATTTGATCATCCCTTGAGGCAAAATCTTAAACAGTATTTGGCTTTAGAAGTGATTTAAGCTGTTATTTGAATCAATTGAGCCTATCAACCTAACTATGATTTATGTCCTTCGTCACTCATTTGAGCTTAAACAAATAGCTTTCATGCCTTTAAACTACATGTGAGCCTAACCAAAATTTTGTATTACCTTTACCCTTGCATTTTTAGCTTTTGTGATAATGTAG
This sequence comes from Elaeagnus macrophylla, assembly GCA_029378325.1. NCBI lineage: Eukaryota > Viridiplantae > Streptophyta > Magnoliopsida > Rosales > Elaeagnaceae > Elaeagnus > Elaeagnus macrophylla. Next base: position 3,130,587 of record CM055649.1, on the reverse strand, counting down.
TCATGTATTGTGCTTTAAAGTAAGGTAAAGTGTGATGTACCCAATTTTCTTCAATATATATATATATATATGACAACACAGAATTCCCTAAAAATAAATAAATTAATTTAAAAATAAGTTTGGGGGTTTTGTGTAGTTACAAGGTGGACTCAAAGAGTGAAAAATAAAGTGATAGGGTGCACTAAAATATTAAAAGGAAAGTTCAATTGTGCCTTACATGTGCATGATGAATAAAAAGCAAGCTAAGGTATAAAATAAGTCTAAATAACACTATTTATCTATTCTCACCTAAGCCTAATATTACAAGTATGCAAAGTTCTTTTGATCTTTAGCTAAATACATAATTTACTGTAGTGGAGAGGGGTGTGAAAAGTAGACATATGAACTGTGTTCTATGACTTAATCTATTGGCATACTTATATAAGTTAATTTCATGACTGTGTAATATAATATCATGTGCATTGCACGCACACAACTTACATTAAAAATCTTGCATACGCTTGTATTGGTGAAAAGTTGATTGATAGCATGTGAACCCCTTTACTATATGATTGTACAATCTTTTAGGAGAATAATATTTTTGTTAAATGTGCATGCATTAGAGTAAATGTGCTTGTTAAGACTCTACCCATGTTAGTAATGTTTTATCCTTTATTGTTTAGTTTTGGCTTTGCTTGAGGGTAAGCAAAGAGTCAAGTTTGGGGGTGTAATACCTCTGCAAAAGTAGAGTTATTTGTTCATTTATGAGCTAATTATTTACCTTGTTGCATGCTTAATATCACGAGAATGTCTACTTTTTATCATACTATTTCAATGTAAGTAACAGAGCAAAAATGGACCAAAAAGGAGCAAATTGCATGTTAAGCCATAGCAGTGGATTATTTGGACTGTAGCGCACAAGTGGTGAAAATAAGATCTAAAACAAGAAGAGTCACGCTCGGCAATGATTATCCAGAGTTGAGCTTCCTCATAATACTAGCTTATTCAATGTAAACTATGAGGTTGGTTACCTCCTCAATTATCATCCTTGTATCCATAAGCCCTTGACGTTCAAAAAAGTCCAACCAAATCATTATATCGTTCCTAGTTGGAAATATCATCTTTGTCCTTTGGAATTGGAAGTGACCCATCAACGAAACCTAGCTTGCTTTTTGCACGAAGTGCCATTGTTACTGAATGACCCCATGATACATAATTGTCTCCTATCAATAGAGGTGTAACAAGAATAGTAGAAGGGATATCTAAGTGATGAATGGCATAATGATTTGTTTTAATAGGTGTTGGTGATTGTGGAGATGGTGGTGGTGGTGGTGTGATGTTGGTCGCATTATTTTCATTAGACATGGTGAAGAAACAAAGGGAAAAATGAATTAAAAAAAGAGTATGATTTTACTACTTGGATACCATGTGAAAATGATAAGCACTAAAGGAGAAGAAGTAAATGGTTTTGAACTTGTAATATTTATTCAATGATCGTATAATATATAGGAAGATTACAAGGAAGATTTCAATTTTAAATGTATACAAAAGTAGGAAACTAATTAATAAACAGAGTACTAAATACCTTTTTGGTTTCTTCACTTATTTATGGTAAGGCTTTTTGACGATGGACTTTTCATTTATTATTACTAATCCAAGCTTAATAAAATGATAGAGACTTATTGGCATTTCCTAGTTCCAATTATCTTAATTAAAATTAAGATGGCTTATACATAGCCTTAATTTTCCTTTTTAAAATTTTTAATTGATTTTCGGAAGTTTTCAAGGAAATAGTTTTATTCTTTTAAATCATTTTTTAGGTATAAATTTTCTATTAATTCAGCATGGAATGCCTTATAAAGAAATATTAGATCAGCTTCTTCTAAGATGTTACATTTACTATCTGGTGGAAAATCTTTTTCTATGGTATAAAATTTCATATTATCTAGATGTTCCTTAATGGTTTTTTTGGATAAATTATATAAACTCAATCATTGATGTTTCTTCAGGTTCCTATGCATTTCTTTTTCTTCTTCTTAGGAATTGCTTATTGCTTTCTTGAAGATTATTAGTTTTAAATTTTTTCAAGGTTTCTTAATCTGCTGGTTTCCTCTGTAGGTTGTTGTACTACTAAAGAGTAGTTCCTTGTTTGTTGATGATAGCAGCTTTGGAACTTTCTAATTAGCATAACTTTCTTATGCTTTTATTATGTTGGTGAAATCTTTGTGGATGATTCCACTAAATCTTAAGATAGCACTGCTTACCTTGGGCAACTGGTATAGACTCTTGGTTTTGGTCCATTGTATACTACGTAGATCTTTTTTGAATCTTCCTTCTTGGCTTCATTTACCCAATTCATCTTCTCTTTTTTTTTTTTTTTTTTTTTTCTTTTATGAGTTGCTAATGTTGGCTTCCTCATTACTTGTTTTTGAAATTTTAATTCATTTCTTTTCAATTTCTCTTGAAAATTCAACTTCTTTTCCTTTAGAAGTTTTAAGTTCTTTAAGGATTTCCTATTTAGCTGAGTCAGCCAGTGTACATTTACTGTCTAAAGACTTCTTAGGGTATAATACCTCAAGTTATTTTTGGAAGATTTTGATTTCATATTCTTGAATTATAATTTCCTTTTCTTTGATCTGGATTTCTACATCAAGATGATCCATTCATGTTATCAAAACATAATTAAATGTGCTAATTCTCTAGTCAAAGCATCTGTCAAACTATTTTTAATTCCTGATAAATATTCTATTTCAAATTTATAATAATTAAACCATTGTTGCCACCTAATAAATCTTCTTTGCTTATAGTCACCTGCAATATTAGTTCTTAGAAAATGTCCATAATTCTTATTGAAAGTTCTAAAAATAAATTTATAACTTATAACATATATTGCAAATTTCTTAATAGTTTTTTTAACAATTAAATATTCTTTTTTATTACTGTAATAATTTAATTCAAGGCTTGAAAAGATCTTGAAGTAAATTTGCAAAGATATTCATCTTTGTCATCAACTATTGCCTTTAGTACTACTCCCTAATATTCATGTCAAACATCTATTTCTATTATCATTCTATCATCTAAACTTAGATGGTATAAAATTGGTAAATCTTTTACCATTGATTTTTACTTTATCCATATATTTAGTGTCTTGATCAGTCCATTACCAAATATAATCTTTTTTAAGCTTTGTCTGTAATGATTTTCTCATTTATGTTAATTTCTTTATATATGCTTAAGCATATGTTAAACATTTTAAAATCTTTGTAATTAATTTTTATCTTTAATATTATTTAAAATATAGGATTGCAGATGATGTTTTTCAACTTCTATTTTTAACCCTAAATATTTTATGTTTTCTTGAGCAATTGTTGTTTTCTTTTATGACAATACAATTCTCAATTTTTTGCATTCTTGTAAAATATTAATAATTTCTAAATAAGGTTTAGGTAATTCATTACTGAATACTAAAATATCATCTATGTATACACAACAAAAATTGTGATATTTTTTGAAAATATTATCTATATATCTTTGAAAAATACATTGTGCTTGTTTTGGTCTAAATGGAACAACTATCCATCAAAATTGTTCTTCTGAGTAACTAAATGCTGTTAATTTTTATGATTTATTATGAAGTCTTTTTTGCTAAAATTTACTTTTACAAGTAAAACTTGAAAAATACTTCTTTTCTTTAATGAGTGATAATAATTTTTCTTTCTTTGGAATATAATAACCATTATCAATAGTTTCTTTATTTAAAACTTTGAAGTTTATTACCATTCTCTTTTTTTCTCTTCTTTTCTAAGCTTCTTTTTCTACTAAGAATGCTAGACTAAAGTGTGGTTAATTATTATGAATAATTACTTTTAATTCCAAAAGTTCTTGAATTTTTTTTCAAATTATTCTCAATCCTCTAGAGTATGAATTATTTATTTTACTATTATGACATTTGAAGGGTTTTTTAATTCTATGTTTGTTGTTTCACTAGAATTATTAAGATTTGGATCAAATGGATTTTTGAACAAACTATGTTTCATAATTTTCTTATACCTGTTGATGCTTTATCTTCTTGTATTTTATTTATAAAGGGTTTTGATAAACCTCTATATCTAAAACCATATTTTATAAATATATTTTTTTGTTTCTATATTTTCATAACATTTTCGCTTTTTGTGTTGTAACATAAAAGTTAAAGATGAAACTGTTAATGCTTACTTGGTTTTTGATACATAGATAGTTTCACCTTCTAGAGTAGTGAGACTTATTTTATTTAAGAACTAGGTAAAATGTTAATAAAGTTTAAGAAATTATTTTATATTAACTCTAGTTTCTTATTGATATAATGTAGGGATATGAAAGATTTCTCTTCCTATTAATATATCTGTATCTTTTAAAACTTTGTTAAGATTTATATCTTTTAAGACTTTGTTAAGATTTATATCTTTTAAGACTTTGTTAAGATTTATTGCAGTATTATTTAATATTCTTACTAGAAATTCTTTTGGGGATTATTTTTAAAGTTCTTCTGAAAACACATATTTACTAGTTACACACATACTAGCTCTTGTGTCTATGTATGCATGTAAATGATAACTTGTGTATCCATTCAATTTTACTCCTATTTTAATATAGGTATTATTTGGATTTGTAATACTATACAAATCATTCATCATCTTATAAGAGTAATAATACTCTGAGTTTGTGATTTCTTCTTCAACTTCTAGATAATTACTACAAGTATCATCTATATCTCATTCTTCTATTGGTTCTAATTTTATTTTAAAAGCTTTTTCTAAAGTTTTTGCTTTTTTTGAAAATTTCTTTTTAAATTCATTTTTATGTTGAAGTCTATTAGGGCATTCATTAACATAATGTCATTCTTCATTGCAAATCCAACATCTGTACTTCTTTTTTCCTAATGAGAAATAATTTTTCTTTTCTAGTGGTTTATACATTTTTCTTCTGAAATACCTTTTCCTATAAGGTTCTTGGTTATATCTCCTCTTATATTTTTTAAGTCTTATTTTCTGAAATTATATCTTTTAAACTTCTTATATTTTTTATATCTTTTCCTATAAGGTTTTATATTACAACAGATTTTATCATTTCCTTTTATTCGTTTATATTCTTCTCTTTCTTAACAATTAATGATTATCCAATTCTTAAGAATTTTTATTCTACCTCATAAGGTATCAGGTATAATTTTTCTATTCCTATTATTTCATCATTCTGTCATTGTCTTATATAATATTCTTAGTAGTTTTTAGTAAAATATTTCCGTATAGGTTTCTTGCATAGAGGGTAATAACTTGTGGTAATACTTTTTTATAGTCACATATGAAAGTCTATATAACACATGTCACATATTTACATATTTGTTATATGCCATTTAGCTTCCACAATGACATATGCACTTGATTCAGTGAAATGTCTTCTTTTATCTTCTTTAACAAATTCCTTATATATTTCATTTACTACAATTTCTAGATGTTCTATGCCCATAGATGAATTTTCTTGCATTTATAAATGTTGTTGTTCTAACAAATATGTAAACTAAATTTTTACATTTTCTGTTATATTGTGAGCTACTAATACCCTGCAGGCTGAAGAGTTTGTTTGTATGGTTGAAGAAGTTTGTATGATTACACTCATTCTACTAGCCCATTCATCTAAGACCTTTTTCCTATCTCTTATACAATCTAAATCAAAAGGATCAGATTTATAATTTTCATGTAGATTAAATTCTGGTGGAATGTTGTCTCTAATTTCCCAATATAAACTTTCCTTCTTTTAGGTCGATGTCTTCTTTTATAGGGAAGATCAGATTCTTCAAGTCTTTGCCTAATTATTTTCTCTCTATGTGAGTCAAAAGTTTCTCTAGTTTCTCTTTGATATAGGATTGGTAATGTAGTAGGTTCCATATGAATTTTTGGGATTGCATTTTCTGGTTAAGAGTTACTTTCACTAATTATTGTCATATTATCTTCTTCCATATTTGTGCAAAGTTTTTCTTCATAATTTTTTTAATTCTTCATCTATTATAGTTAACAAACTTACTAATTTTTTTATATCTATTTTTTCAGGATTCATGAATTGTTTCTTCTAGTTTTATTCCATATTCCATTAGACAGTGATTGTGGCTTTACTTTTGGAATTTTCTTCATTCTTTCTTTTCTCATTCCTAAGTATTAATGCATTAGATATTCTATAGGGTTCTTCTCTTAATGATTTTAATGGGTCAAACTTATAACTTAAAATTTCATTGTTTGTTGGTTTGTTACTAGTATCCATTATTAATTCTGCAAAAAATTTTTTGTATATCAAGTTATAATTTATTTGTACAACTAAGTTCTTTTTGAGTTTCTTTTATATATTGTAAAATTCTAATGTTTAATTCATATGTGGTATTTATCTTTTCTGCTAAAAGAATTAAAGTTTCATTGTAGATATTTGATTACTAGATATACTTGTTAAGTTATTATTTCTTTCTAATTATATTTTTAGTAATTTTTCTTTTAACATTTTTAGAAACTTTTTTTCATGTGGTCCTATCGCTTCATAAATTAATTCCTTTACTTTCTTTATTTTTTCTTTTAGTTCTTCTATTTCTCTTTCTTTTTCATCGATTTCTGCTTGAGTGTCTATAAATTTAGTTCTTTATATATATATTTTTCTTATTGGTATAAAATGTTTTTCTTTAATATCTAAATATCATTCATCTAGTATTTCATTGGCTGTTAATATTTTTGGTTTTATTATTTGTCTTATTTCTTGGAATATTTTATCAACATTTATAAATTCGTTGTGTCAATATATTAAACTATTGTTACTGTTTGTTAGTGAATATCCTACAATGCAATGTATTAGAAATGGATGGTTTCCATCTTTCATTAGATTTTCTCTTTTAAATTCATAAGCTAAACTAACTACTTGGTTAAAAAATTTATCATTTATATTAACAGCAAACCTAGGGTATGCTGTAAATTTTAACTTTTGATATCCTAACTTTCAATTCATCATTCCTAACAATGCATCTTTTATATTTGTTTTCTATTGTCTAATAATGCTAATTTTATTGGTGTATTTATTCATTTTCTAAAATTTGATTTTATTAAAATTTGTATTCCTTTTAAGTGAATATATCCTATTTTTCTTTTATCTCTCTGGAATTTTTTTTTTATAATTTTTCTATAATAGTTTCTTTATTTATTAATAATATATTAAATCTTTATTTTGCATCTGCTATAATAATGTTCATTTCTCTATTACTTATTCTATAATATACTATATTTTTTCTTGAAAATAATTTTCTTATTTTTGAAAATGATGATTTTTTAAATCCATCTTCTTCCTTAAAATTTAACTTTAATTTTTGAATTTCTTTATTTTTTTTTGCTAAATATCATTTCTTGTGAAAAATACCCTCAAATGTCTTGTCTTTTCATTTTCATTATTTCTTTATTTTTCTATTATTTTTGTTATTTTAAGATATAATTATTTTTTAATATCTTGTATGGATTGCTAAGAAAAGTAGTATATTTATAAAGCTTAAATAAAATTTATGTGTCTTACAAGCTTTTAAAGGATAATATAGTAAATTATATATGTTGGATATTTAGTTATTTATTGCCTTTTATTAAAATAATGAAAATTTTTGTTTTCCATCAATTTCGCGTCCTTAATACCTGTTTCTCTATTGGACTCATGGTTGTATGGTGTACTACATGTATTGTATTCTAATATCAATAACTGATTTAGTTTTCTGTTTGTTGAATCACATGTGTTAGTTTGTATTAGTTACAGTTTGTTAGCTTGAGACTGTATAAATATGACAGTACATTCAATAAAATTGATGTGGAAGTATCTTTCAATCTGTTAGTTTCTGGTATCAGAGCCTAAGAAATCATTTCTTGAGGCTCTTCAAGCCTTTCCCATGGCTACTCCAAGAAATGAAAGCAGATCAACAGCAAATAGAGGAAGTGATACACCTACCAACGAACTGGATGATCAGCAATCGATGTATTCAATTCTTGGTACACCACTGGTAAACATGAATTTTTCTATCAAATTGGATAACTCAAATTACCTCATATAGCGTGGGCATATTTTGTCTGTGATTATAGCCTATGGACTAGAAGATATTGTTGATTCTTCTATTGTTCCACCTTCTCAATTTCTTGGTAACTCTACTCATGTTAATCCAACTTTTGTAAAATGAAATTGTGTGAACAAATTGGTGAAGAGTTGGTTCTACGGTTCAATATCTCAATCAATGTATCTTCATCTTCCCTGTGGTGCTTCAGCTGCACGTCAATGGAAGTCTCTTGAAACAGTGTTTTTTTGCAAATTCACAGTCATGTGTTATGGATTTGCGTTTGGAATTGCAAACCTTACGCAAGAATGACATGATACGTTGCAATTGAAGTCTATTGCTAACAATCTAGTAGCTATTGGAGAGACAATTTTTGATAGAGATTTAATTCTTTATGGTTTGGGCGGCTTGAATTTTGACTATAATTCGTTTGTTTCTTCTCTCACAGTGATGATGCAGACTGATCGTGTGTTGTTTGAAGAGTTTCAAAGTTAGCTGCTTACTTATGAGCGTCAAGAAAATGTGGCTAAAATGGGTTGTATGTCTTTCAAACCACTAGTTAAGAACTCTACCAGTAGTTATTCTCATGTTCCTTGAAATCTACATGATTTTTTGTAGAGAAGTAGTTCTTTTCAACCTCAAAAGAGTGATTCCAAAAGCAAGCGAGTTTATAGTCCAGGACCTCAAAATATCAGTGCTTCAACAACAGGCGCTACTCAGGTTAATTGTCAAATATGTGAAAAATTAGGCCATCTTGATAACAATTGTTTTCAGCTTAGAGACTTGTTGCAAGATTGATGCACAAAAACTTGATAACCAAATTTTGTATTTGTAAAAGCTCGCAAGTGCACGAGTCACTTGTAGTAAGCGACAAGTATACTCCCATGATCGTCTCTCAAAGGAATTGCGGTGGTTTTTAAAAGAGTTAAATGTGATCTAAAACGAAGCGATAAAATAAATCCTAAACACTCTATCAAAGTTGGTTTTGTAAACGGTTTCTAAAATTATTAAAATCTTAAAACAAATAAAGTGAATGCGTGAAAGTATTACTGAAGCGATGAGATGAATGAGTGTGGAAAATTGGCAAGTGAACCAATCATGGATAGATTGGTTTATGTGGTTTTCACAATTAAGCACGGAAAAGTAGAATTTCATGATTGTTTTCACTAACCCTAGAAGATCCCAAATCAATGGTGATTTTCCCTTAACCAACTAATTAGCTTCTTTGATCTGAACCGTTAATTAGTTAATTAGCATTAAACCTAGGAAAATAATTCAATCACCTAATGCAAGACAAATCAATGCACTTAAATTAGGCTCATGCTCAAAAATGCCCAATTGAATTCAGATAGTGTTTCTAAAACTTAACCCTAAGATATTCCACACATTCATAAATTAAATTGGCCAAAAGTAATTAATGAACATAAGTGTTACAATCAATGAACATGAAATAAATCTCTTTAATATAAAATAATCCACACAAACAATCATCCATTCATGGTCACATTACAAAAATCCCACACACAAAGGGTTTAGCTACTCATAATAGAATCCAAATCAATATTTTCTATTACAATTAGTATTCTATGAATTCTTAAAGAGAAAAGAGATTACAAGCAATAAAATACCCCACTTCCACTCTTGAAACAAGCTCTTGATGTTGGATGATCACCTTCTTCAAGATTGTTGATGGAGCTTCAATGGAGGAGCTTTAATTGAGTGATCCCTTTCTGAAAATTGTGAAGAAGAAAAGGAATTGGCACTGTTCACGTTGTTTTCTTCCCTGTGTGTCTCGTGTATGCTGGTGGCTCAATATGATGATTCCTCTTGTTCAATTAGGTCTCTTTCTTTTTGTAAGGGTTTCCAAGTTTGTGTGTGTGTGTGGCTAAGAGGGAAAATTATAATCCTCGCACGGGCCGCGGCGCGCCTTTTTCCATGCCGCGGTGCGCAATGTTTTTCTGAATTACGAACCAAAGCAGAAACCTCCCCGCCGCGACGCACAATAATCATGCCGCGGTGCGCAATGTTTTCATGATTTCTCAGGATGTACCCGAGAGCCCCTCGCTGAGGTATGTGGTTTCTTCGCTGTGGCGCGCTATATTTTCCTGGAATTCAAATCAAAACAGAAACCTCCCCGCCACGGCGCACGTTTTCTATGCCTCGGCGCGGGTTGTTGTAATGCCATGTAAATGCCCTTACATAATTTGCTGATTCTCGATGTAAGGGCTTACGTTCTTAAGCTCTTGTTGGTCCCCCTTACATAGTGAATTGCACCCAATGTAAGGCTTACATTCTTTAACACATTTTGCTTCATTTTTTACTCTATTTTTCCACATTTCTTCCCAAACCTACTTTGACCTACAAAATAATAGAATACCCTCCAAAACAAGATTATATCGAAATTAAATGCAAAATAAATACTTAAAAACATAGCAAATAGTAGGTCAAAATAGTGTTCATCAAAGATAAACATGGTGATCGGTTTACTTATCCTTTAGCTATGTTGGCTAGTGCCTCTCTTGTAGGTTCTAATAGTTGGTTGATTGACTCAGGAGCCACTCATCATCTTACTCACAGTGAAGACAACCTTACTACCTCAACTTCTTACAATGGCTTAGAGTCGATTGTAGTAGGTAATGGTTCTTCCCTACCTATTAAGAGTCATGGTACTGCTGATGTTATAGTCCCTAGTACATGTTCTATTTTATAGTTAAAGAATATGTTACATACACCCTCTATTTCTAGCAATCTTGTTTCTGTAATCAAGCTTTGTCATGATAACAATGCAATTGTTGAGTTTTCTTCTAATGGTTTCTTTGTAAAAGAGGCCAACACCAAGATGGTTCTTACTACAGGGAAGGTTAGCAATAGCTTGTATCTACTTGATGGTCAGGTACCACAGAGTATTGATCCTTGTAAATCCACTTCAAGTGTTTCTTGTTTTTCTGTAATAATGATTGATGTTTAGCATAATAGATTAGCTCATCCATCTATAAACTCATTTAGTTGTCGTGTATTTCATGTAAGAAGGATCAGCTTAGTAATATTTGTACTTCTTGTGCCATGTCTAAATCTCACAAATTGCCTTTTAAACACTCTCATGTTGCTTGTGATAAACCTTTTGAACTAGTATATATGGATCTTTGGACTTCACCCACAGTAGCTAATACTGGAGCCAAGTATTTCATGCTCATTGTGGATGATTGTATAAGGTATATGTGGATTTTTTTTTCTCATTACTAAAGGTCAGGCAGAAAACTTGTTTTGCAATTTCTTGAAAATGGTTGAAAGGAATTTTAAGAATTAAATCAGTCTAAACTAATGGTGGTGGGGAGTTCCATTTTGTGACTTCTAAACTTGCTAAATGTGGTATTATCCATAGAAAAACTTTTCCTCATACCTCTGAACAAAATTGGCTAGGGGAGACTAGAAATAGGAGAGTGGTAGAAAGAGGGTTGGCTCTTTTACTTCATTCTTCTTTACCTGTGAAATATTGGGTGTATGCCTTTAGAGTGGCAATTTGTACATTAAATAGACTCCCTACAAAGTCACTTGAATATCAAATACCTTATCAAGTTTTGTATCAAAAAAGCAACCTGATTTTAACTTTCTAAGGACTTTTGGGTGCTTGTGTTTTCCATGCCTTAGACCATACAACAACCATAAACTCCAACCTAGATCTGTTCCTTGTATTTTTTTAGGTTATGCATCCCAACAACAAGGTTATCTTTGTTTGGACCCCTCTACTAATCGTATTTACACTAGTAGACATGTTCAATTTGATGAGTCTCTTTTTCCATATCCCTAACACCCCCTGTCTTCTTCAGAGTCTATTTCCCCAACCTTGACTCAAGAACAATTTTCCTTATTTCTTCCACCTACTCTACCTACTGTTACTTTATTTTGTCCTAGGAATGGTGTACATGCATGAAATTTTGAACCTACAACTCGTTCTAAGCCCAGTATTCCCTCAACATCAGTCCTACCTACTATTTCTTCTCCTACCCAATGTCTTTTCTCTAGTCCAACTTTGTCTTCTTCATCTTTAATTCCTTAGTCTAACTCTTATTTGCACGTTACTTCTCATGACTCATTTGGTAAGCTATTTGTGGAATTACCTTTAGATTCAATTACTTCCAATAACCAACATCCAATGACCACACGTTCCAAAACAGGTTCTTTAAAACCTAAAATCTATCTCACTTCATCTATTATTCTTTCTGAACCATCTTGTTACAAAGATTCAAAGGGTATTCCAAAATGGGAAGATGCCATGGCCAAGGAGTTTCAGGCATTATTAGACAATGGAACTTGGGAGTTAGTTCCTTGTCCTATTACTGCAGATCCCATTGGAAGCAAGTGGGTGTATAGAACCAAGTTGAAATGTGATGGTTTGTTGGACAAATACAAGGCTAGACTTGTGGCTAAGGGGTATGATCAAGTGGAAGGCATTGACTACTCATAAACTTTTTCCCCTATGGTGAAACCACAAACAATTAGAGTTGTTCTTACTTTGGCTTTGTCTTTTGGTTGGACCTTAAAACAAATTGATGCCAACAATGCTTTCCAGAATGGGGACTTGCAGGAGACTATCTATATGAAGCAACCACTTGGTTTTGAAGATACATCTCATCCAAATTGGGTGTGTAAATTGAAGAAAGCACTATATGGATTGAAGCAAGCTCCTAGAGCTTGGTTTCAAAAATTGAGTTGTAGTCTTGCTGAGTTGGGATTCACTAATTTTAGATCAGGCAATTCAATGTTTGTTCAATTCAGTGGATCTCACGTCACTATTATGTTAGTTTATGTTGATGACATTATCCTAACAAGAAGTAATAGCACATATATTCTTGATTTGGTTGGTTTGCTGAATAAGAAATTTGCTTTGAAGGATTTAGGAAATTTACATTTTTTCCTTGGAATTGAAGTTCAACGTTTTACTGACAGCTTGCTTTTTTCTCAACAAAGTATGTTAAATCTCTTATTGAGAAGTTCGGTTTGTCTTCCACTAAACCTTTTAAAACTCCCATGGCTTCGTGTACTGTTCTCTCTAAATATGATAGGGTGTTGCTTGAAGATGGTGCTCAATTTAGAAGCTTAGTAGGAGGCTTACAATATTGTGTTTTGACTAGACCTGAAATTGCATATGTTGTTAATAGACTTTGCCAGTTTTTACATGCACCTACAAATGTACATTGGCAAGCTGCAAAGTGAGTACTTAGGTACTTAAAAGGCACTGTGAATCATGGTGTACTGTTCCAAAAGTCAGATATTTTTGGGATTAATTGGTTTTTCTAACTTTGATTGGTCTGGGTGTAGTGATGATCATAGAAGCACAGGTGGCTATGCCATCTTTTTTGGTGATAGCCTCATCTTTTGGTCATCCTCTAAGCACAAGGTAGTCTCTCGATCTAGTGCAGAGGCCGAATATAGAGCATTGGCCTTAGGAGCTGTTGAAGTAGTTTGGTTGCAGTCCCTTTTACTTGAGCTTCGAATTGTTCAAGCCTATACACCTGTTCTTTTCAAAGACAATATAAGTGCAAAGTATCTAGCTGCCAATCCTGTAATGCATGCTAGGATGAAGCATGTGGAAATTGATTTTCACTTTATTAGAGATCTTGTTGTTGAAGACAAATTAGATGTTCGATTTACACCAACTAATAAACAGGTAGCAGATGTGTTGACTAAGCCTTTGGGTGAAGTGAGATTTATGCCACTAAAAACCAAGCTCATGGTTTTACCATCACCATCAGCTTTAAGGGGGGTATTGGACTCATGGTTGTATGGTGTACGACATGTATTGTATTCTAATATCAATAACTAATTTAGTTTTATTGAGTTAACAATTGAATTATTGAACAATTAACTAATTAATTTAAGATAAGCTCGTTATTAAGGCTTATTGAGTTAACAATTGAATTATTGAACAATTAACTAATTAATTTAAGATAAGCTCGTTATTAAGGCTTATTGAGTTAACAATTGAATTATTGAACAATTAACTATTGAACTATTTAAGGCTTATTGAAAGCTTTCTAGAAGCTTCAGGAACAATATTTTTAGATGTTTAAGTGCGGTGGAACTATCATTTTCACTCTATTTGTTGAATCACATGTGTTAGTTTGTATTAGTTACAGTTTGTTAGCTTCAGACTGTTAAATTTGACAGTACATTCAATAAAACTGATGTAGAAGTATCTTTCAATATGTTAGTTTCTCAAACACTTTTATTCTCAATTACTATTGGCTTTGACAAATGTAACTCTTTTCTGATGCAAGCTGTGTCTCCTTCCATTGTAAGAAATCTCACATTTTCAGGTGTGGGAGGTCGAAGTTCTACTTTTATTCATTGTCCATATTTCTCAATGCGATCTTTATTAGGATCAGTGTGCAACATAATAGTCTAACATAGCCAATTTAGCCACATAAGAAGCAAATGAAAAGGTAGTTTTTCATATCTAACATCCACTCAAAGTGGCTGCAAATTTGCTCTTCAAGCAACACTAAGACCCTTACTCTAGCAAACCTCATATATCTTGGAGTGTAATATGAAACTTTAACCCCTTGAATATTTCCTACATCATATGCTAGTACTTTTAATGTAGTAAGGAAGATAATGTAGTCTTTTATAATTTGTTGTTATTTTAATAGTTGTAAGGTTAGCATATGGTAAGGCTATGGTCCATTACTATATGGATAGATTATAAATAGGGTTATATTTCTACTCAAATATAGACTTTAATATTATGAATTGAGAATTATGAATGAAATTTATTGAGAACATTAGTTCTCTTTTATCCCTTCCAATCCTATTTCTTCGTCTTCTTCCTTTCTTCAAATTTCTATCCTTTCATTTCTAAACCTCCTTACATCAACTTTCAACTTCTTTTTCGAGAACCATCGATCCGAGAGGCCGTGTAATTGTATCCACATTAAGCGGCAATCTGAGAGCACCATATTAGGTATGTACATCGTTAATGCCAGCAAATGCCCATCAAGTCTCCATGGTTCTTTCTCCAACACCCATTTCCTTCCTTCCTCAATCTTACATAAGAACAAGAAAATATTTTGGGTTGGACGCTTGAAAATTACCTCACCTCCTTTTTGCCATGGTTCCTTAAAATCATTCATCACAACCTGTAGCAAAAATGGCCTAGATAAGCAGTTTACCTATCAAGCCATAGGGGAAGTCATTAAATTCACTTTCCTCATCATCTTCATCATCCTCAATCTCCAGTACTAATCTAGTATTTTTCAACCGGTCAATGAAATGTTATGCGCGTATAAGTTCCATTATTCTCCATATTAGCAAGTAGGGAATTTACAGAAGAAACTTCATAGGCTAGAATCTTTCATAGGAGGATAGACCTAGAATTCCAATGCAAAGATCCTTTTTTCAGAGTAATTATTCTTTTTAATTTAAGATTATCCACATATCTATTATTATTTATAAAAATGGGAGTTTTTTCTCATAAAATTTATTTTATTTGATGAATTTTTGTTATTTATTCATTTTATCTATTACTATTATATAAAGAGGATACTTTTGATTAGGTGGCTTTTATTTGACAAGTTTTTTTAAAATCAAATTTAAAAATAAAAAAGTAAAGAGATTTATTTTTTTAGTAACTATTAGTATAATATATATAAAGGAAAGTTGATGAAGACATATTTATTTAACACTTATTGTTTGATATGTGTGTGTGTGTGTGTGTGTGTGTGTGTGTGTGTGTGTGTGTGTGTGTGTGTGTGGAGGGGGTTGCATTTATAAAGAACAGATATTTTTTTTTCTTTTTAGCTAATATAAAAAAAGAGTTATTTATTGAAAAAGAAAAATATATTGTTTTATGTTTTTATGTTATCTATTTCAATCCTTTGCTTCTTTCAATACTCCACTCCTCACGCCTTATGATTTCTTTTAAAGCCCATACTCATTTAATGTTGGAGAGATTTTGACTTTGTAAAACATAAAAAAAGCAAGAAGAAGAAACAAAACTAGAGAAGACTGTAGAAGCTAGAAATCAAATCTCTTTTTTTACAATGAACTGTTTGGTTAAGACTGCTATATATAGCAGCTAGAATCTGGTACATGTAAACCAATGAATTACATCCTACGTGTACTCTATGTAACAAACTTTTATTCTCTTATACACTTTCTTTAACTAAACCACACTATTTAACATCTTCCCTCAAGATGACAGGTTTGCTAAGAACTGTTAGCTTGGTCTGTAGTTGTTTAAATGGAGCACCTCCTAATGCCTTTGTCATCACATATGCAATCTATTCTTAAGATGGAGTGTACTCAATTTGAATTAGGCTCTTGTTCACCCTTTCTCTTACAAAATGATAATCTATCACTACATGTTTCATTCTACTATGAAATACAGGGTTCTTAGCAAACGAACTAGCACTCATGTTATCACAATACAACAAAGGAACACTAGGCAACTTCACATTCAACTCTTCCAAAACTTTTTCAACCCACATAACTTCTGCCATTGATAATGCTAAAGATCTGAACTCAGCTTCAGTTGATGATCTTGACACAACCTTATATTTACTATAACTCCATGACACTAATGAAGTGCCCAAAAATACACACCATCCACCTGTGCTTCTACGGTCATTTGGACATGCTTCCCAATCAGCATCCGTATACGCTGTAAGATGCATTAAATCTGATCCTTGCAACATCGATCACACCATGCCCTATAGTACCCTTAAGATACCTCAAGAGTCTCTTCACAGCTAGCCAATGAGTATCAGTAGGACAATACAAAAATTGACATAATTTGTTAACTGAATAAGAAATATCAGGACGAGTCAAAGTACATTACTGTAAAGCTCCTACAAAGACCTATATAAACTTGCATCCTCTAGCGGTATGCCATCATATTTGGACAAAGTCTTCCCTGGAGCAGAAGATGTGTTTACGAACTTCGAATCACTCATGCTTGCCTTTTCAAGAAGCTGTGTGATATATTTTTGCTAACACAAATGAAATCCTCCCTCAATTCTAGTCACCTCTATTCCCAAAAAGTAACTAAGGTCTCCTAAATCCTTCAATGCAAATACCGTATTCAACTTCTCAATTAATTGTTGAATATAGCATGAGTCACTTTCTGTGACTATTATATCGTCCACATAGATAAGAATGATCACCTGTCTTTGTCCATCATCATACATCATCATTGAAGCATCTAACTGAGAATTTTTTAACCCCCACGAAATCAAAATGAGCTCAATTTTGTATACCAAGATCTAGGAGCTTGTTTTAATCCATACAATGCTTTCTTAAGCTTGCACACATAGCTAGGATATTGAGGATTTACAAAACATTTAGGTTGATACATGTATACTTCTTCATCAAAATCTCAATTTAAAAAGGCATTATTGACATCTAATTGCCTCACTACCCATCTCTTTGTCAAAGCAATTGTTAAAACAATTATAATTGTTGTAGGCTTCACTACAGGACTAAATGTTTCTGTATAATCTATACCTTCTATTTGATGATTTCCCTTAGCAACCAATCTACTTTTATACCTCTCCAAACTTCTATCAGGCTTCAGCTTCACAGCAAACACCCATTTGTTTCCAATTATCTTGGCTTCTTTAGGTGCAGGAACTAACTCCCATGTCCCATTTTTTAATAGAGCTTCATACTCTTTTTGCATAGCTTCTCTCCACTCTAAGTGTTTCCAAGCATCTCTCACATAATTAGGTATAGGAAGAATGACAGTTATAGTAAAAGCTTTGGAATAAAGACTATGAGGTGAAATTGTTGTTGAACTTGTAGAATTATTAGGTAAGGAATGTAACCTATCTGACAAAGGTGAATTAATGTCATGAGAACACAAAGGGCTAGGAAAAGTAGATAACGAAGATGGTGAGTGGTCATGAATAGGTCTAGGTGTGTCTATGACATTATACACTATTTTTGAATTGTTATGGGTTTGAGGTAATTGAACAAAGATAGGTGAATGACTTGCTTTATTAACTGAGCTAAGAGACTCTTGGGTATTAAAAGAGACATTTATTTTGAAATATGGAAAATGTGTTTCATCAAATACAACATGGGGTGTGATATATATGCGTTTAGTAATAGGATCTAAACACATATATCCTTTCTAGTGTTCTGGGTATCCTAAGAAAACACATGGTATGGATCTCATATAAAGTTTAGTAGCTGCATATGGTCTAGTATAAGGAAACCATAGACACCCAAAGTTCTGAGATGAGAATAGTCAGGCTTTGTTTTGAACAACAACTTATATGGACTTTTATCACCCAAGACTCTTGAAGGTAATCTACTAATCAAATATACTGAGGTTCGAAAACCATAGACCCAATACTCCAGAGGGACACCAGCTCTAACCATAAGAGATAGACCAGTTTCAACAACATGTCTATTTTCTCTTTCCACTACACCATTCTGAGATGGTGTGTATGGACATATAAGTGATAAGTTCTTAAAAAGCACTAACATTTCGTGATTTATTGTGCTTAATTGTTAAAAATAGAATTGTTATAACTTATTTATTTGATTATTTTCATAAATCTATTAATTTGGAATCATGGGTATGTTTTAGTGTATTTTAGGTGTTTTTAGCGTCAAATGAGTTGAATGATGCAAACACGCAAAGAAGGAACACTTACGACACTCGAATCACAATTTAGGGGTAACACGAGTCAAATTGTGTAAGCCGTACATAACGAAGCAACACATATGTAAGGGGTACATGTGAAGAGTTAGAATACAAAAAGCACTATGATGAGGAAAATGTGTGCCGCGGCGAGCACCTCTCGGGTTTGGCCATTGTTTTCAAATTTAATGTTGTGCTGCGGTGGGGAAATAATTGTGCTGCAGCGCACCTATTTCGGGGACAATCAGGATTCTATGTAACCCTTACACATATAAATACCCCCTTAACAGTCCCTTTTACAACATTTTAATTTTGCGAATCAATAAGAGACTCAATCAAATTTTAGGAGATTTTCCACACTCAAAGAAGCAAAGGAATCAATTCTAAGGATCCAAGAAGCCATTGAAGATCGAAGATCAAGCCTTTGGAGAAGAACATCATCCAATCCAATTATAGTATTTAGATCTAGGGTTTCTTTTTGTTATAGAATTTCCTTTTCTTCTTCTTACTTCTTTGAGTGTATGTTTAAATTAAATTTATCTATGAATATGAATATGAACATGAGTGGCTAATTTTATTATGGGTGTTTAGTTTGTGTTGTCATGTTTGCTAGAACTGTTGTGGTGAATATTTTTTATTGCTTTAAGATAAATAAAATTACCTTTTGATTAAGAGCATGTTTAGATGTTTAATTGTGGATTTTCATGGGAAAATTTGAGATTCATAATTAGGTTGAAAAATATTAGAGTTTGATTTTAGGAACGTCACCTTAACTTTACTTTGAAAAACTGAATCAAAACTTCAAATTAATGACCTAGTCATTGCATTGGTTTGATTGGCATATTTTCCTTGTGCATAATTTTGTTACTATTTGATATACCCGATCGTAGGATATTATTTAGTTAATCAACAAAGAGAATTACCCGATCATAGGAATTTTCGTAATTAAAAGGAAAGCTAGTAATATTTGTTTATTAGAACGTTCATGTTAATTCACCATAACTTTTCAATGCAAGCATGGTCAACCAAACTAAACGTCCATACAATCTCTATTGATATTTGAAAACCTTTTTGAGTTAATTCAGAATTTGCATAATTGTTTGTTCAACACCATTGATCTTGCTCAGAAATCAAACTTCATTTATAGTTTTATTAGATTTAGGATTCTATTTAGGTAGTGTTTTAGTTGCTTTAGGACTCTAATTAGATTAAGAAAAAGGTTATTTAAAACCATTGCAATTCCTTGAGAGATCGACCTCGAATGTTTTCTTGTCAATTGCTACAAGTGATTCGTACACTTGCGAGTACTATAATTTGCACATCAAGTTCTTGGCGTCGTTGCCAGAAAATTGGCGTTTTAAATAATTTTCTTTTGAACTTTTTAGAGTTTCTAAATTAGGTTTATTTGTTTATTTACTTGAATTTTATTTTTTATATTTTATTCAAAAAAAAACACAAAAAAAAATTGAAAATTTGAAAAATAGTGCTTTTATTGCAATTTTTCTGCTGCCTTGATATTTGTTTGCTTTTTATTTATGCATGCAGGGTAAGAGGTCACTTAACAAAGAAGTCACTCCCTTCATTGACAACATTCATAGGATCAAACACCTATCAAGAAAATTGGTACCCAAATTCAAGAGGAAGACGAACAACAACAATTGCAAGCAATAAGGTGACAACGTGGGTAGGCAGATGATGAATGAAGAGTTGCAAGACCTATCATTGGGACTACCACATCGTGTATTCAACTAACAGAGGCAGCTAGGAATTATGAATTGAAAAATATTTATTATTCCATGCTTCCCTCCTTTTACGATATTCCTAATGAGGATCCTTTAAATTTTATGCATGAACTATATGCAACTGTACAAACTTTTCCATTGTAGAGACTTAGTGAAGATCAACTATGGATGAGGTGTTTTCCTTACACTCTCAAAGATAGAGCCAAGTCTTGGTTCATGACCTTAGCACCTGGTTCTTTGGCCACTTGGGATGCTATTTATAACAAATTTATGGATAAGTTCTATTCCCATCAAAAAAACGTCTGACCTAAGAACCAAAATTGCTACTTTTTTGCAGATGGAATGAGAACCCTTTCACGAGGCTTAGGACAGGTTCAAATTGCTCTTGATACAGTGTCCACGTCACCACTTTTTGTTGCAGTTACAAAATCAGTTTTTCTATGACGGATTGACACTACAGTGTCAATTCACAATTGACAACGCTGCAGAAGGAGCTATGGGTAAGAAAACAGTGGATGAAACTTACAAACTTTTTGAGATGTTGGGAGCCAATTCCCAACAAAAGAGAGCTAGAGGAAGAAGAGCTGGAGTCCATGAATTACGCTCCACCAACGAAATGGCCATGCACCTTGCTGAGTTAACTAAATAAGTGAAATTTCTCACTACCTCCAATATGAATCAAATGCCAAAACATGAGGTATGTGGAGTTTGTGGTTCTTATGGACATGGGGCTAATGTTTGTTCTTTTTCAAGTGATTCTTATACAGGTGCTAATGAAGAGGTAAATTTAATGCAAGGGTACCAACCTAGACCTAAGAACGACCCTTATTCTAACACCTACAACCCTGGATGGAGAAATCACTCCAACTTTGCTTGGAAACAAAATAATAGCAAACCATTTGTCCAAAATCAAACACAAAGCCAAAACATTAATCGACAATTTCCACAAAATAAACCAACCGTAGAGGAAACCTTGATTACTTTCATGCAATCCTGTAGTCGAAGGATGGACTCTATGGAAGCATCATTGAAAAGAGTGGAAATTCAAGTGGGGCAGCTAGCTAAACAAATGCACAAACAAGAGATAGGAAAGTTGACTAGGCAACCTGAACAAGCGAAAGCTGTCATGGTTCTTCGGAGTGGTAAGGTCGTTACAAAAGTTTTACATGAAATTTCTAATGATTTACCTTATAGTGCAGGTAACATGGAGGATGATAACACAGTTTCAAAGGAATTGAGGGAAAAAGGTGACAAACATGAAGAGCCTTCAAAGGCAACAATTAGAGAGTCATCTAGCTCCCCTAAGTTACACAAGTCATCAGAGCCATACCGACCACCTGTACTGTTCCTACACTGTTTAAAGGACAGTAAGCAAGATAAGCAATTTTCTGATTTATTTAACATGCTTTCAAAAGTAAATATTAATTTTCCTCTGTTAGATGTAATTAGAAACGTACCTTCTTATGCAAAATTTTTCAAAGAATTAAACACTAAGAAAAGAAGGTATGAGCTTAATGAAAGAGTCATAGTGTCTGAAATTACTAGTACAGTGCTTCAATAGAACTTACCCCCTAAGTTAAAAGATCCATGTAGTTTTATCATTAGTATTACTATGGGGGATAGGAAAGTAGCTAAGGTCATGCTTGATCTAGGTGCTAGTATAAATTTGATGCCATACTCTATTTTCTTGCAGCTAGGTTTGGGAGAGCTAAAGCCAACAACCATGTCCCTTCAACTTGCGGATAGATCTGTTCAATATCCGAAAGGCATGGTTAACGAATTACTTGTACAGGTAGATAAGCTAATCATACATGTTCATTTTGTGGTTTTAGATATGCAGGATAACCTATCTTTGGACAAGGAGCATACAATTCTTTTGGGTAGACCATTTATGGCCACTACCCAAACCATCATTGATGTCCAAAGTGGGAAGTTGACAATGACAGTCTTGGGAGAAACTGTCCATTTTAAGGTTTTTGATTCATCTCCTTACCCTTCTATATCTGCTATTTATGAATGCTTATTTGTTGAATGTTTAGATCTCATTATTCATGATACTTTTGTGCAGGATAGATTAGATGATAAATTAGAGGTAGCACTTACAGTTGGAGAGGTAGATGATATTTTGGACTATGAGACTAGAGAATACAATGATATTTTAGACAATGCCATACCCATAGAGGAAGCTAGTACACCCTTAGACTTATTAGATGTCCCACATGACAAAGAGATTGTTCCACCTGAATTAGAACTTAAAGAACTACCCAAGCATTTGAAATATATATTTTTGGGAGAAAATGAGACTTATCCAGTTATAATTTCATCTACACTCACCCAAAAACAAGAGGAGAAACTAGTTAGAGAGCTTAGGAAGTATAGGAAAGCAATAGGATGGAGTATATGGGACATTAGAGTCATTTGTCCAGTGATGTATATGCATAAGATCAATTTAGAGGACAATGCCAAACTAGTTAAAGGAGAACAAACGAGACTAAACCCAATCATGCAAGAGGTGGTTAAAAAAGAAGTTTTAAAACTCTTAGCAGTAGGAGTAATTTATCCAATTGTTGATAGTAAATGGGTTAGTCCAGTTCATGTGGTACCAAAAAAATCTGGAATAATGGTGGTTAAGAATGAGAAGGATGAATTAGTGCCCACTAGGATAATCACAGATTGGAGGATGTGTATCGATTTTCAAAAATTGAATTTGTACACCAAAAAGGATCACTTCCCCCTTCCATTCATTAATCAAATGTTAGAAAGACAAGCTGGACACGATTTCTACTAATTTTTGGATGGTCTTTCAGGTTATTATCAGGTACCCATTGATCCAAAGGATCAAGAGAAAACGACATTCACATGCCCATTCGATACTTTCACCTTCAGGAGGATGTCATTCGGACTATGAAATGCACCCGCCACCTTTTAGAGATGCATAATGTCAATATTTTTAGACATGGTGGAGAAATTCATCAAGGTATTTATGGATGACTTTTCTATTTTTGGTAATTCCTTTAATGGTTGCTTGCATAAATTGACTTTAGTTTTAGAACGTTGCAATGAGTGTAATTTGACACTTAGTTGAAAAAAAAGTTATTTTATGGTCCAAGAGGGTATAGTTTTAGGACATGTCATATCTATCAAAGAAATTGAGGTAGATAAGGCTAAGATAGACTTGATTGCAAAATTACCTCCCTTTACATCCGTTAAGGGGATATGGATTTTCTTAGGACATGCAGGTTTCTATAGACGGTTTATTAAGGATTTTTCCAAAATAAGTCGTCCATTATGTAACCTACTTTCCAAAGATACTCCATTTGATTTTACTGATAATTGCCTTGTCACCTTCAATACTTTGAAGGATAAACTTACTTCTGCACCTGTTATTGTGGCACCTAATTGGTCTTTACCATTTGAGATCATATGTGATGCATCTGATTATGGAATAGGAAATTTTTTGGGATAAAGAGTGGATAAACATTTACATGTTATATACTATGCTAGCAAAACACTCAATGATGCTCAAATTAATTACTCTACAACTGAGAAAGAGTTATTGACTATTGTGTTCTTACTTGATAAATTTAGATCGCACTTGATATGAACTAAAGTTATTGTTCATTCGGATCATGCTGCTTTACGATATTTATTGACTAAATCAAATGCCAAGCCTAGACTCATTATGTGGGTCTTACTTTTACAAGAATTAGACCTAGAGATCAAGGACAAGAAGGGTACTGAAAATGTAGTAGCTGGTCATCTATCTAGGTTGATTTTTGGGTATGATACTGTTGAGGGTGAAAGTAAGGAAAAATCATAGAAACCTTCCCTAATGAATAACTTTTTACAATAGGTCCAAATCCATGGTATATTGACATTGTTAACTATCTTGCTAATGGAATTTTGAGACCTAATATCACTTTTCAGGAAAAGAAAAGGTTTTTTAGTATTTCCAAGCAATACTTTTGGGATGACCCCTATTTGTTCAAGTTGTGTCAAGATCAAGTCATCTGAATGTGTATGCCCGAAGAGGAACATGAGAGCATCCTAACTTTTTGCCATGAGCTACACTGCGGGGGCCATTTTGGTGGTAAGAAAATGGTCCAAAAGGTATTACAATATGGATTTTATTGGCCTACTTTTTTTAAGGATGCTAACATGTTTTGTGTGAGGTGTGATAGATGTCAAAGGAATGGTAATATAGGCAAACGTAATGAAGTGCCTTTGACATCGAATCTTGTACTCGAATTATTTGACATGTGGGGAATTTACTTCATGGGTCCGTTTCCCCCATCTTTTGGTTTTACTTATATTTTAGTCGCAGTCGACTATGTATCAAAGTGGGTAGAAGAATTTAATAACCCACTAGAACTAATGACGCTAATATTGTTATTAAATTCTTGAAGGATATAAGTTTTAGTAGGTTTGGAATACCAAGAGCAATGATTAGTGATAGAGGGCAGCCACTTTTGCAACAAGCTTTTTGATGGGCTTTTGAAGAAGTACAACATCTCTCACAGAGTGGCTACCCCATACCATCCCCAAACTTTGGGTCAAGTGGAAGTGAGCAACAGACAAATCAAGGGAATATTGGAACGCACAGTGCGCCCCTCAAGGAAGGATTGGTCAGTAAAATTGAATGATGCCTTGTAGGCATATCGCACAGTATACAAGACACTTATTGGCAGAGCCCTTACCGGTTAATATTTGGAAAAACATGTCACTTATCCATTGAGCTAGAGCATAGAGCTTATTGGGTGATTAAAGAGCTCAAAATGGACATGAAAAAAGCTGGTGAAAAATGACTACTCCAACTAAGCAAACTTGAAGAAATTCAGGATGAAGCTTACGAGAATGCCAAGATCTACAAGGAGCGCACTAAGCATTATGACGACAAAGGGCGCATCAGTAAGTCTTTAATTCCTAGAATGAAAGTACTTTTATATAATTCACATTTGCGTTTGTTTCCAGGAAAACTTCACTCTAGGTGGAGTGGACCCTATACAATTGCAAATGTATTTTCACATGGAGTAGTCAAGTTGCTAAATTCCAAAACACAAGAACCGTTCAAAGTGAACAGACATCGTTTTAAGCTATACTTGGAAGGAGATACCAACTTGAAAAGCATAGAAATCATACATCTCCAAGATTCTTAGACCAGAGAGCAGCCACGTCTTGCTAAGACGTAAAACTAATAGGAGGCACACATTCAATATTGTATTCGCTACATTCTTTGTTCGTTTTTCTTTCATTCTTTTATTTTTCTTTTTACCTTTTAATGAGGACATTACCCCAATTTAGGTTGGGGGTGAATACGTTGTCCATGTCTTTTATTTTTCCCAAAAATTAAAAATTGTTATGTGCCACGGCAGGCAAAATTTGGGCCGCGGCGTGGAAGTTTCTATTTCATAATGAGTTTTAAAAATTTTGAGTGCTACGGCAGGGAATATTTGTGCCGCGACGAGTATGGTTCTATTTTGGGACACATTTTTTAAAAATTATGCATGCCACGGTAGGAAAAATTTTTGAAATTTGGTGTGCGCCGCAACAGGAAAATATTTGTGCAGCAGCGGGAGTCGTTCTGTTTCACTCGAACCAGCCCAAAATTGATCTGTGCCACGACGGGAAAAACGTGTGCTGCGGCGCGCCTTCAAATTTTTCCAGAAAAAGGGGCACTCGTGAATTCAAAAATCATTTCACCCAAAATTTTCCTTCACTTTCCCTCATTTTTTTCCAAACACTCCCTCACTTTATCTCCATTTTCCTCCCATTTTCTCACAAAAATCAACACTTTTCTCCCTAACTCTTTCAATCTAACATTGCTACCAAGTTTTTCCTTTCAATTTTGACAGATTTGCTCAAGAAATCAAGAAATCTCTTCATCTTCTTCAACACAACCTAGGGTTCAAAAAAATTGGGCTTTTTCTTCAAGGCTTCAATCAAACTCCAAAGAGGTAAATTTCTTCACAATCCTAACTTAATTTGGTATTAACTATCTAGAAATTGTGAATTGTGTTTGAAATCTTTTTGGATTTAAGTGAATTGAGTTGGATAAGAGGGGAATTTTTGGGGGAATTTTGAATTTTCTGGAATTAATTGTTTGGTGTGAAATTATTTGAGTAAAAAAAAATCTATGGCTCCAAAAAGAAAGGCCGGAGAAGGAAGTCGTTCCAAAGAAAAAGGTAAAGTGGTTGAGGAACGAAACTTTGATGCCACTAGGTTTGTTAGTTGAGAAGCACAAGAGCGGTACAAAGGTGCCGCTAAAAGGAAGAAAGGGTTTGTTAATGAGAGGGGGTTAGATTTTGGACAAGTGGGATTAATGGGAATTTTCGATAAGGTTGATGTGCTAGGGTGGAGGAAATTTGTACATGCACCGGAAGCGGGTGTGAGTTCATTGGTCCCAAAATTCTATGCGAATGTCCCTGAAGCTTGGGACGGAATGGTTTGGGTAAGGGGTATTGAGATCCCCTTTAATAGGACTATTATAAATGTGTACTATAGGTTGAGGGACATTCAGGATAGTGGGTATGAAACCTACTTAAAACAGGTGGATTACGATGAAATTATAAATACCCTCACTGATGGTTATGCGGAGTGGGAATATAAAAGGGACAAGGTCAATACTTTTAAAGCTAAGCACCTTAGAACCCAATCCCATATCTAGCAGTATTTTGTGTGTTCTAGATTAATGTCAACCCAGCATTACAGTACTGTTGATTGGGAGAGGGCAATCTTGCAATATGCCATAGAGACCGAGTGATCAATTGACGTAGGGATGGTTATCCAACAATGGGTTGTATACTCAGCTGTGCATCACAAGCTAAGTTACTTCTTTCCTTAACTGATCACCGCCCTGTGTGTCAAACACGAAGTCCAATATGACACAGGCGAGGTACTATTGCAACCGGGTGAAACATTTACCTTTGCTTACATGCAACACCTAACCAATGGTACCAAGGTGGGACAAGGTAGTAGGAAGGGTGATGGGACCTCTTCCAAGAACGCTACCACCAAAGATAGGTTGGTGAACTTGGAAGTAAAGGTAAATAAAATACAAGAATACCAAACTCAACAATAAGCTTGGTTCAGCAACCAAATGAGATATTTACACGAATACCAAGCTCTACTCCACAAAATGATGAGTTTTCAGTTGACACAAAGCGGATTAGACCTCACCCAATTCGGCTCAGTTTTGCAGTATCTGGGCCACGACTTTTTCTACAGACCACCAGTAAACTGACCCAAGGACGACAATGAGCAGCTTCATGATATGGAGGACTAAGCCTCCCAATTGTATTTTCTTTCTTTAATTTTCATTTTCTTTTCTAGTTTAATTTTCTTTTTTTTTCTTTTTTTTTAATTTTTTATTTTGTTTTTATTTTATGTTGGATTGGTTAAGAGTTTTAATTAACATTGTTTAATGGTTTTTGCTTTCATTTGAATTTAGTTAATCTTTAAATTTGGCTTTGAGTTGTGATGCACACATTTAGAGGTTTCATGTATATTTCTTGCAAACTAAATGCTACATGATGAGAAGGGTGAGGAATAGTGAACCGGAGCGTAAGTGTAAATATACACAACCTCATACGAAATGGGGGTAACTTCTCTCACTTTTTTACTTAATTTATTTTGTTTTTCTTAAGATATTGAGGACAATATATAAATTAGGTTGGGGGTGGAAAAATATTCCATGAGCATGAATTTAGAGCAAATTTTAAATTTTAACTTTTTGTAGATTTTTCATTTGAATTTTGTTAGGATAGTATCGAGTCCACTTGAGTCAATCCGAAAGTATATGATATTAATGTGATTGTAATGACGGTGACATGTGAAAGAAATTAATTTTCACCTAAGTGAAGAGGCACAAAAATGTTAAGTTCATCTAGTTTGAGGATTTTGTGGTATATGTGGTAGTTTGTTTGGTTAGTATCACTATTTTTGGTTTGTGTAATGTATGCATGTTTGTGATATATTTTAAGTCTCAACAAATTCTAGAACTTTCTTGAAAACCCATTAAGGCAAAATAATAGAATCACATATCACTTAGAAAGTGATTTAGGCCATCTTTGAACCGTTTGAACTTTTCGAGCCTTTCCGTACTGTTTTATCCATAATGACCCCCGTGAACTCAATATACATATATACATTGTACTACCCTTAGTGATAAGAGTACTCAATATAATACTTGATTTTTATGAGCATTTGAATTGAAATTGTATATATCTTGCTTTTAAAAAAATTGAATGATAATAAAGAACAAAAAAAGTAAAGAAAATCAAGCAAAAATCTAAGGGACATATGGAATTTATAAAAGAGGAGGATGGAAAAGAACATTTGGGTAGAAAAATTGAGTAAGTTTATGAAATAAAATGAAAAGTACTCTTATCCTATTAAGAATGACCTTTCCATACTTTCATAACCAAAACCCTTAACACAACATTATAAGCTTAATAAAGTTCTATTGATTCGAGGTAATTTTGATTTCTATATTAGTGGAGATGGATTTGAAAAGTAAGTCTATGGAGTTTGTGAGTGCAATTTCAACTCATATCTTACTTGCACAATTTTGAGATCTAAAATGTAATCTATGAATATTATGCATGGCACAATCGAATAGTGTGACTAACAGACTTATGGTTTGATTGTTTATTCAAAAGCTGATTACGAAAATAGATTTGATATTTGGACTGTTTTTTAGCTTAAGTGATTTTTAACTATTTCGCATACCATTAGTCATTAACAATTTTTTAGACATATTCATGGATTAATTCGAGTATGTTTAGAGTCTTTAATAGTTTTAAGAGTCGTACGATGTTTGTGGGTACCATCACTAGAAACCCTCACGAGACTTTAACTCGTTCACTAGGACCACCTAGGGGTTTAAAGGCTTGTTACATATGCTAAATGCAACCGTGAAAATCTACGGAAGTGATTTAGGTTAGTATAGTTTATTTCATTTGTTTTTATTTTAGTTTTTAGATCGCTCCACTTGCTAGAGACTAGCAAGAAACTGGTTGGGGGTTGTGATAAGTACTTGAAAAGTACTAACATTTCGTGATTTGTTGAGCTTAATTATTAAAAATATATTTGTTATAACTCGTTTATTTGATTATTTTTATAAATCTATCAAATCGGAATCACTGGTATGCTTTAGTGTATTTCAGATGTTTTTAGCATCAAATGAGTTGAATGATGCAAACACGCAAAGAAGGATTACTTATGGTGCTCGGATCACAATTTAGGAGCAACACGAGTCAAATTATGTAAGTCGTACATAACGAGCTAACACATATGTAAGGGGTACATGTGAAGAGTCAGAATACAACGCAAGCCGCGGCGAGAAAAATGTGTGCCGTTGCGAGCACCTCTTGGGTTTGGCCATTGTTTTCAAATTTATTGTTGTACAGAGGCGAAAAAATAGTTGTGCTGCAATGCACTTATTACTGGAAAAATTAGGATTCTATGTAACCCTTACACATATAAATACCCCCTTAAGAGTCCCTTTTTACAACACTTCAATTTTGTGAATCAATAAGAGACTTAATCAGATTTTAGGAGCTTTTTCACAGTCAAAGAAGTAAGGGAATTAATTCTAAGGATCCAAGAAGCCATTGAAGATCAAAGATTAAGCCTTTAGAGAAGAACGTCATCCAATCCAATTGTGGTATTTAGATCTAGGGTTTCTTTTTGTTAGAGAATTTCCTTTTCTTCTTCTTACTTTTTTGAGTGTATGTTTAAATTAAATTTGTCTATAAATATTAATATAAACATGAGTGGCTAATTTTATTATGGGTGTTTAGTTTGTGTTGTCATGTTTGCTAGAACTGTTGTGGTGAATTTTTTTATTGCTTTAAAATAAATAAAATTACCTTTTGATTAAGAACATGTTTAGATGTTTAATTGTGGATTTTTATGGGCTAATTTGAGATTCATAATTAGGTTGAAAAATATTAGAATTTGGTTTTAGGAACGTCACCTTAACTTTACTTTGAAAAACTTAATCAAAACGTCAAATTAATGACCTAGTCATGGAATTGGTTTGATTGACATATTTTCCTTGTGCATAATTTGGTTGTTATTTGATATACCCCGGTTGTAGGAATTTTCGTAATTAAAAGGAAAGCCGGTAACACTTGTTTATTAGAACGTTCATGTTAATTCATCATAACTTTTCGAAGCAAGCATGGTCAACCAAACTAAACGTTCATACATCCTCCATTGATATTTGAAAACCTTTTTGAGTTCAGAATTTGCACCATTGTTTGTTCAACACCATTGATCTTGCTCACAAATCAAACTTCGTTTACAGTTTTATTAGATTTAGGATTATAGTTAGTTAGTATTTTAGTTGCTTTAGAACTCTAATTAGATTAAGAAAAAGGTTATTTAAAACTATTGCAATTCCTTGAGAGATCGACCTCAGAGGTTTGCTTGTCACTTGCTACAAGTGATTCATACACTTACGAGTACTATAATTTACACAACAATAATTCTTCTCATATAACCACCACCAAACAAAAAAGATTCTAAACTCTTGAATTCAGTTCATCCATCACTTTGGAGCTGCTTAATCTTTTGATTAAATTGTCTCTGCACATAAGCATCAAAATGTAGAAACATTTGTGCAACTTGACTCTTATTATGTAAAGCAAACAACCACTGAAATCTAGAATAATTATCAACAAACAATACAAAATATCTCACACCATTTATTGCTGTTGTTGGAGAAGGTCCCCAAATATCTACATGCACAATATCAAATGGAATACTAGACCTCTCATGTGTATTAAAGAAATGTTGTCTATATGATTTTACGATTTGACAAGAACCACTCACTTTAGGCATGCTACTATTTCTAGCAAGTGAATTGGCATCAGCAAGTGCTTTATTTACAATGCTTTCATGTGGCTGGCCTAATCTGTTATGCCACACGTGACCATCAACAAGTGCCTTATTACAATTAAAATCAACTATATCAGGACCAACATTCATACTACTAAGTAATTCATTCATAAATCCAATCTTTCCAAGCGTCTTATCTTCACTATCCACACCTTGATAAAAGGCATGTGTCCTGAATTCTTTTATGGATCCATGTATATTCCCTTGTGGAAACTGGTATAAACCATTCTCAACTCCTCCCAATAGTAGAATTGTTCCCTTTGTCAAGTCCTTCACAAAGAAGGAATTAGGGTAAAATTCAACTAAAACATGATTGCCTTACTGAAACTAAATTTTTGGCTAGATTAGGCACAAGTAATAAATTTTTCAGATTAAAAATTAAATATCCAGCATTTAAAGTACCTTTACCAATTTGATTAATAGGTACTGAAGCTCCATTGCCAAGCATTACTGTCTTATGACTAGATTAAGGAGCTGATTGGGACATATTACCAGCTGAGGAGGTTAGATGGTGACTTGCACCTGAATCCATGTACCAAGTAGGATTAGTTTGTGTAGCTGGAGTTGCAGGAGTCATAGCAGACTCCATAGATTGTGATGGTACATGCATTAACTATTGTGGATGGTACAAGTTAGATGGCCATGACTGTGTAGCACCATAAAAAGCCATAGGCTGATACTGTGTAGCATTAGACTGTTCAAGGACATAAGGCATAGGTGTTAGGTTTGGTCTTGGTGGATAAACTGAATAAGGAGGATAAGGTGGAAATATCATAGGTGACATTGACAAATCGAGAGAAGACATCTGAGGAGGAGAGTCTACATTCGTATAGTGGACTTGTGGACTATGTTGTGGCTCTTGTTGTGTATTATGAGAAGATGAATACCGAAACCTACACCTTGAAGCACTATGGCCAACCTTTTTACATATTTGACATGTACCTTTATATTTTCCTCTGCCCCCACCTTGGTTGTTATAAGATTGTTGAGAATAAGGTAGCGAATAAGATTGTTGTTTACTGAAATTTTTAGGAAATTAACTACTAGGTTGAGAAAAAAAAAAGAATTAGGTTGTGGCTGAGACAAAGTTTGGGAAATCGGTGGAGCTTGAACATTAGAAAATGATTGAAGAACAAAAGGAACATCTAATGCCGTTATGCATATTACCAGTCCCTACATTCTGATTAGCATAGTTGACTTGCACAAGTTGTGAATCAATAGGATTCATTCTTTGTAACTGACTTTCATGAGTTCTCATCTTCAAAAACACTTCATCCAAACTAGGAACTCTCTTCTTATTTGTAATATTAGTAATTAGAGAAATGTAATTAGAATTCAAACCTCCCATAAGGTATACAATCTGTTCTCTAGTACTAAGTTGATCACCTGTTGCAGAAAGTAGATCAAAAAGCTCTTTCGCTTGTTCAATATAGCTATCCATGGACTCATCATCTTTACGCATTATTTGCAACCTCCATCTCAATTGCATCAAATTCGAATGAGAATTCTCCTAAAAATTTCTTGCCAAAGCTGTCCAATAGCCAGAAGCTGTTATATTGTCGTATAGGAATTTCAATTTGCTCTGTGAGATAGAGTTATATATCCAATTCATGACTATCTTGTCTTTTCGATCAAATACCTCATAATCTGGATTTTCTTGAATTTCTTCATGAATGTTGCTCACTCCATCTGTCGTAATAGAGACTAATTACTTCACCAATTTTTCAGGTTGAGACTCATAACCATCAAGAAAACCAAGCAAGCCATAAACCACTGCAACATGGTTGATTTGTTCAATCCAAATCAAGTAATTTGTATCATCCAACTTCACAGAGAAATTTGGATTGATCGGTATGCTAGCTAAAGAACAATTTAAGAAAACAAAACTTGAGCTTGATGAAGGCAATGAACCTCCATTAAAACTCACGAAAGCATTAGTTTGAGCCATTAAGGCTCTGATACCATGTAAAACATCAAAAAACCAAGAAGAAGAAACAAAACTAGAGAAGAGTGTAGAAGCTAGAAATCAAATCTCTTTTTTCACAATGAACTATTTGGCTAAGATTGCTATATATAGCATCTAGAATTTGTTACATGTAAACCAATGAATTACATCCTACGTGTACTCTATGTAACAAACTTTTATTCTCTTATACACTTTCTTTAACTAAACCACACTGTTTAACATACTTGTACGTCAAACAAATTTCTTTTTTATTTCCTTTGAATTTTACAACAAAAAAAACTTATTATTGTTTACAATTAGAATTCACTTAATTCTTAATGTTTTAAATTTTTTATTTATTCATGAATAATATAAATGGAATTAACCACATTTATTTTCTCAAAAAAAATGGTGTTATGTTGGTAAGTATGAAAATGAGTTATTTCAAACAAAACTTAAAGCAAAATAAAAAACAATTATATAAAGTCATCTCACTATTTTTTAATAAAAATAAGCTAACGATATTCACAAATAAGTTAACAAGCATTTATTTTTTATAATACACTCATTTAAATTGCTTAGAGATTTGATTCTTATAGTCGTAATTTTGGCTATTTAATTGTATAAATAAAAGATAAAAGTGCATATTCACATATAAGTATTAATGCAAATGGTTAATAATAATACTAGGTATTGACATAAGTAGATAGATTGAATAATACCTTAATATTTATTACAAAAATTACAATTAAGGAATAAAATATATGATACTTATTTCACACCGAAACATAAATATTTATTAAATATTTTATTGAGAGTTATATAATTATACATTTTATTTATATTTATTATAAAATTTTATGAAATAAAGCTCTATATTCGTACTTATTACCTATATTATTTATATTTAAACTAAATTACCTATATTTTCATCTTAAATCTACCATATTGATGACAATGTTTTTTTTTTTTCCTTCTAACAAATGTTGTAGATTTGATTATTTCTTCATTTTTGCTAATGATTATGCTCTTAATTTATAGAAAATTATTGTAATATGTTTCTATGAATAATTATTTTATTAACATGAATAAGTATGTTATTTTCAACAAATAATATGATATTAAATAATGAAAATTTAAAATTAATTAATATTCTCATATTCTCTATCGTCATTGAATTTTTGTGCTACTTTTGTGGGAATATAATTTAAAATAATTTTTTTTACTAATTTATTCAAAGTTTAATTAATGTACATACATTTTATTTGACTTTTTTTACTGAATTTTATAGGAGAATAAATTAATTAATTTAGTATTTTATATTTTAATGTTTTTCCACAAGAGACGTATAACTTTGAAGCTTATAATGCTTAATATAAAGATATTATTACTTATTATGTACACAATTGAAAAGTTCAAAATCATAAATTTATTTGAGCATGTTGAAAGTTTAAGATTTGAATTTTAGTTACAAGTGCGTGGACAGAATAAGAAAAACTAACAATTTTAAAAATTAAAAAAGAGAAATATTCCAATATATAATAGGTTGTTTTTCAATCATATGTGGCAAGTTTTCATTTGTCAATACATATAAGTGGAACACACAACGTATGGAGGAACCCACCTGATGATGTAGTGGCCAATTATTTTGTGACATTTGGCTTTGAATTTATCCGAAATTAGGATAAAAAGAGTTTCCATTACGTAATCATACTAATGTAAAAAAGAGTCAATATTTTGGCTAATTATGATATGTATTCATATTGATCAAATGCTCTCTTGACGTATATAAACTTCAAATTTAGGTACTAAATTATTTAAAGACCTTCAATACAATAATGGTAATGACTAATTAATTAACAAGTTGTGATTGATAAAGGCGATGTACCACATCTCCAATAAGCACCTTGATTTCTTCATATTTCCTTGTAAGAACGTACAGTACAATTTTATCAACATCTTTTAGCACATATTGGCATGTGTTGCCAAAGTTTGAAAAGTTATCTATCATATTTATGAGAGACGTAGCATCAGAACTCAATTCTTCTCTGTTATTAGATAGTTTTAGCTCCAAGAGTAGGGTGTGAGTACGCCCTAATTTTTCTTTCAAACCCATAATACAATGAACAAGCTTTGGTGAGTAAATTTCTTGAACATTTTTAAGAAGTAGGATTGAGTCAATGAATAATGAGGTATGATGAACCTCAAAAAGGCTTAATTTTATGGCGTCTCGAGACATATCATCTATCATATTCTTGCTGTAGTTGACCTTTTGAGAATTGACTGCAAGAACTAATGTCAAAATAACTAGAATCAAGATTAGGAGAGAATGTTTCTTTGCCATTGCAATATTGTAGTGATTGTTGAAGGGGTTAGAGAAAAAATTTTGAAGATGACTTTGAGAGTGAGTGAATGTTTGTTGTGAAATCATAGGTATTAGGATACGCACTTATATAATGAATTAGACAAAGTGAAGTGAGTTTAGTTAAGATGTTAGGCCTAACTTGGTGAGGTGCTTATGGCATGCCGGGAGTTTGTTAAGACGTGCAACGTACAAATACCTTCTTAACATGAATACTAAAAAAAAACAACTTTGAATATGAACATTATATTTATTTTTAAATGATATTTTAGCACGTAACAAATTATAATTAGCTCATACGTTTTTCTTTCTAGGATCAATCAATACTCATTTAATGCATTGACTTGTAATCCTCAAACTTGACCGTAAAAAATTCGAAAACACTAAAAATACAGGTTAGTAACTTAGTAGAATTCACAAACAAATTTAAGTTAAATGAATTTCACAATTTAAAATTTAGTGTGTAAAACTTTTACATATTTATGGAAAAAAAAAATAGTAGAAGTTACATGGATGGTAGCATTTTCATATTTATAATGGCTAGAAGTAGAAATGTATAATTTTTTTTTTTTTTTAAATTGACAGAAAATTTTTGTAATTATTAAATTAAACATTAATGTCTTGTAATTAAAAAAAATGAGTACATTTAATCAAATAATTATTAAAAATAAGTTCTTAAAGTTACATAATTATTCAAAAAAAAAATTTACACTAAAATTTTAAATTTTCATAAATAACGAGACTAAAAATACCTTATCATAAATTACAAAATTACATATTTTCACGTAAAATCAGGACTATGTACTATTGACTTTTTTTCCAAATGGACATTGGTAGAAAAATAAAATCATGAACAATAAGATGAGTTAACCCTATTTTGTAAGTTTAATGAAGAAAAGAAAATTGACATAACAAGGACTGTATGCAATTCAATAATATTTTAAACTACTTTATAAAAGTAGTACAAAATGGAACTCAAATTGTTCTCCAGTTAAACAATTTCTTGGATGGGAGATAAAATAGTACACTAGATATTGTTATTTATTTAAAATAGAACTGCAACTTACTTATAAAAAATAAAAATAAAAAATTCCAAAAATTGCACATGTAAGGCCTTCCATGTACAATTTTGAGCATATTAATTTGCGTTGGACCTTCAAAACAAATCTTTTTAGGATCTGATCTTCAATCAATAATGGCAAGCATACTTCACTGCCATCTTTATTTTCCATTTCCTCAAAGAGTCAAAGGGTATCTATCAATGCAGTCAAGCCAAGGATTATTCCTAGAAGGCTTTCTGACTTTGCTCATAGACTTCCAAACCAAGCTGTTGCATTTAAACCCAGAACCAAATGCCAATTGCCAAATCCTATCACCTCTCCTCACCTTCTCTTTTGCTTCCAAATAAGCTAATTCATACCAAATACTGCTGCTAGAAGTATTGCCAAAACGGTGTAGTGTCATCCTTGAAGCTTCCATGTTCTTCTCACTCAGTTCTAGGTTTCTCTGCAGCTCATCTAACACTGTCTTGCTTGCAGCATGAACACAAAAGTGCTCGAAAGCAAGCTTGTAGTCGGGAATGTAGGGTTTCTTTGAAGAAGATAGTGATGGCTGTGAATTTTTGTTGTCATTTCCACCAAACAAGTGCCTCCAAACCAATGTTGCGAAAAAGAGGAGTTGCTCTGAGAAAGGTAGCACAAGAGGTCCCATTGTGGTTATGTTGGTTTTCAGAGCATCACCCCCTATTTCCACTAGATCTTTGCTTACCTTTAGTCCCTTGAACCTTTGCTCATCTTCCTCTTGGTAGATACACCTGTTCAATTACACATAACTTGCTCAAAGATATATTAATCATCGAATTGATAACCAAAAAACTTAATCCAAACAATTACAATAAGGGTGTGTAAGCATACCTATTAACCAATAATTAAGCTTTATGGGCCTTAGTGTTGTAAATGTTTTCGGCTAAATAGCTTCTAAGGTCCCAAAATTTTTACTTTTTTACACAAAAGTCCTAAACTAAATGGTTCTCAAACTTATTAAATGCTAAACATTTTTTTATCAGGTCCCTACACTTAACAAGTTAGGAGACCAAGTTAGGGAACTTACAGTACCCAAACTTCTAATTTAAGACTTTATATGTCAAAATATAATAGATTTTAGACAAAAATGTCAAGTTTTATAGTTTGGATGGACCATATAAGCTATTTAATTAGCCAATGTTTTTTTACTTCTTTGGTTTTTCTGGGCTTATTATGATGACTGTAGTAGTTAATTTTCTTGGTGGAAACTGTGTTGACTTGATATGAAAGATAAAGGACTATATGTAGTAGTTAGGTTTTTGCAACAAGTTACAAAGGAAAGGGACATACTGTTCTTTCTTTTTTTTTTATAAATTTATGATGATGGTATTATCATGTATCATATGTGTGTATAATTAAAAAGTGATCAGCTAGATATAAAAAAAAATTATTAATTGTTTTTGAAATAAATAATTATGTATTTTAGAGTAATAAAATCAAAGACTAATGCAATTATTTTCAAAAAAAAAATACAAAGACCCAATTATATAAGATAGGTATTATTTATTTTGGAGTATACTCTTCACCAATTATATTATTTTCTCTCTCCATTATTTATTAAATATTTATTTTTTTTAAAATATTATTTATATTAATCTTAAATTTTATAAATTTAAAGTACCGTACTATCATTTACTTCAAAAATAATAAATAATTTCTCTTATATATAAAACATAACCAAAAATAATAAATAACTCCCCTATCATAAATCATAAAACTTCTTCTTTGACTAAGGACAGTTACTTTTTCAAGAAAATTTATTGCACTTACATGGTAGGCCTTGAGTATTATAGCATAAATATTTCTAAATTAGAAAAAGATTGGGATTGCGACAACATCTTTTTTATAGATTTCACAACATATTTAATGCAAATTTTTCTAAATTAAAAAAAGTATTATTTTGTCTTTAATACATTCATTCTAGTTAATTAAAATATTTTAGTGAAATTTATCAATTTTTAAAACTCCCCAAATCAACAAATATTAGTGTTTACCCCCACCCATACTTTTTCAATGTCAGTTGTTGTTGACGAAGGAGATACATAAGAATCCTACCTCAGACCTAGCAATAACTGATATGTCAACTACTCATAAATACTTCTGAATAATTATCAAGGGGTTTGGTGCTTTTTTATATCCATATTAAATATTCACTACCCAAGTTTTCTTGCGTGTACCCTAGTTCTCGAAGTTACATTTTTTTTACTAAAAGGGTGTTTTTTTTTTAAAGAATTATGGTACTAAATAAATGGGTATCTTAATGAGTTACAAAATAATGGGGATACCAAATATTTAAGAAAAATATGCTAATTTAACCCCTTTTTATTGTTTTTATTCTAAAATAACTCTCATATGTATAAAAAAATAATAATACAAATGAAGTGTCCATATTAAAATAAGAGTAGTGAAAATAAGTTATTTTAGATTATTTCTCAATATTTAATATGAGTTCTAACCAGATATCAAATCCAAAATTAAGCAGCACATGACAAGGTAAATTCCATCTTTTGGAGGAAGAACACAAATTACTAAATAGGGTTCATTGTAATATGATTGCCTCTAAGTTAACCCACGTTTGTAATCTAATTTTACTGGCCCACCAACACAACTTTTAAATAACACTAAAAACTCATTATCAAATATGAAAAATCCTTTCTTATGTTCACTTAAATTTTTTAAGTTTTTATCCTTAATTTTCAAATAAAATTTATTCCAAACTTAAAAATTAGGCTAACAATTAAGCGTGTTGAAATAACTTTTTATTATGATAGTCTTCTACCTTTTATATTTTAAAGTCTTTTTGGACTAAATTTTATAATTAAAGTTAGGGATGAAATTAAAAAAAAGAAAAAAGATCATAGTTGTTCCTTAGCATAATAGTAAAATATTTGTTATGTTAGAAGATAAATGCTTTAAAAGACTTTAAGAAGTTTGGAAGATATAAGAAAATAAAGTTATTTTGGAGGAATATAATACTTGTAATTGAATCTCAAATTTTGGCTTGGTACAAAATGAGCAAGACCACTCTTATTTATACTAAAAGCTCATCCTAACCAATGGCTAGAATTTTTGCCAACATTGATCTAATTGTTATAATTTATCCACTAGATTTTTCTATTAAAATATTCAATTCATTAGAATTCTCTACTTTTTTCTACTACTCTCTCTTCTTAAAATATCTACATATTTTCTAAGACAATTCTGAAGCATGTTTTTAGAATTTGGGCTCTTTGAACTTTAACATTTTAATGGATACTTGAATTAGATTTTACAACACCTAATATAATTTGGGCCAAATCAAATTTATTTCCAACACCCCCCCTTAAACTTGATTTGTCATTCCAAGCCAACTTCTTAACTTAGTAAATTCTTCATGTTTAAGTGGCTTGAGAAGATGTTAGCAATTTGATCTTGAGACTTCATGTATTCCACTTGTACATCCTTTCTTGTGATGCACTCTCTTATGTAGTGGTAGCAAGTATCAATATGTTTACTTCGATCATGAAACACTGAATTCTTTGCCAATGCCATAGCAGACTTATTGTCAACAAAAATCTTAGTTGACTTTTCTTGTGGCCATCCCAACTCTTTCAACAAATTTCTAAGCCATATCCCATATGATGTAGCAGCTACATACTCAGCTTCACAAGTTGATAGAGTGACTATTGATTGCTTCTTTGACATCCAAGTGAAGACAGTATCTCCCATGAGAAAACAAAGCCTGTAGTACTTTTTCGATCAACATCTCCAGCCCAATCGCTATCACTATAACCAACAAGCTTGTAATCATTTGTTGTTGAATAGAACAAGCCAAAGTTGATTATACCTTTGAGATAACGAAGAATTCTTTTAGCAGCTTTGAAGTGAGTAATAGTTGGATTCTCCATATAGTGACTTATTAGCCCTATAGCATAGAGAATATCGGGTCTTGTGCATGTCAAATATTATAGACTGTCAATCAAACTCTTGAAGAGTGTCGTATCCACCTTTTTTGCTTCATCGTGTTTTGATAGCTTACGACCACCTTCTATTGGTGTACTAATTGGCTTGCAATCATCCATTTTGAATTTTTTGAGGAACTCTTTTGCGTAGCTTTCTTGTGAGATGAAAATTCCATCTTCTTGTTTTACTTAGATGCCAAGATAATAAGCCATAAGTCCAATGTCAGTCATCTCAAACTCTTTTGTCATTGCTTTCTTGAATTCTTCAACACATATTTGGATTATTTCCTATGAAGATCAAGTCATCCCACATACAAGCATACGATCAAGACATCTCCTTCTTTGATCTTGACATAAAGTGCATGCTCATGTGAGCATTTGATGAAATCATTCTGTTGCAAGTACTTATCGATCCTTGCTATTCCAAGCCCTTGGTGCTAGCTTCAAGTCCATAGAGAGCTTTCTTTAGTTTAAAGACTTTGTCTTCTTGTCCTTTTACCACGTAGCCCATCAGTTGTTCAATGTAGACCTCTTCCTCAAGAA
Source organism: Elaeagnus macrophylla (assembly GCA_029378325.1). Classification (NCBI taxonomy): domain Eukaryota; kingdom Viridiplantae; phylum Streptophyta; class Magnoliopsida; order Rosales; family Elaeagnaceae; genus Elaeagnus; species Elaeagnus macrophylla. Next base: position 3,089,354 of record CM055649.1, on the reverse strand, counting down.
ATCCATTCAAGAAGGCAGATTTCATATCTATTTGATGGATCTTCCACTTATTTTGATTTGTTAAAGAAATTATTATTCTTATTATTTCTACATGAGCAACTGGAGCAAATATCTCGTTATAGTCGATGTCAGCTCTTTGTCTGTATCCTTTTGCAACTAGTCTGGCCTTGTATCTTTCAATATTTCCCATTGCATTTTTTTTTTTTAGACCCACTTGACGCCATTTGCTTTATGCCCTTTTGGAAGTGAGACAAGCTCGCACGTATCATTCTTTGTGATTGATTTAATCTCTTCATCTATAACATCTCTTCATTTCTTGTTTTGCACAACTTAAAAATTCACAGGTTCACAATCGGCAAATAGACAGAAGAGTGTAAGATCTATTCTTTCAGTGTCCTCGTAAATTTCTTCTAGATTTCTTGCACGTGAGATGCTTCTTTCATTTAGAAATGGTGGTGGTGAGCCTCCAATAAGCTGTTGTTGGTGAAGTAGGTGGAGTGGATGACTCTTGTTGCACTTCTCCTGGTTGCTCCACTAACGATTGCTCATCTTCTTCAAACTGAGGAAAGAAGTTGAAATCATTTGTATGGGATCCAAAATCACATTCTCCTTCTTCATCAAATGTCACATCTTGACTAATAACAATTCTTTTATTGCTTGGATTGTACAATTTGTAGCCCTTTGAGTTAGCATCATAACCGATGAAAATGAAATTCACTTTTATCGTCTAGCTTCGTTTTTCTCTCATCTGGTACATGAACATGGGTTATACGTCCGAAAACTTTTCAGATGAAAAATGTCGGGCTTTCTTCCGCTCCATGCCTTTTGCAGATATCTTTCCCCAAACAATTCTAGTTGGAGATCGATTGGAGAGTAGATTGCACATGCTACTACTTCTAGCCCAAATTTCATTCGGCCAATCTTACTTTTAATGAATGCCTTAGAAGGCTTTAAAAAGTTTGGAAGATATAATAAAACAAAGTTATTTTGGAGGAAGAGAATACTTGTTATTAAATCTCAAATTTTGGCTTGGTACAAAATGAGCAAAATTACCCCTATTTATACTAAAAGCTCATCCTAACCAATGGCTAGGATTTTACCAACATTCTTCTTAATCTAATGGTTATAATTTATCTATTAAATTTTTCTTCTATTAAATTATTTAATTCTCTAGAATTCTCTACTTCTCTTCTCTTCTTAAAATATCTAGATATTTTCTAAGACAATGCTAGAGCATGTTTCCAAAATTTGGGCTCTTTGGACTTTAACAGTTTAATAAAAACTTGAATTAGATTTTACAACATCTAATATAATTTGAGCCAAATCAAGTTTATTTCCAACATGTTAAAGGGCTAACTCGTGTTCTGTCGTGTAATCATGTTGTACCAATATCAATATGTTGTTTAAAAAAATCTCTTTCACAACATCCAAATATTTCTCAATATTTTTAGAAAAATGTCGCATATTGTTGAAATTTTCCTATATTTTCATAAATTGTATTGTAATTTTCTAAAATTTTAAGGAAAATTTTGATAATATTGAAAATATAAATATGAAATATATCACAAAATATTAATTTAAATTTTTTAATTTTGTTAAATTAATAATATATAACTTATTATTTGAATCATAAATATAATGTTCAAATAAAAAATTTAATTAATTTTTATTATTTATTTTACTAATTTTAAAAAAACTAAATAAAATACAAAAATTTAAAAATAGATATAATTTTCATAATTTCAAAAGTTTTCTTTAAATAAACCGATATGTATATGTTCTATTTTACCTATCATATATTACAATAAATTATAAAATTAAAAACATTTTCATATCCTATTAAAATTATTAAAAAAAAAAGTCAATATTTAATACTATATAAAAAATAAAAACATTTAAGTAACTAACACTCATTACTCTTTTATTACAATAAAGTTATATTAAATACAATTGTAAAAAAATATATTAAAATCTACTAAAATAAAAATGAATTTTGGGTTTACTAAACAATGTAAATTTTTATATAAATTTTATAATTTTCTACTAATTGAACTATTTAAATGACATATTTTTAAATAAATATTATAATTTTTTTAAATTAATAATTTAATGTCCCAAAACTCATAATTTTGTGTACATAATAAAAAAAAATATTTTACCAAAATATTATTTATTCTCTATCTCCCTTGTCCTCTATCTCTTAGCACTACAATCATTCTACTGTTAATCTCACCAAAGTTCTCACGACTCTAATAGAGATCTCACTAAACTCCAGCAACATTATCAATAATTTCCAACGATCTCATCAAACAAAAAAATTAATATTTTACATTCACATATAAAATAACATTTTACATTCATATATAAAAATAAATACAATATGATAAAATTTGATGTAATATATTTTTTTTTTTATTAGAGCTCCTTTGTTAGAAATAGGTATAATATATTATTATATGTAAATATAAAATTAATATAATATTTTTATATAAAATAAAAATAAATATAATATTATATTATATACAATATAAAAATAGATGTAATACATTAAAAAAAAAAAAAAATTGTACTATGCAAAGTATTTTGAAGAGATCTAGATCAACCACACATATGTATTAAAAAAAACGTTGAAGAAAGCACAGATGAAAAAAATGTTAGGATCATCTTTTGAGTAGTTTAAGGGATCGAGTTTGCCTAAGCATCCATAAAATCTTACATTAGATTCATAAATTACCCAAATTCAGGAAAATAGAAAATACCCAAATTCTTTCTCACAACTTACCATGATTCAAACAAGTTAACAACGACAAATAGTTTCCTGAACAGTCATCCCAAAAAATGCATGTTCGTCGCAGAGAAACGATTAGAAGAGGGAAAAAAAAAAAAGGAGAATAACTAATTGGAAGCATGATCGTCGGACATTAAAAATGCAAGTCAAAATCCTACCAAAAGGTTACGCTCGCTGGATATCTCAGATCTAGGAATATTCGTTAGCCACCAACAACACAACATTCAAGATCTTCTACTCAACTTTGGCATAACGCAAATGTCACTTCCCACAGATGAACTAGAGTTACCAGAAATGGTGGTGGTCGCGCAGAGTGTTCATCACCGTTATCATCGTCGGAGATGATGAAGGTGAGAACCGAACAGATCTTGAATGGAAAAACTGAACAAAGGCTTTGAAATTTAAGTTGAGAATAAAAATACACCTTTGAAGATCTAGTGAGGAGTTGTGACTGAGAGGTGAGGTTGAGAATCAAAGCTTCAGCGAGTAGCCATAGATTAACTTCGAACTGCTGGTGGTGGTCCTGGATGAGGATGGGTGTTCATCCCAATCATCATCGTCGGATTTGACGAAGGAAAGATATAAGGGTAAAGGGTAAATAGGTAAACTTACATCGAAAAAAACACAGCCATAGTGTGATTTTTGTCAAAAGTAACGCAAGTTCGAAAATGCTACGTACTATTCTGAGTAATTAATACTCCCAATCCCAACATTTGTTTCAGGCTATGGAAGTTTTTGTAATTAAGAAAGCTCCAATAACTCGACCCAAGTTCAACCCCCGATCTACTTAGAACTATTCCATTTCTTATGACTGACAGTTGAACCTTTTGAATGCGCATAGGTCATTTTTAGGTCTATTAACTGAATCTGAACTAACAAAATATGATAAAAGAACCAATCAACTCACATCACAAATACCTTTAGTTAAAATATTCTTGCATGCCTACTTGGGTTTGTGAGAGGGAAAAATACTCCTACATTTTGTATATTGCTTTTATCCCTAACATTTCAAAATTGCAATCTGTCCTAACTGCATTTTTCGTCTGCAATCATGTCCTCAACATTAGGTAAGTGTAACAAAAATAAGCCTTAAATAAACGTTAGGGACCACAAGTTATATACTTCTAGCTCAATTAATAATGAAAATCATTAAAAAAATTTAAAAAAATTATCAAAAATAATATCCTTAAAATTTATAATAACAAAACTAGCACCTAATAAAATTGAATATTCAATATTGAACTTATAACATTGAATAAATTTAAATTATTGCAATTTAATTTGTACAACGTTCAATTAAACAGACGTTCAAAAAAAATATAAAAATTATTTTTTTTAATTGTGAATATATATAATTTAAGTATAAAAAGTGTTAGTTTTGTTATTATAAGTTTTGAATGCACTATTTATATTTTTTTTTGAAAAATTTACTTTGTTACACTTAATGTCATTAAGTTGAGGACAGGAGCAAACCGGACAACAAAAACATAATTAACCCAAATTTGTGTTACTAACAGTGTTGAAACATACCTACATATAAAATAAAAACTAGAGAAGTTAGAGGAAAGAAGCAAACCTGAAGCTACGGTCATCAGCGCCCTTGTGGGTACGAACGATATGTTCAAGTCGGTATTTGGCACGGTGGTAATCACGGCGGCGATTGGAGAGAAGAACAGCAGAGCAACCCATGCGAAAATAGCAGTTTGAGATAATCATGGACCTATCACGACCGGGGTACCAGTTATATCCAACCATCTCAGTGCTCACAACTACAGCATAATTATTGGAGTTAGCTTGAAGCATATCTCTTGCCAAATCCACAGCTATGATTCCAGCACTACAACCCATACCACCAAGATTGTAGCTCAATATGTTGCCTCTCATCTTGTAGTGGTTTATAATCATAGCTGAGAGTGATGGTGTTGGGTTGAAAATACTACAGTTCACAACTAATACACCTATATCCTTAGGACGAACCCTAGTCTTTTCAAAGAGCTCGTCTAGTGCTCCAAATATCACAGTTGATGCCTCGGCTCGACCTTCTTTCATTGTTGTGTTGCTCTCGTTTGATGTGATCACTGACTTTGGGATGTATGTTTCGTCACCTACGCCAGATGAGTTCAAAATTCTCTTCTGGAATTCTAGGTTAGCCTCATCATACTTGCCTGATTTTCTTGCTAGGTCAATGAATTGCTCCTTAGATAACTGCCAAAAATTAGGATTGTTATAACAAGTGTACCATTTGATACAGTTCTTAATGTTACTCGGGAGTTTATTGACAATCATTTCATGCTAAACATCACAAGTTGTACTAATTATTTCAACTAATGAGATATTTAATGATTGGTAAAGATTTTAATTAATTGCGACCCACTTTAAATAAAAGGCTAATAATTTTATGAAACATAAGTTGTGTTTTATTTCAACATAAGATATAAAACCTTATCCTTATTTCTTTAAAAACTCTAAATATCATAAATTTATGAAATCTTAAATTTGATTGAATAGCATAGCTGAGTCAACAAAACTATGTCAAATAAAACTATAACAAATTATTTGTATTTCTGATAACCTTATGATATATAATAGTGCTCTTTTATGTTTGATTGACTTTGGAAGAGTAAATTTTTTTTCATAAGTCCAATATCAAACACATTTATTTTATTAAATTTTTTAAAATTTATATTATGTTAGAGTGTTCAAATACTAATGTTTATTGGATTAACTACGCTATTGGTCCCTAATCTTTATACAATAATAGACTTTAGTTCTCAATTTTTTTTCATATAAAATCGTCCTTAATTTTTTAGAAATTTTTTCTTGTAGTCCAATTTCATACAAAATAGTTCATAATTTTATATTTTTAGTCCAATTTCATACTAAATATTACATATAAAATGATTCATTTCATACAAATTGGATTTAAAGTGTAAAATTTTAAAAGATTATGAACTATTTTGTATAAAAAAATTAAAAATTAAAATCTATTTTTAAATAAAGGTTAAAAACTAATAGAATAAATAATCCATATTTATTTCATACCATTTGAAAATAAATATTTCATGAAAAACAAAAAAAATTTAGACAACAAATTATTCCAATAGGATCGCTAGTTCCACCTATATTTATGAATTGTTAAAACCTTATCAAACTTAATACTCATTTTTAATTTTCAAAAAATAATAATACAGGTGAAGTGACGTATATAGATTGATGCGACTGAAATTGGAAGTCCTTTAATTTGTATATTTAGTTGAATGTGATGTAACTCAACTCTACAGATGTCAATTTGATTAAAATAGGTGAATTTTTTTTATTTTATTTTATCACCAATGAAAAATATCATCATGGGAATAGGATGAGGTTGATAATTACCCTTCTGATCCTGTCTCTTTCCTAATTCATGCTTTTATATAATTTTTTAAAATATATTAAATATTTGTAAAATTTTATAATTAAATCAAATATATTTCAATTAACTTTTATCAATATATTAATATTTTAATTATAAAAATTTAATATTATAATATGTGAGTTAAAAATCATTTTAATGATCCATAAGATTATAAAATAAAATTTTAATCATATATTAAAATTAATTACATAACATATAAATGTACTTGAAATTTTAAAAGTATGTAATTATTAATTATTTAATTTATCATAATATATTTATTAATGAGAAAATTCGATTCTTAAAAATACCCTAACTTTCGACAAAAAATTTCCACCCAACTCTTAAAATATTTAAATATAAGATAAGAATCCCGCTCTCGTCTTGTTGACGTTCTTTCAATAAATTTGGATCGTAATTTTCAAGACAAAATCCGCAGTCAAATAACATAATATTACACATGCATAAGAGCAATAGTTAATGCATATATATTATACTAATGGAGACTGAATTTAGATGCAGTAATCCCGTAGTTTTGACAAATGATTATTTTAGTCTAATAGTTTCAACAATAGCACTTTTGTTCCAATTATCTCATACATTTTTGTGTAAAAGGTGCCCTTTAGTTTCATACTTTTATATAAAATGTGCACTTAATTTAGTCATAAAAAAATCTAAATTGTATATTCATTAAAATTATATAACTAAAATGATATATTTAAAAGCTATAGATTTTAGTTATAGAAGCTATTGGAACTCATGCGGCCCTCACCAAAAAAAAAAAAAAAAATTTGCAGAGACGATACTTATATGGTATTTCTATTGCTGAAGTTAATTTAATTGGCAAAACTTATTTTGAAAGTTTGTGAAATTGCAGACCAACTTTCAGCAATCGTGGGATCCATGGAAAAATTACTATAAATGACCCCCTAAAATATATAGTCATAAAACTAATACCTCACTAACATTAAATGTTCAATATTAAACATGTAATATTGTACGGGTTTAAACTGCTACAATTTAATTTGAACGGTATTGAATTATACAAGCGTTCAAATAAAAATGATATAAAAATTATTTTCCATACAAAAGAACAAACAATATTTAGATACATTTTTTAATTTTATAACATCCATTCATGAAGTTGGTATTTATTTATACCTATCTTATACCAAGAGTCATACATATTTAGATATGCATCCAAAGGTTGAATATGTCCACTTTTCTAAATTTTATACAAATTTAGATCAAATTAAAGTGTTTGAATACTCACAAAAATTTTCATATCCTGTCCCTTGAATACGGGTAACTCATGAAGAATAAAGATCCATTAATAATAACATAGGTTTAGACTTATAATATTGGTTCATAAAAAATTGAAAGCTTAGATAGATATGTATACCTTGAAATCGTCCTGTGGTCTATAACAAGCAAAATCAATGAGGTAAATGGACCTAGGGCGCGACATGAAGTAGACAGACAAGGTGAAGACGAAGACACCAAAGAAAGAAAGCACTGTAGCAAGATCATAAGGAGCTTCATCCCATAGCTTCTTCCATAACTCTTCTCTACTGAGACTTCCAACCTCAGCACTAAATACAAGCACAAGCACAGGTATGGTAGCCAAGTAGATACCATGGTTTATGAGATAGTGATAACCCAATTTCACGTACTTGAGGTTCACTGATTGAAGAAAGTCCGGCAATCGTCGCCGGACTCTAACAGAGAACGTTAGAGATCCAGCATTTGGACCAAAAGACTCAATTCCACGGTTGACAATTTCAGTAGACAAGAGATCTCTTTCATTAGCCATATTATTGAACAAATATACTTGAATTGTAAAGCTAATATTGTTATTAACTATATATGGACTGAGATGCGGTTTCTTTATTTATGAAAGGAAAAGGTGAAGAGGTCTGGTGGTGGGTGGAAAATAGTTAATGCTAACACCAACTCGATAAGGATATAGTTGAAGGTCTTTCAACGGTCTTAAATTCTTCATTAAATGGAAGTGGGTGTATCAAACATAAAACTCTAACGGCTATTAAAGGATGATGTTAATGCCATTAATAAATTAACCATGTCGATAGATAGATGTTCTAAGAGAAGAGTGTTTGTTTTTGAAACGATATAGAAATTAAGAGAGAGGAGTGTTAGGTTTATGCTTCATTTATAGTGAATATTGTAAAACTATCAAAGTGCAAATAATAGATAGGAACGAAGTTACTATTTGGGTTGAGTCGGGGATTAGGTCGCTCTCTTTAAGACGTTTCGCGGCTCTACACAAAATTGTGCAAGCAAACACAGCCTCGTTGTTCCCAAGATAAAACAGCCTGGCAAAATTCTGTCTCGAAGCTACACTGCACTGATGAACTCTAGAATGCTATACCTTATAAATAATGTTGTTGCTTAGAAACTAAAAATAATATTAATTTTGTATTAATATTTCTGGGTTTTTGAATTTGGGTTTTCTGTTTGGCTCTTTTTTGAGTTTTTTTTGTAGTGCTCAATAGTTAGAGCGTGGAGAAGAGAAAATGAGAGAGAGAGAATTGATGGTTTGAAGGATATGATATGAACTGTGAGCTTAAGGCTCTAGTAACGTTCGAAGGCAACGGTAAAAGAATAATGGTCATTATGTGAGTAACGGAACTGTTGGAAAAATTAATTTCAATAAATAAAATTTTATCAAAAAAATAAAGTATCAGGCACACGCGCTCGGCATGCTCGGACGGACGGACGGCAGCGGCAGTACACGCGCGTGTGGTGGACCCATAATTGCCTAAGTCCTCTCCCCTTCCACCAAAGTGGGTGTCCCTTAAGGCCCAATCCCACTAGTAAATTTTTTCTTATATTAATATCTCCTTAGAGATGTTCAAAATCAATGTGGGACAAGCTAAATTTTTGAGAGAGAGTAAACTTGCACTTTTTCTTTCATTTTTATTCAAATTCGTTTAAACTTCCACTTTTTCTTTCATTTTTATTATAACATATGAATTAAAACATATGCAAATTTTAACATATGTAAATTTTATTTTATTTTTGCATCCATCTATTTAATTAAAACCTACACACAAATGAATTAAAAAAAATTCTATGTCGATTCTACTAACTACGACGTAGAGGATGTTTTAATTAAAACCCTAACCCCTCCCCCAATCCCAACCCGCCCCTTCTTATTTCTTTTCTTTTCTATCTCTCTCCCCTAAACAACCCTCTCCTTCGACCAGAAGCTGCCCTCCGACTGCCTAGCAAACCCAGACCTTCCCAACCATGGTGTCACCTCCGACGACCACCCCTCCCAGTCCAATTGTAGTCCCAAATATGGCAACCAAGGAATCTATTAAGGTAATTGATTTTCCATGTTTTGTTTTTCTTTTCCTATTTTCTATCACTTTCTTACCGTCAAGTTTTAAAAATATGCTCAAATAATGTTATAAATTATCTAGTTGTGTAAAAAATTATTGTTATTGTAACATTCTAAGTTATTTTTGTTAAAACACTCTTCAATAATCTGAATTTTTTTCTTTTTTGTAGTGTGATTTTTCTCCTCCATTTGAGCCATACATTTTGTGGAATTAATCAAATAAAGGTATGCTAATGATATGATATGATATTATTAGGTATTTATTGCTAGTGAAATAAGCATATATAATTTAGGTGTTTTATTGAAATAATAAATTTTATTATGATTGTTGTTTGTTTATATATATATGCATGTCTAATAATATCATTTTTATAATGAAATGTCAATTATACTTATATAAAATATACAAGTCTTGGATGCAAAAACTTAGAATTTCTAAAGAGTATTTAGAAGAAGTTGATTTATTCATGGAATTTATTCATAAAAATGCAAGTGGTGAGGATGTGATTCAATGCCCTTGTGTTAAGTGCAAAAATTTGAAATTTTTTCCTAGGAAGGATATATGGGACCATTTAGTTTGTAAGGATATTTTAAAAATTTATAATAATTGGTTTTTCTACAAAGAATAGATGAAAGTGGATGGTCATAATGAAACATTCTATCGATCAAAGAGGCCAACAATACTCAAAGTTGACATTGATGTATTTGAAGATATAGATGAAATGGTCTATGTTATGAAAGATGAGTTTGTTGACAATCCTGAAGCATTTAAGATCATGTTGGAAGATGCAGAGAAGCTGCTTTATTCAAATTGTACAAAAAATACTAAGTTGTCTACATTACTAAAGGTGTATAATGTTAAGGCAAAATACAAGATAATTGATATTGGATGTACTAAAATATTGAAGGTAGTTATGGACTTTCTACCTTATGAAAATAAATTGCCTTCATCCATGTATGAAGTTAAGAAGATTTTAACTCGTTTTTACATGAAATATAAGAAGATGCATGCATATTCGAACAATTGCATTCTTTATAAAAAGAAATATATGAATGCAACAAGTTGACCAGTTTGTGGTGATTCAAGATGGAAGATAGTTTCTGATCAGAGTTGGAAGGAAGGCTTATTAGTAAAGGTTTTATGATATTTTCTATCAATTCCTTGTTTTCAAAAAATGCATAAGCGAAAGGAAACAAAAAAAAAATGTTGATATGGCATGCAGAGAATAGGTCGAAGGATGATTTTTTGCATCACCCTTGTGATTCCTCATCTTGAAAAGTAGTTGATGTGTAGACCTAAAATTGAAAATTAAGCATTGAAATATTCTTCAACTTGCCATAGCTACTGACAGAATTAATTCACATCATTTTCTAAGTAGTATGTATAGTTGTTTGCTAGTTATTATAGTCATTTATAATCTTCCTCCTTGGATTTGCATGAAAACATTTTATGATGTTAACAATGTTGATATTAGGTTCAAAACAACCTGGTTTGGACATTGATGTGTTCTTAGAGCGATGACTTAAAGACCTTGTGAGATGAAGACATCTAAGTGTAAGATATATAGAGATGAGTGTTTCACATTAAAAGTAGTGCTTTTATGGACAATTAATGACTTTCTGGCATATGGTAATTTATCAGGACATGCAATTAAGAGTAGTGCTTCAAGGGTTATAAGTTTGACTCTCTTAATCAGAATTTTGATAGTATGAGTGTGATGTGTTTGGATTGGTGTAAGCATTATTATAAGTGTGGTCCTCTCCATTCCAAATGTATGTATGCAATGGATGTGGAATAGGTTGAATAGATATGTAGGATTTCAATGTAAAAAGATCAAATTATTCTTGTATAGAAAGTTTTCCCGCAGTACTATTATGAGGTTGGTTGCCTCTTCGATTGTCATCCTTGCATTTATAAACCTTTGATGCTCAAAAGAGTTCATTGCCTATCTATCATCACAAAACTAAAAGAAAAAAAAATTATACATCAAAATATAAAAATAACTAAAAGTTAGGTTAGTAAAAGATAATAATAATAAAATAATACACGAGAAAATAAATCAATAAATAAAAAAAATTATTTTTTGTATTTTTAATTCTTTTTATATGTGCCTAAATTAGTTTTGATAATCTCAATAACTATATCAAATTACAAAATATGCTAATCCCTAACAACGGTGTCAAAAACTTGTTCACGCTAAACCGTAACGGTATCAAAAACTTGGCTAAACTGCAAATGCAAGGATTGTGTACAAGTGATAAGTATTTAAAAATCAAATTGTTGTAACTACAAAGATTAGATTATTAAGGAATTGAGTACATAACTATAGTTACAATAAATTATTTAGCTAACGAAAATAGATAGATAAAATAATACAAATAATATAAATCTAATATTTACATTACTTAATCCAACACATCTATACTAACAAATTAAGCACAAAAGAGTCCTACGAATTCACTCTCCTTCAATCTCCTACACATAAATTAATTTATCACCCCAAGCAATTAGGTTATGATCAAGTAACTCTAACTTATATATGCATTCCTCTCTCAAATAAACTACACACAATATACTAATATAACATAATTACACACTCATGCTAGTTAGATCATACTAGTACTCATTAAGAACGTCAATTATATACTATATACATACGAATCATACCTTTCAGTTTAAAAATTATGTATGTTATTCAATCAAGACAAACAATTAAATAATTTTCTCAAAGCTACCAAATTGCTTTTATGATTTAATTGTTAATTAGACAATTAATGGTATGAAATTTTGATTAAATAATATAATTTAATTTGCAATCACAATAGAATGAAAAAAAAAAAAAAAAAAACTAATTCATTGTATAAATAAATTAAGTTTAATAAAATCCTAACAATAAGTTTAGCTATACAAAATCATATTCAATAAAATCCCAAAACAATAAGAAAATACAAAATAATAGATAAAATACAAAAGGTAGAGAAAGATAAAACCAATATCTGCTTGTCACGCAGGAAAGCAATATCCCCCTAATGGACCTAAACTCCAGTACCTTCAATCTTAAATCATTCTCTTAATTTGCCTCTTTTTTTAAATTGTTGAATCCTTATCTAAATATATAGGTTAGTATAGAAAAGTGTTGAATCCATTATTTTACTGCTTAAGAGTTGTATTTATAAGCTTAGAGTAGTAGGTTACAAACAATTTTAGTGAAAATTGGAAACATAGTCCAAATAGAAAACTAATCCAAGCTAATCCCCAACACAAAAAAACTAGCTATACCATGGCCCAAATAAGTGCTCTCCACGGCATAAGCTGTTGGAATTGTCTAAAAAGTACGCGAGTAGCAGCCTGAAAAGAATCGTATTGGGGCCAAGGGATCTCAGGTCTCATTCTGGTGAATGCTTGCTACGGAACAAAATTACCCCTATTGTAACCTGGATCTATTGATAAATCTTTTTCGTCCAAGCGCGCCACTGAATAAATACTTCCCGCCACAGCACAATGCTTGTTGAGTTGATTGTGTCTCTTTTTTCTCGTTTTTCCTTCTTGCTACCATTTAACCTACATTGGCTCAATTAAACATAAATTATGTTATTTTAATCATTTTAAGTGTAAAACAAGACAAATAGTTAGGTTAAAAATGAATAAATAAATCTACTTTTGTAGAATTATTAGGTGCATATAAGTTCAAATTAAGCTAATTATTTCAACTTACCAACTATTTGAACACGTAAAAATCATGCAACACCATAAGTGGGGTAAATTTGTCAATATAAAAATTTTTTTTAGTCCAAATACAATTACTCTTTCCTTATTTTTCTTTCACTTATGGTGATATATGACTTTTACGTATCCAAATAATAAACAAATTGAAATAATTAGTTCAAATTAAACATAGGTTCTCCTTAAAAAGCCGTGCGGTATATCTTTTAGAAAATTAATAACTAAAGTATACCTGTTTGAAAATTAAGAAACCACAAAGCTCTTACATAAGTCTATTGCTAAAGCTATTTAAAATTTCATTTTATAGAATAATTCATAACAAGTTCACAAGAAAATAAATAAATATTATTTGTTGGAATAATTATTTTTACCTAATGAGACTACATCACACATTTCTTAGTAGTTAAACCTAGAAACTGTTACTAAATCAGGTGGAATCTACAATAACTAATGAAGTATTAGTTTATTTTTGAGTGATGATATCGTAGTGGCAATGATAGACAAATAATATTTTCCTAAAAGGGGCTAACTACTTCTTAGCTATTATATTCTACCTAAAATAATTGATAAATTTAAACACTTGTTATTTTATTCTCTCTCCTTTTAATTAAACTACAAAAAAAAATACATTTATTGGTAAATGAAGTTCAAAGTCGCCTAGGATTTTTGTTGAATAGAAAAAGTTGAGCTGCTAATATTCAAGCTCATCTTCTTGTTTTATTCATCGTTGAAAACAATTTAGAAAACAGCCAAGTGATTAACTTGAGATTAATAACTTCATCATCAAGAGTAGTCAGAAAGAAAAGGAGAGAGTGCATTTACATAGGTGCAATCGTCAACTGTGAGTGATTTAATTATCACCACTCAATTTCACCTATTATATACGCATGGTCCCATCAACGCAGAACATCTTTGCAACATTTTTGCTGACGCTACGACCAAAATCGTCGATAAACATTAGAAAATTTACCGACGAAAATTTGTCCATAATTATAACATTCATCGATGAAAATTTGTTCGTAATTATAATATTTATTGATAAAAATTTGTGTGTAATGCCAATATTCACTGACGAAAATTTGTCTGTAATGTCAATATTCACTGACGAAAATTTGTCTGTAATACTAACATTCATCGACAAAAATTTGTCTGTCATGCCAATATTTAGCGATGAAAATTTGTCTATAATTGTAATATTTATTGACGAAATTCGTCTCTAATTCTATATATATTTACTAATATTTGTCCACAAATTTCTAAATTTTTCGATGAATATTCGTCAATTATTATTATTATTATATTTTTTTATTTAGCAATATAAATGATATTTTATTATGAAACAAGTATGAACTTTATAGTTTTGCAACTTACATGAAAATAATTAAACAAAATTTGCATATATCAAAAGTAGATAAGCATTCCATTGATCTTCAAAATGTGTAACAAAATACATTTTCTTCCTGTCTCTAATAGTTAGCTTGGATGTACTATTACTTTCTATACCAAAATAGAAATCATGAATTTCATATACAAAAACATAATCCCTTATCAAAATATATATCACCTTCTATTCTAAAATAAGTTCCAACATCCTGTTGTAACTAAGCAAGTCTAGTATTTGTTCAAAAGAACACAAGTTTGTAATATACCAAATGTCCCCACATAAATTAAGAAGATGATATAATTAAGCTAAGAAAAACAACTCCAAGTCTAAGATGATGGAGAAGGTGATGGATGTTGTGAGCTAGGTGATACTTGTGACATTGCACTAGATAGTTGTGATGCTATATTTGGAGAAAGTTTTTGTAAGAATCTCATCATCACCTCATGTTATTGAGTAAGTATCTCAATACGCTGATCTTGAGTTTGAATTCGTTGATCCTGTAATTGAATGCGCTCATCTTGTGACTCAATAACATCTCGCAGCTCTTGGTGCATAGTTGCAACTCTTCTTGAAGCTGCAGAAGGTTGATAACCACCAACCATATGACTATAACGCAAATTAGGTAGATGTTTCTTTGCTATATCAACTTCAGATCTCTGTAATTGCTGACCACCCCACTACAACAATATATACATTCAGGGACGGTTCTTTTTTAAAAAAATCCGGTGAACCGTCCCTAAAAGTGGGATTCTGGGACGGTTGGGGCGTAACTTTTCGTAAATGACATTTAGGGACGGTTATTAACCGTCCCCAAAAGTTTTACCTTTCGGGACGGTTATTTATAAACATCACAGCCCACCAGCTCTCGCGATATTTCATTCTGAAAACCCTAAATCAGCCCCCCCCCCAGCGCCTCCAGCCGCCCCCACGACGCAAGCAGTCAACCTCCCAGCTGTCGCCGTCCTCCGTCGTCCGCGACTCCAGTGTCCGCCGGCTGTATCTGCAGCAACGCGTACCAAGCAGCTCCTCCGTCCAAGCCACAGCGCGCTTCAACGGTAGCTCTCCACGGCAGCCTCAACGGTAGCTCTCCACCGCCACGCCCCGCCTCGCCGATCAGGTCAGGGACGGCTACACTTCACCTGTTTTTTTCCTGCAATATATACATGAATTAATATATAATTTTTGGCAATCTAGAAGGGACGGCAGCCCTCCGGCCAAGATCTGTTTTTTTTTTTTTTTTAATAGTATTAATTTGTAAAAATTATTTATAATATTTTTTCCTAAGTGTGTATATGCAAATGTATGAAAATGTATTAATGTGTGATATGTTTTTTATTTTGTTGCATAATATCCCAAAAATTAAATTTATATATGATAACATTTATGTAATTGCTATATTTTTGCTAATTGATTTTTAATAACAACTTTATTTGAATTTAGTATTGACATTATGTATAAATTGGAATTAGGTATTATGATGGATAAGTCTTGGATATATTTGGATAGGAGGTCTTCTCAATTTAGCGAAGGACTTGAATTTTTTTTGAAATTTGCTACTGAAAATGCCAAAAATGTAGAAAAAATTAGGTGCCCTTGTCTTAAGTGTGGGAATATAAATAGATTCAATGTGAATGAAATTCGGAATCATGTATTTGAGAATGGTATAGACAAAAGCTATAAGAATTGGATTTGGCATGGAGAGGAGATTACAAATCGTAATGAACTATCATGTGCGTCTCCTACCCCAAAAAGAAAGCGTAGCAATGATGCTTTTGTTAACACCGTAGAAATAATAGATGCTGTGCATGAAGGTGTTGATGGTGAAGATTTTGGCGGAAAATTTAATAAGATTTTGGAAGATGCCGAAAAACCATTATGGGAAGGTTGTACTAAGTTTACTAAGCTATCAGCATTAGTAACATTGTACAATATGAAAGCAAAATTTGGAATGTCTGATAAAAACTTTAAGGAATTTTTAAGTGTAATTGGTGAAATGTTGCCTGATAACCATCAACTTCCTAATTCAATGTACGAGGTAAAAAAGATTTTAAATGAGCTTGGAATGGGATACGAAAAAATACATGCTTGCCCGAATGATTGTATATTATATAGGAAAGAGCATGTGAATGCAAGTGTGTGTCCAACTTGTAAGGAATCGAGGTGGAAGGATTATAAGGCTGTAAATGAAGAGGAAAAGAAAAAAATACCAGCTAAGGTTTTGTGGTATTTTCCACCTATTCCTCGATTTCGACGAATGTATCGAAGCACTGAGACATCAAAGAACTTAACATGGCATGCTTCACAACAAATGGTGGATGGAAAACTAGAACATCCATCACATGCTCGTTCTTGGAATGTAGTTAATGAAACTTGGCCAGAGTTTGCATCAGATCCAAGAAATCTTAGACTAGCACTTGCAGCTGATGGCATTAATCCACATAGTTCATTAAATAGTAAGTATAGCTGTTGGCCAGTGTTATTGGTTAATTATAATCTTCCCCCATGGCTATGCATGGGAAGGAAGTTCATGATGTTAACTTTGTTGATATCAGGGCCCAAACAACCTGGAAATGACATTGATGTGTATTTGGAGCCATTGATTGATGATTTGAAAACTCTTTGGAATGAGGGCATTGAAGTGTATGATGCATATCGCCAGGAAAAATTCACAATGAAGGCAATTTTAATGTGGACTATAAACGATTTTCTAGCTTATGGCAATTTATCTGGTCATGCAGTGAAGGGAAAACTAGCTTGTCCAGTTTGTAGCAAAAATACATTTTCAAATTCACTAGTACATTCTCACAAAACATGTTATAGGGGTCATCGCAAGTTTCTTCCTCTTGATCATCCTTATCGAAAGCAATGTAGATGTTTTAATGGGACAGTAGAACTTTAATCGTATCCATTGCCACCAATAGGTGATGAGATTTTAAATGCAACTGATGGAATAACCTTTCCAGTTGGTAAGTCAAAAGAACAAAGAAAGCTCCTTGATACGTCAATTTGTTGGAGAAAGAGATCAATATTTTTGATTTGGACTATTGGAGTTCTTTACCAATAAGACATGTTCTAGATGTCATGCACATTGAGAAAAATATTTGTGAAAGTATTTTGGGTACTTTGCTAAATATTCCTGGAAAAACTAAAGATGGTTTAGGTGCAAGATTGGACTTACAAGAAAGTGGATTACGTCCAGAGTTACATCCTGTTGTTGGCGAATGGAGCACTTTTCTTCCTCCTGCAAGTTTCACTTTAAATAAGCAAGAAAAGAAGCGATTTTTAAAGACTTTATCCAAAGTTAAAGTTCCTTCTAAATATTCTTCTAATATTCGATCATTGGTTTCTGAAACAGATGGCAAGTTGAATGCAATGAAGTCTCATGATTGTCATACTCTGATGCAACAAATATTGCCCGTTATGTTACGTGGCATGTTGCCTAAAGAGGTTATGATTACTATCATAGATATGTGCAGCTTTTTCAATGACATTTGTAAGAAGTCTATTGATGTGAATAAACTGGAAGATATCCAAAAAAAGCTTGTAATTACTTTATGTAAATTTGAAATGTACTTCCCACCATCATTTTTTGATATAATGATACACCTTACTGTGCATCTGACAAGGGAGTTAGAGTTGTGTGGGCCAGTGTATTTAAGGTGGATGTATCCATTTGAGAGGGATATGAAAGTTCTTAAAAGTTATGTTCGTAGTCGTAGTCGTCCAGAAGGATGTATAGCAGAGTGTTTTGTTGCCGAAGAAGCAATAGAATTTTGTTCTGAATTTTTAATTGGTGTGAAACCGATTGGTCTTTCAATTAATCACCATCAACAAAATATTGAAGATGTATCAGGGAAACCTGATAAAGGTGGATGGGTTGATACAATTGACCGTATCATGTGGCATCAAGCACATATGTATGTTTTAAACAACATAGAAGAAGTTCAACCTTATATTGAGTAAGTCATATTTATTTCTTTTTAGTTGTTGATACTATTTGAAATGTTATAGTCAATATTCTTATGAAGTATATATATATTGTTATTATATTGTAGAAAACATATGAAACATCTTCGTGATACCAACCATTCTAAGAGGGAAAAATGGATCTTGAATGAGCATAATCGTACTTTCATCTATTGGCTCCGTATCCAAGTAAGTTATGATCAATCTATGATAATATTCAATTTAGTCTTTTAGATACATTGATAATATTACTCTATTTTACTATGTAGATTGCAAATGAATTGTGTCAACCAAATTGTAAGATCACAGAAGAATTGCGATGGATAGCACAATGTCCTAAGTTTAGTGTCATTAAATATCATGGATATACCATAAATGGAATTCACTTTCACACAAAAGAAAGAGACGATAACCGTGTTACTCCAAACAGTGGAGTTTCAATTGTTGCAAAAACTATGCATTTTTCTAGTGTTAATGATATGCAGCCAATTGAAGGAGATGTTTCATACTATGGAGTTATACATGAAATATGGGATCTTGATTATGTTAAATTTAGAGTTCCTTTGTTTAAGTGTCATTGGGTAGATAGTAAATATGGTGTGAAAAAAGATACTCTTGGATTTACATTGGTTGATCTTAATCGTATTGGACATAAAGATGATTCTTTTATAATGGCATCACAAGCTAAACAAGTATTCTATATCCAAGATGATCAAGATTCGCGATGGTGTGTTGTTTTAACTCCTCCTTGTCGGGATTATAATGATACCATAAATAATGATGCTTTAGGTGACATTGTTATGGAGCATGAAAAAGTTGTAGTTGCAAGTAACATCAATAATTGTGAGGAAGAAGAAAATCAAATAATATATACTCGTCAGGAAGGTGACACTTGATCTACTTTACTAAATGACAAAGGTACAAAGTATTAATACATATTATTTGTAATATTTATTTATTGTTTAATCTAATTTATTTTCATTCATTACTGACATTTTATTTCATATTTATATTGTATTACAGGATGGATCCATCACAAGATAACATGCATGTTAAGAAAAGAAGGGGTCGTACAAAGATGAACTCTTTAGTCTTGTTACGCAGTGAGGGTGTTAGGACCGAGGTACACTTCAATGATAAAGGTGTAGCTATTGGAAAAAAATGGTGCAAAATTCAAGAGTTATTTGGGAGTACATGCACATAATCACATTCCTATCAACTTTAAAGATTGGGGGCAAGTAGATATTGACTTAAAAAACAAGGCATGGGCGGATGTTATGGTATGTAATGAAATATTCATATGTTATAATTATTCAAATGCAAACATAACTTACAATTTCTTATTAATGCTTTCAATTTGTTATATTTTATAGGAAACTTTTACATTTTCCGGTATTGATTTGGACGTTGCCCATATATATGCCATGAGTTGTATGGGATGTTCATGGAAAAAGTATAAGCATGCATTGTATACAGAGTTTGTAAAACCTAATCTTGATGACCCAGATATGTTGAACAAGATTCCTGAAGGGTATCCAAATATTGATCAAGAACATTGGGATTGGTTTGTCACTTGGACCCAAAGCGAAGAATTTAAAGTAAGTGTTTGTTTATACAAATTTATTTAATTTCATATATTTCATATTGTTTTAATATTAATGTCTTATATAGAAACGAAGTAAAGGTGGCCAAAAGAGTAGATCTCAAGTTGTTTATTTAAGCCATACGGGTCGATATACTTATGCTGATATAGAGGAGAAGTTGGTAAGTAAATTGTTAATTTTAATAGTTATCTAATATGATGTTAAGCTCATTTGTAACCTTTTGCTATTATAGAAGGTAAATTATAAAGATGGAGTTATTCCTGGGAGACACATTCCTTGGAAAGATGGTCATTCTAAAGATGGAGTTCCATATGATGAGATGACAGCATTGGTGTTGGAGCGAATGGTAAACTATAGATTTATACATATTGATTTCATATTTGTGGTTGAAGTAAAAACATTAAGGACAAACAACCTTTTTCTATTTTGTAGGAAGAGTTACAGAGGCAAGTAGAAGCGGGACAATTGGTAGTAGATGGTCACCATGATATTTTGGCTTTGGCATTAGGGAAGGAGGATCACCCTGGCCGTGTTAGAGGAGCTAGCTTTGGAGTGACATTACTCAAGCAGTTTTTAACGAGAACAAAGCAATGAAAAAAAGGGGAGACCAACATAAGCGATGAAGATGAGGCTAATAATGACATAGATGATGAAGAAGACGAAGAAAAAAGAGAACTTAGAAAGCAAGTTTCTCAATTATTAGAAGAGAATCAATCTCTTAAGTTATTGGGTAGAGAAAGTCCCGGTATCACACAAGGAAGTAACTCTTACATTCATCCTTCTCCGATTTTAGATCCTCAAATTCACTTGTTAAAGGTACGAATATATAAATACATATTATTCTTTATGATTATAAAATCAATTCTTAGTAATAACATTGAAATGATTATTGTTAGGGTATTGGTTGTGATTTAGCATTGGGGGATGTGAATAATATTGTTGCTAGGGGCACAGTTTATCCAACAAGTAATCCATTGGAGGTAGTGCATCATATACCTCTTGGAAAATATAATGCACGAGTAAGTGTAGATGAGCCAATCATACCGGACGAGTTCTTACCTATTCCAGTTAAGGATGAGTACACATATGTGGGTGAAGCTAAAGGTTGTTTTGTAGCTTGGCCAAAAACTTGGATTATTACATCGAATGAATCGGTTAGTTTAAAATTTCATCAATTGAATATTATTTATTTTTACTGTACATTGACAATGAAAATGTTACATGATTTTAGGCAAGTCGAAAGAAGATGCCAATCAAGAAAAAAATTGGTTCATCCAATGTTGTTGCTGGATCCAAGAAAAAAAATGCAAGTCATGTGGCTAAGGTGAGTGAAAAAGTTGGGTTGCATGATAAAGGTAAGCGACAAGTTGATTCTCCCAATTTGGATGCATTAGGACCTATACATGTCATGTCACAATATGCATACACTCAAATGTTAACAAATCAAGTTGAGTTTGTTATTGATGTTTATGATGCGTTGGGTGTTGAGGCTCCGTTGGTTGTTAAATATGAAGATGTTGTCCCAATTTGTACAATTACTTGGATCCAATCAACTGCTATTGCTCTTTATGAAAGGTAATACATATTATTTAAGTGAATTTTTTTACTTAACTAGTTTTAAACTACGATATGATATTAAATACTAATTAATTCGTTCTTGTATTCATGTAGAATATTATATGATCACATGAGAAGTTCTGGTACTAGAACTTTATATCATTTTGTGCATCCTGCTTTGATATCTAATGCATGGAGTTCCAATTTAGATGAGCAAATTGATGCTCTTGCTCAACGAATGGTTAATATTCGTGAGGATGAACGAGTTATAGTACCTTATTGGATAGAGTAAGTCATTTACAACATGTTAGTATTTAATTATGTCTTCTAATTAAGTGTTAAAACTTATGACATGTGACATTATTTGTAGGAATCATTGGATGCTTGGAATTGTACATCCATATAGTGGTGTGATTGAATGGCTAGACTCACTTGATAATAGTCCACCACAAAGATTTGTACAATTAGTATCTGGGTAAGAAAGTATTTTCAAATTACATTTGTTATATGTTTACCTAAAATATATGATATACTGAAACATAAATGTATGATTCTTATAGTGCTATCTCTCAATGGTACACGACCATTACACGCTCATTTAAACCACCTCCCAATATTCGACCTATTAAAGTAAGTATTACTAGAACTTATGAAACGTGACTTCAATATTTTTAATATATCTAATTAATAATCTGTTCATAGGTTCCAATACAACCTAATGATATTGAATGTGGATTTTATGTTATGCGATACATGAGGGACATTATATTCAATCCAAGGAGAGATCGTCAAGAGTTGGTAAGTATTAACTATATTGTTGATATGTACATTTTAATCCTTTCAAGATTTTAAATATGTAATTATTTTCTGATTTGAATGTTATATATTTATTTATATAGTTTGCAGGAAAAAAAACGTATACAAGAGAAGATATTGATGTTTGCCGACATGAATGGTGTACGTTTATCATTAACAGAATAGGTAGAACTTGAAATTGCTTATGTATAATTTATATTAGGACGGTTATATGTGATATTTAGTTAAAAATTAGGCCAAATTTTGTAATTAATTACTACTTGTTAGTAATTAACTAACTAGGTCTGTTATATGTTTAGTTTAATGTATATATTGGAGAATTCTTAACTCCAATTATTTTGTGACTAATCACTAATTATATTGTAATGATTAATTAATTAGTAATGATATGTAAACAGTAATATTGTCGTTCTTATGATTTTGAATATATATATTCTTTCAGCGTTTTACAGGTAATTATTTGTATAAGATCAGGATAATATTGAAATTAAAAAAAAAAAAAAAAAACATTTAGGGACGGTTATTAACCGTCCCCAAAAACCTCAAACAAAAGTTTTTAGGGACGGTTAATAAAACCTCAAACAAAAGTTTTTAGGGACGGTTGTTACACTTTTAGGGACGGTTACATTTTACTTTTAACCGTCCCTAAAAGTGTCACTTTTTGGGATGCCCGCATACGGGACGGTTACGACCCGAAACGTAACCGTCCCTAAATGTCTTTAGGGACGGTTAATAACCGTCCCTAAAGGTCTTTTTTGTAGTAGTGCCCTCAGCATCAGTTTCTTCAATAAGAGGTGCATCTCTATCAGCAATCATATTTTCCTAAATATGCAAGTACATTTTTTAGAACAATAATAACTTATAAAATTGGAAATATAATGCTATATCAATCACTAATTACAAGAACATGAAATAAAGAAAAGAATAACTTTTGAATTCCAATCAAATTTTATGAGAACATATAATAAAGTTTTTCTCTCTTTAGGTTTGTGCAAACAAAACAAATAACAAGGTTGAAAAAACACAAAAGGAAACAAAAATTGTAAAAAAATAGAACATAAATATCTATAAAAAAGGACATATGCATCAATGAACATGAAAAAGAAAATAAAAGTTTGATATGGTGTGTTAGGATTTATGAGTGCCAACAATTTAATGAATTGTGTTTGAACTATCATCTATTTCCTTCAAAATTAGACAAATCAGTTTCTCTTTTCACATTCTTCCCCTCTTTAATTTTATAAGTAAATAAATCAGTGAACATATAGGTACTCAGCTGTTTTATATACTTATAAAAAAAATGAAAAAATTTTGTGAGAGATTGACGGAGATCAAATAAAGTAAAAGGAATAAGTGCATAAAGTCATAAGCTTAGTAGTAATTATAAAAAACTTACGTGAACTTGTTTGCTCATTTATCCATCCTTTTTGAGGTTTGTTGTGCGTGTCATGCCATAAGTCAATCAATGATTGAATCTAACCATCTTTTCCCTATATACACACACATTGAAATTATATCAAAATTACAAAAAAATAAAGTGTTTTATCATACAGTCCATTACAAATTTAATAATTAGATAGTTACATTATCAATTGCATGTCTACAATATGGTTTTGATCCTACTCGATGGGGGTGTTCTTATTTTTGCCTATTTGTCTTATTTTTCTCAGCAACGTCCTGAACAAAGAAAAAATAAAGATATTATATCAAATAAATTGCAAAACTTTTGCTTAAAATTTGAACTTATATATACTTTATTCATGAAATAAAATAAAAAAGAGTTAGAATAAAAGCTTATTACTACAATAAGATGGGTAGGTTGCTATATATAAGGTAATGTAAGTATAGCAATTGCAAGGCCATATGACTAAGTATTATAAAATTAGATCAATTAATAAAATGTATTTTAAATATTGCAAAATATTAGAATTGTTTATCAATATCAATGGATCACATTAATATCAAATTTTACCATGAAATGTGGATCAGCCCATTGGTCGCAAAACCATTCCCAATTTGCTTTAGAGATGTTATCTTCATCAGGTTTTCGATTCTCTTTACGAACATTCATAGGTTAATCTTCAAACAAAAGGTAATGAGCACGAAGCTCCTCGATTATCATCATTTCGTTCTGGCCTTGTGAACCTAGTTTCAATCTCACCAAAATACATAGAACAAAACGTTAATGCCTCATTGACCATGTACCCTTCTGCAATACAACCTTCTGGTCGAACTTTGTTCCGAACATATTTCTTTAATGTTTCCAAATATCTTTCACAAGGATACATCCATCTTGAGTTTACTGGACCAGCTAACTTTGCTTCCAATGGCAAATGAATTGCTAAATGGACCATCACATCAAAGAAAGTATGAGGAAATATTCTTTCCAATTTACATAAGATGAATATTATTTCTTTTTCTAACTTCTCTAGGTCTTTAACATACAATGTTCTGGCACACAATTGTTGAAAAAAATTACCCAACTCAACCAAAACATCGCAAACCTTTTTGTCTGCTAAGCAACCTCGAATACCAATTGAGATTAGTCTCTGTAGCATAACATGAGAATCATGACTCTTCAATCCAAATACTTTACCATCTTCAACGATGACATTTCTTGAAATATTAACTGCATATCCATAAGGAAATTTGACAGATTTTAAGAATGAGCAAAATTTTTTTCTTTCAGGCACACTAAAAGTATAACTAGCAGCCGGCTTATACCATTTATCATTCCTTAACATCAAATGCAAATCACTTCTAATACCCAAATCTTGCAAATCTAATCGAGCTTTATCTGTGTCTTTTGTTTTCTTATCAATGTTTAGCAATGTCCCTATCACAGAATCACAAATATTTTTTTCTATGTGCATTACATCAAGATTGTGTCTCAACTTTAATTTAGACTAGTACTCCAAATAAAAAAATATGCTTTTTTTGGTCCAATTAAGGTTTTCAATTGCACGTTTTCGCTTGTGTCCCACAACATTGGTGTTCTTGCCAAAAGGAGCATGCTGAATACAACAAAGTCGTTCCAGAACATCATAACCAGATAACAATTTTGTGGGGTCTCGAGTTTCTCGAGTTCCATCAAATTCCCTATCTCGACGCATTGCATGACTTTTAAGCAAATATCGACGATGGCCAGTATAGCCAGTTTTATTTCTCAAGCTAACATATGATGCATCTTCACTGCAAACTGGACACGCCTTATGCCCTTTAGTACTCCACCCTGAAATATTTCCATATGTTGGAAAATCATTTATTGTCCAAAGAATTGCTGCTCGCAATTGAGACATCATCTTAGTTGAGACATCATAGGTTTGAATTCCATCAGACCACAAATCCTTCAGCTCTTCAATTAGTGGTTACAAATACACATCAATATTTCTTCCAGGTGCTTTAGGTCCAGGAATCAACATTGACATTATTGTGTATGGTTGTTTCATCATTTTCCATGGCGGAAGATTATATGGTACAAGAAGTACAGGCCACATACTATATGCATTACTCATGTTACCAAATGGGTTGAATCCATCAGTCGCTAATCCCAACCTAATATTCCTAGGATCAGACGCAAATGAAGGATAGTTCTTATCAAAAGACTTCCATGATTCGGCATCAGCTGGATGCCTTAACACTCCTTTTGTCTCTAGTCTTTTCTCTTTATGCCATTTCATTATTGATGTTGTATGGCGTGAAAGGTACAACCTTTGAAGTCTAGGCTTTAAAGGAAAATATCGCAACACCTTTTGAGATATCTTTTTTCCCTTACTTTTCGACTCTTTATATCTTACCTCACCATAAATTGGGCATTTATCAGCATGTAGGTATTGTTTCCAAAATAAAACACAATCATATTTACAAGCATGGATGGAAACATAACCGAGTCCCATTCCTCTCATCATTTTCTTGGCCTCATAGAATGAGGTAGGAAAATTGGAACTAATGGGTAAGGCTTGTTGTAATAGTTGGAGCAACATGTCAAAAGACTTATTACTCTAATTATTCATCACTTTTATGTGCATTACCTTCACTATAAAGCTAAAGGTGGAGAACTTGTTACAACCTGGATATAGTTCAGTTTGAGCTGCTTTGAACATGTTTTCAAATGTTGGTATGTTAGTTTGGGTTTCGTTTAAGAGCTCATCATCTTGAATGTCTTCATTAAATATAGTCCCCCCAATATCATGCAACATATTATTAATTTCGTCATTGTCATTCTCAATCCCATTATGAGCATTTTCTTGACCAAACAGTTCATCATGTTCATTAGTTTGAAAATCTTCTCCATGATG
Source organism: Elaeagnus macrophylla (assembly GCA_029378325.1). Lineage (NCBI taxonomy): Eukaryota > Viridiplantae > Streptophyta > Magnoliopsida > Rosales > Elaeagnaceae > Elaeagnus > Elaeagnus macrophylla. The sequence goes on along the minus strand of CM055649.1, from coordinate 3,062,459 downwards.
TCTCCAATGGTTGTATGATCTATCAATTCCATGAATTATCAAATGCCATTCAACAACTAAAAGAGTGTTTGACTTAGAATTTGAACATTTTCGACATGGACAATGTATCTTATCTGATCCTCCAACCATATGACCTCTTGCAAATTCAATAAAAGACTTTACTCCATCCTTGTACTCTTTTGATCTCCTATCATGTAACAATATCCAATTTCGATCCATTTCTAATGATAGTGCTTTTTTGTTGTTATCAAACCTGATATAATTACTATATAAGTAAATATCATAATAAAAGCACTATCATTTATTAGATATTTATATTATTAATATAATCTCGAATAAAAGCACTATCATTTATTAGATATTTATCTTAAGTGAATTGAGATTCAATCTCACTTGTAATATTAGTCCTTTTAGTTGTAAAATTGGTACACTTGTTTTTATCTACTTTAATATAAAAACACTATCATTTATTAGATATTTATATTATTAATATAATCTTGAATAAAATTTTGCAAACTAAATAATTTCAACTTTTGTTCGTAGAAGAAACCCAACAACCATATTATCCTTTTCTACTTCCATATATCTACAAGGATACATATTCATAAATTAAGCATACTCAATAAACAAATAGTCATTATAACTTTATTTATTTATTTGTAATATGAATTAATTCTTATATTTGCATGTTAAACCTATGAAAATAATTCAATTATAGAGAATACATAGACTAGAAAAAATAAAAAATAAAAAAGCAGGAAAAAAGTAGCTTTCCGTAATACCTTTTCTAAGTAGATTTGCAATAACAATATATATGTTTGGAGAATCTCAACTTTTTGAGTTTTCTGATCCACAACAAGAATTCTAAATGACCATCAAACCTATATAAATAAAGACAAAAAAACAACATGGATATTAGAAGACAAAATTAGAGCAAAATCATGATACAATTAGTAAACCCAAATCAAATTGAACTTGAATACATTGCACCAAGCATAAGTTTAGTTCAACTTTCAAGTAAATGATTGCAATAAAATATTTTTCCAAATTTCATAAATAAATATCATACATATATGTGCTTTGAAACCATGAGCTTGTTCTGAGCAGTTTTCAATATAGTGTATGCCTACATTGCATTTGAAAATGGAGGTGCAGGAAAAGAGCACAAAACTAGTAGTAAGAAACACATGTTCCTACTAATAGCCTAATTGTCTCCTTCCCTAGTGACTACTACACATCTACTTTCTTTCTATTTGTCATTCAAATTTACTTCCTAAAGCAAAATAAAGACCTTAACAATATCATACAATTATCATCAAACCATAAATTACAAAAAGGAAAAACCCAACTAAGCAAAGGAAGTCCATTTACATAAGTAGGAAATTATAGAGGAGAAAAGCAAAGCAGGGTAATAGTAAAGAGTTTACTCTCCAAACAATGTTGTTCTTTGTAGGCCACTAATATTCAAAGTTTACCATGTTTGAGAAGGGAGAATGATAAATTGAAAATGAGATGGCATAAATCTACCTCAAATAAAATGTACAGAGGAAGATAAGCTGAAAATGAAAACTCAAAAACTCACAAATAGTAACATACCAGATGAAAAACAAAGCTGCTCCTAAACGAGAATCGTAAACGGCTGGAGAAACACCAAGAAATTTTTTTAGGGTAGATAAAAGAAAAACTACAGATTTAGGGCAGAGAACTACAAATTAGGGCTGAGATAAAAGAGAGGTGAAAATGAACTGGTAGAGATAGAAATATGGGTTTTTTAATTGATAGATAAATGGGTGTAAGTAATACCCAACGAATAAGATTTTTTTTTATGCCAAAATTAATATCAAGCGCCAAAATTGAGCGGGATAAATTCTTTTCATTAATATTTTTAGCGTCATTTGATAATAAATAAACTAAAAAAAATTAATCAAGTTAATTACTGACAAATAAGTTGTCACTAATTACATTTATTTATTCCTAACTAAAATTAATGCTTTCAATAGAAGCTTGCACGTTAAGATTGGAGCCAATAAGCCAACAAATGTTTGGTTTGTCGGCTATTAAATCATCAATGACGAATGTGTTGTCAAAAAAGAGAAGTTTGACTTGTGATTCTGCTACTAATTTTTTTACCGATGAATTTTATATTTCGCCAGGGATAACTATATTTTGTGACAAACTTCTCTTCGTCACCTTAAATTTTTGTCACCAATAAACACTTTTCTTGTAGTGTATATCGGCTCGTTATGCCATTAATGGGAATTATTGGCAAAAACTTGAAAACTAGAGAGAAGAAATAATGAATAGGTTATTTCATTGCCTTGTTGAGAGTGAGAAGTATAGGAGGGTAGTGAAAATATAAGAATAAAAAGAGACACATAAATGTTAAAATAAAGGAAGAGATGCTAATCTAGAAAGCTAATGTTAAAGAGTAGCACTTCAATGTTTTTTTAAAGAGAGTTTTTAGATGTTTATTGGTTCTTGTTTTGCAAAATGGTTGATAAACAACAAAGAGATTGTAAAGAAATTTAAAAGAGTCTGAGTTTTTTTTCAATTAAGAGAAAATAAATTTTAATCTTTCTATCGTGGCTTAATAATATGTAAAATAATATTGAATTATATATATGTGTGTGTGTATCATATTTTTTAAATTAATTTTTTATTTTTTTTAATGATATATATTTTTTAAAAATAAAATGTTTATCACTGTTGAAACTCTTATTTGGCTGGGGCATAAAGCAACCGCCTTATTCACCTAAGTCATGAGTCGCACTACATTTCAGCCACCGAAATAATTGAGACAAGAGGCATACAGAAAATTACAAAGTTCATATTAGAAAATTTTCATTTTTCACCAAAATAATCAAGTTCCATCACAAATGAATTTCTCAAAAGATCATTTCCTCTTCAATTATTATTCTTTTTTCCCAAAATTGGATTGATAAAGTAATCATCATTCCTTTTGGTTAAAAAAAATTCGAAAGCTGCAATTGTTTTTATCTCAAAATCTAGCATCAACAACAAATCAAGAAAGAAGAATTGTGTGAAAAACCAATTCAACCCAACCTAACCAAACCAACCTAATTCAAAATGTTTGGTTTTAAGATTTTATTGGTTTATTTTGGTTCTTTATTTTAAAAAATCGATTAGTATTTGGTTGATTTGGTTTTTATTTCTTTAAACCTTGCAAAAATCGAACCAACCTAATACATTTATTATTTTATTTATATATATATATATATATATTACTATTTTATACAATTATATTTAAAAAAAAATTAAATTTTCATTAGATTTTCAAAGATCCTTCAAACTCTCACTATTATTAATAAGATTATACAACTTTTTCCTAATTTTTTTCCCGCCTCTTTGCTTCTCGCGGTCAATATTCTCTTCTTAGCTCCTCTCGCCAATCACTAGTCAGCATCTACCCCTCTCATTTAGTTCTTCATTTTTGTATATTTTTTCATGAATAACTTAAATATTTTACTCTCAATCTCCATTTTTATAATATACTACTAGAAATTGAACTTCTAGGTTTTGTTTGGTTGTTTATTGTTAATTTGTTATATTTTTAATTTTAACTAAGATGACAATCAGTTTTATTTTTGATAATATTTTATAATTGAATTTAGTATTCTAGTTTGTTAGTATGAAATCAACAAATTTTGATTATTTTTGCTGTTAAAGTTTTGATATTTAAGTAGAATTCATGCAAGAACTTCTTCGTTTTCTTGTTATCCATATAAAACATTAATTATATACTAGCTACTATAAAAAAAAAAATTACATTGAAAATATTAGAAACTATAATCGAAGAATTAAAAAAATAATAATAAACAAAATTCATAGAAAAAATGTGAGAAGTTCATCAACAAAATTCATTCATTTATCATTTTCTCACGTGTGTAACATATGACAGAATTAGAATTTTGCTTCTTTTTTTCTACCTTGAGCAGAGACTAGCAATGTCCAATTTTTTTGAGGATCAATGTTGTTAAGAAATTAAAAAATATATTTTCTTTTGAAAAAGATGAAAGCAATAAGATTTGTAGGAGAATAAAAGTGTGAGAATTTTATGCAATGTGTATGAGAGAGAAGAAAGGAAGAGAGAGAGAGAGAGAGAGAGTAAAGAAACAAAGAATAAAATTTTAAAAAGACTAAACCACCCTTCATTTTTTCATACACACATTTTTTTCTTTTGGACAAAATGGGTACTTTGGGAGAATTTTAATACTTTTAAGGTACCACTTAAGAACTTGTTTAATAATAATTAAGTACCAAAAGAATTAACATAAATATTAATAATATATCACATGGATCCATTTTATGATTACATAACACAAACTTTCATATAGCTATGAAAATTTTAGGGAATGTTTTGCCATTTAACCGAAAAAAATTCAAAAATTGTTCAATTCGTACTTTTTAATATTAAATTTAGTATTTTTACAATAACTTAAATATTATAATTAAACTTAGATTTGCCAAGACTTGATATAATTAATATAGCTGGAATATATTGAAGAAACAAAATTTAGTAATAGATGTCAAATTTAAATATAATATTGGTCAATGCTAGTCAAACCACCTAATAAATTTATATGGTATGTTTGGTTCATTGTATTGAATAAATTATGTATAATTATATTGAAATAAATTGTATTTAATTGTATTATAATTAATCTGTACAATGTTTGTGATAAGCTATATCATATAGTTAGATAAAATTCATTTTAAATATTTTAAAGAAATAATTTATATTTAAAATATTTTTTATTTTAAAATTTATTTAAGTAAATATTTAATTTATTTTTATATTTTTATTACATTATTAAAAACAAAAAAAATATTTTTAATTTAAAATGAAAAAAAAAAAATCAAGACACATAATTTTATAATTGAAAATAGACTAAGATAAGTATTTAGTCCCATGAGTACATAACTTCCATATATTCATATCATTTTCATACCATAGCATACAATGTAATTTTATTACTAACATATAATTATATAAAAATTATACGGTTAATATCTTTAGTATAGTGTATATATATATATATATATATTCTCACCAATTTTTTTAAACTTGGATTTATCGTTTTTTATCTAAAAGATTAGTTAAATGAAAATATTCGAGTTGTTGTGTAATAAATGAAAATTCCTTAAATACCCTTACATATTCTGAGTGTCATGCATGTGACAATTTTTTTTTTATAAAATTATCTGATTTTTGACTAAAATAATTAATTAAAAGATATTTCAATAATACAAGTAATCAATTAAAAAAAAAAAATCAAAGTAGTACCAAATTTAAAATATTCACATAATAATAGCTAAATGAATGTTGGTACATTAAAATAGGAAATCGCCAATTTTAAGATGAAAAGTTCCATCTCAAAACGAGACAAACAAACGAGATTGTATGGTCGGCACCCCACAAATATAAAATAACCAACCTGTAAAGTTTAACAAGGTCGTTTAAAAGCCTTATTCATGATCTGGCCGGTACCCAGCTGGGTATAATCAAACGGCATGCATTGATATTGAAGAATAATATAAGAAACAGCCTGCAGACGCAATTTGCCAATTCCTAGCTAATGAGCCTGGGACCATGTCATTTAAAGCAACCCACCCTTCTTCTAGAACACAGCTAGGTTTGACCATTACTGCATTAAAAGAGAGGTTCCATCTGCCAACCAACACAACACTTGAGAACTTATATCTGTATACAATAATTTAAGCTCTTAGTCAACCAAATGAGATAAGAGTTTACGCAAATCTAAATCAATAAATTGATTTGGATGGAGAGCTGAATAGAGTGCCAATTCCTAATGATCCTAGTCAAAGTGATGATCATAAATCACTCCAATTTCATATTATTTTGTATAAAAATTGAAATTGATAAACTTTCCTATAATGCACTTTTCTTCCGACCAAAATTCATACAAGCCCCCGGACCTAACGTCTATTATATTTTTAAAAATAAATAATTTTATTTTTAATCATTTTTATAAACTTTAAAAAATAATTATTAAAATATAATTTAAGAAGATATTAATTTAAAAAAAATTGTATTTAATTAAATTATTATTAAGATGAATATATTGACAAATATATTAAAACACAATTTTTTATTGTTATAAAATAATATATAAGTTATTTATTTTGTACTTATAAATAGTTACTATTAAGTAATATTATTACTAGATAAATTTATTATTAATAAGTAATATACATGTTATTAACTAATAATAAGAAATATGAATAATTGTTCACTCTTAATTTTAATAACAAGAAATATGAATAATTGTTCACTCTTAATTTTATTATATTAAAGAACAAAAAATTTTACATTTCTTAAATCACTATATATATTAAGTTTCTTAATATTTTTGAATTTTTCTCTCAATTAATAGAGATCATGCAAAACAAGAACAAATAAGCATTGTAAAAATGTTATCTTTCTTTTTTTTTTTTTTACATTTTTATAGGCATGTCTTTTTCTTTTTCTTTTTCTTACGCTTTTTTTCATATTCTTAAAGTTCAAAACTTATATTATTTATATGTTTGTTTTATTCAGATTCCAAACATGAATGTTTAGTTTTATAGATAATTTTAAACTTTTTATTTTATCTCAAAAATTCTAAAACTTATAATTCTATTATATTATAATCAAAATAAATTTAATTCTTCGTCAATTGAATATACAAAAAAAATTAACTTTTACATAAATATTTATTAATTTTTATTTTTATTTTTATCATTTATTATTTATGTTCGACACAAATAATATTTTAATATCATTAATCAATTCTTCTTATTGATCTATAAAAATTTAATTTATAAAAAATATTTGATACTTTATTTTTATATTTTACCTTAAGCTGCAAATATTTTTGAGCTACCCAGCAAGGGAAAAAAAAAAAACAGAACAAAGAACAAGGAGCTAGAAAAGCAAAACAACATGCATCGTTAAGATCACAGATAAAAATATCCAGATATTTGCCCATATTTCTAACGAAATTTCTGTAAAGGGAAAGTATTGATATTGACATACAATTTAAAAAATATTTTCAATAATATCTGAATATTTTTTGATATTTTCATAAATGTTTAAATAATTTTAAAACTCTCCGATATTTCCATAAAAATATTGAATAATGTCAAAACTTTCCAATATTACTATAAGTTGCATTATAATTTTTTAAAATTTTAATGAAAATTTTGGTAATATTAAAAATATAGATATAATATATCACAAAATATAGTATAAAATTTTTTAATTTATCAAATTAAAGATATAGAACTTATTTGTATTATGTCTAACTCAATATTTAACTAAAAATAATTAATTTTAATTTTTTCTAAATTTTTCAAATTTACTTTAATAATAACTCATTAAATTGTTATACATTTGTACATATTTTATTACATGAATTTTTTTTAATTGTCTTTTTATCTCTCTCGTGTTATTTTGTATTTTAGTTTCTGCAATTCTTATTTTTAATATAATTTTATATTATTATTGTTCATATTTTTATTTAATGTCATATAATTTTTATAAATATCATGATTAAAAAATTCATTTTATCTTAACAAAAAATAATTTTATTCTTTATAGGCTAACAATATATATATGTTTGAATCACAAATATAATGTTTAAATAAAAAAGAATTAATTAATCTTTATTATTTGTTTAGTAGTTTTAAAAAATTCCACAAAAATTTTAAAAAAATATATATATAATTTTCACAATTTCAATAAATTTTCTTTGAATATCCATTGATATATATAATATACTTGATATATCCATAAAATTAAAATCTTAATATCTCCCTCATATTTTCATCCATAGTTGATTAACTTACTATTCATGGTATCGGCTTCATTCTCTTTTAGTTTGGAAAAAATTAGACATCCATTGCTTGTCAATGTTTCTATTGCCACCACCACTATCCTACCGGTATCACATAGGTATTTAATTGTTATTTCCCAATCCATGGTCCCAACTCCGAACAAGTGTATAATAATTATCGAAAATAACAATTTCTGTTACGTAGTTTCCCAGCAAGGCAATTTCCATGTAAGCCATGTTACTCCAAACATTGAGAATGTTGTATTAAGTGCGTAGAAAAGTTGGTTCACTGCACCTTAAGACACAAGTCCACTCAAACATTTATATATTTTTAGGTTTAATGACGCCAAGGATCCTATAACCATCACACTTCCATAGCTTGACCATATCAGTCCTGGTGCTTTCATAAAATGAAAGCTAAAATCTCATTTTAACGAATAATTAAAAAATTAGGTCAGATTCTGTCATTTACTTGTCATGTTATCAAAAATGGAAGGCTAGTTTTAATCATTTACCATAACCTAAGAACCTGAATAAAAATTTTATTCTAGAAGTAACCTTACAAATTTGATAATATAACAAACAATGACAAAATCTGACCCAATTTCGTCAAAATTGAACTTTCGTACTAAATTTTATGGAAGCAAAAAAAACCTATGTCATCTACTAAAAAATTACGCGCTCTATTTGTGTAAACTACAATACGATTGGTGTCCTTCGCCCATAATTTTATATATAGAATGACATGCACACTTCATTGTAGATCAATAGCAAGATGCAAAAGTCGACTTTAATATGCTTCAATATCCTGGTATTCACTGCAAACTTCTCCAATATCCAATTCAGAATTATCGAAAATATCAAGATTTCCGGCATTTTCAAGTTGCATATAAGTGCTCCCCTTGTCAGAATTACTATCAAGCAACACATTATCTTCCATGTCTGACATGTCACTGAAACACTCAATCTTCTTCTTCTTTCCCCTGTATCCACAAAGGCTCAGGACTTTTTCCTTCCAAATAACAAAAGGGCCTTTGTCAATCAGTTCTGACCGGTTATAAGCTTCTGTCAAGAAGACACTGAATCTCTTCCCCCTCTCTGAGACATAAAAAATGCCAAAATGCTTCAAAAGAAGTCTCATCAACTTTTGGGGCATAACCATCTCCCTTCGGAAATGGGTGAGGTGATCAGTGACCAACCTCTTCTCGATGGTAAAGCTAAGGAGCTCGTGCATAACAGCAATTGCCCTCTTATCAAATTCTTTTGAGCCAGATTGTAGTCCTCTTGCATCTGCATATGGAGACAAGTAAGAAAGCTTCTGAAAGTGCTCAATCTTCCCTCGATATCTGGAGACCCTATATTTTGAAGGAAACTTCATAGGAAATGAAAGTGAAAGTAATCCGGGGGTATGAGCACTAGTTTCAGTTATCCCCATTACCTTCTTCTCTAACTCTGTAATAGCCCAAGAAGGATTCCAGCTCACAAGTTCCAAATACTCCTGCTCATCTGCATCTTTCACCACCTTAAAGAGATGGGGGTACTTGTTCACCCACTTTGTCCGGAAATCTATTGGCATACCAAAGTCCCTCCTAAAATTGGCAATCTTATACAAAGGAAGCCGTTTATCAATGGACATCATCAGACAACGAGTGACATACTCGGCAGCCTTATCCTCATTCTCTGCAGTTATCCTTTGTTTCTCTTCCACCAAGTCCTCAGCTAGTTTGGTCATTCCACACCATAACACATTTTGACGATCCTTATATAACTCAAACAGTTTCGGAGATTTCTGGATAAAATCAGAAATTTTATGAGGTTTTGGAAGACTAATCTGCTTCCGATAATGACTCAATGACCTTACTGGAATTATCATTTCAGGCTCTTCCATTAGAATTTCCATTAAAAAGAGTACTTTGTAGGCTACCTTCCACTTCTCCTTCACAATTTCAAGATCATGAATCCTTTTGAGCTTGCTTCGATCTTGCACCCTCTTGCTCGTGGTCATGAACCTGTTCTGATTCTGCGAGTATCCCGTGCAAGGTATTCTGAGCCAGTTTGTTCTTACAAAGATGTAAGCAAACCTATTAAAGAAATATGGGTAACGTTGCATAGCCTTGATATTTAAAAAAAACTTTATCCCTGCCATATTAATAATTTGGACAGCCATCAGTGAACAGACTTATTTGCAACATTGCCAAATAAACAAAACTTTAAGTAAACAAGTAATAACCAAACTATCAACACAGAATCCAGAAAGAACTGATATGGAAACATACAGAAATAATGCAACCAAGCTGGTAAGTTTAGAGTGCATATAAGCGATCAAACATCTCTATGAAGTGTTTTTCAAGAATTCACACCAAAAATTTGATGTGTAAACAGCTGATATGATTTTATGGAACTATAGAAGCATCAAGATCACAAGGGGAGGTCTCTTAGTGAATGGTATGAATGATGCTTGGCACATAAACCTAGTAACCAATTTCCCCCTATCTCGTGCATGGACATGATAAGGAGACTTGAACGTTAAAAGATATTTTTCATAGTTGAGCCTTCAAAGAATCAAAACTATATGGCTCCAAACAATTTACAACCACAAATCTGCTTAGTTGGGGACCTCAAATTACAAGTGGAAAAATCTTTATTCCTCTAGTTGGAAGTACATTACAATTTAAAAACACAGTAAGCTCGTCATGTTCCTTGTTTCCTACAGAATTAGAGCAACAAGCATTGTTTGCAATTTTGGACTAAGGAGATTAGTGGCTTGGGGTAGAGACAACTAAATTAACTCCGTCCAATCTTTGGTACAGAACTACATACCTATTACTCTTTTCATCGTAAACAGCAAAAAAGTATAGCCAATTTGCTAAAATGAAGCAAGCAAAAACAAATTTGAGATGTTTTGGATATTTCCAACAAAATTCCCTTCGATAAAAAACACTGCCCACAGTACAACTACCATTGCAAAATAACAACTCTGGCTTTTTGCTACTGAAAATAATTTTTTTTAAGTATTTTATTATTTCTTAGTGATTAAATCTTCCAAGATTAATATTCAATAAATTGCATGGTCAAAAAATAAAAATATAAGATACAAAAAGGAAAAACAAGCACAAAAGCAACATGCAAATTGCAAATTGAAATCACCGCATAATTATAACAAGCAAACTCAAACCTGGTATGTTCAATTTTGTCAAAAAAATAACTTGAGAAGTAAAATTCATAAGACTTTCAGGAGAAGGGGAAGCAAGTTCCTAAAAACATATTTCAGATTAAGTTAAAGCTCATCGTAAACTTCAGAAACATATTTTTGACTGAAATATTCACGTGTCTATTGCTTCATCAGCTATGATAATAAAGGTTAAAAGAACAAGTGACCAACCACCACACATTATATGGTATATTCAGAAAATAAAACCGGCCAAGCTTAGCCCACGGATAGATTCTTTGGAATTCACAAATGAAGAAATTCCATACAGAAAGAAATCAGCAGTAGAGTTTCCGGGTAAGCATTTTCACAAAGATGTGGTACATGGCCATTCTTTGTCTATTATTCATCACATATGGCACAATACAAAAGTCTCATGGATTTAATACCCCTCTCAAACAAGCCAGGTATTGGATTTTCCCAATTTAAAGAATCACTAATTTACATCTGGACAAATCATCCAATGAACTAAAAACATACATAATAACTCACAGCTCAAAATTCTAATCAGACATACCAGATAAGGATAACTATAGGGCAAAACAAAAATGAGAAAGGTTTAGAAGTCATTGTACTATAGCACCAATTCCTCCTCTATTATCATCCATGTGCACATCAAACAAAGAAGCCAAGAAGATGAAGGTCAAGCATTGCCAATATGTGTAAACAAATGCATGGGTACGTCAAATAATCAGAATAATGAAAGAGAATGAATAAAAAAAAAGCAATAAAACTAAAACATAAAAATCTGACCGATAAATAATCATTCAGTAGTCAAGGGAACAAAAAACTAACAAAAGTACCATCTGCTTGAGAAAATAAAGCACAAATCAAGATCAATAAGATTAACAATCCATCTTATAATCATTCAGTACACAGAACAACAAATATAACCAAGGTGATTTCCTCCCAAGGATTTATAAACCACAAAACAGCAATATGCACAAAGTACGAAGAAATAAACCTCTGATATGATCGATTGCTTATTTCAAATGACACAGCCAAACTTTTCATGCCTCCAAGGCTCCAAGAATGAATTACGCATCAACATTGTAAAAATCTTATACAAATGTAACAACCACTTAGGGTAGTACTCACTCAGACCTACAAAATCGGTTTGCAAGGGAAGGGTGTCCAAGTGGTTATTAACCTAATTACCATCCTATACTAAACCATGTCAGCTCAATTGGGTCCTTATATTCCACCCCTCATGTGGACTAAATGACTTCGCAGGCCCAAAGATAGCAACCCTCCCAATGGGTGACTTGCAAATCCTTGGTAACAACCCTCCTAACACTAGGGTGATTCCACAAATCCATGATAGCAGCCTATATGGGGTAGGTGACTTCGTGGATCCATTGGTAGCAGCCCTCCCCAGTCTTGGGTGATTCAGTGGATCCTTGTTAGCAGCCCTTCCTAGAGTATCTCCATCGTGAGGGCCACCATTTATGCTCTCATACCAATTGTAACAATGTATAACTCACCCCTACAAAACTGGCATGCAAGAGTAGGGTGCAGGGGCGGCTCAAGAGTTTGAGAGGCCCTAGGCCGCAATTAAAAATGAGGCCCTTGAAATGTACTGAAAAATTGAGAATAACACATTTGAATGGTTGGAAAGGTTACAAATCATCGTATCAGATCACTTAGCTAGCTAATATCACATAATCATATATACAAGGTTGGGAATTCTAACATAAAACTGAAACCAACAAATCAAGATAAGGCAGAGAGATTACCTATTACAAACTAAAAGCCAAACAAGCAGAATACTTCACGGGATTGGGCCGGCAGCAATAGATTTGGAGGATACTTGACGGCTTGGCGTGGAAGAGGGAGGGAATTAAATTAGGGCATGTGGAATCTAATGTACACCGGAGCTTTTCCGGTTTGTTTTTCATATAATTTTACAATTTTCTTTTTTAATTTTTTTTAAATGGTTTAAAATAACATTATTAAAATTTATAAAAAAAAAAAAAATACTCTTATTTTCAATTAAAAATAATATAAAATATTATTATTATATATTTTAACGCGTTAATTTGTGATTTTCTCTTCTTCTTTTTTTCCCAATATTTTCCCCCCTTTTTTCTACTTTTGCAGCCTTTTTTCAAATAAAAAAGGTCATTTAAATCTTATGGTCAGAGGTCATTTAAATATATATATATATATATATAAGAGGCAAGCTGGGTGAAGGATGGGCAACAAAAAAAGCCAAAAAAAAAATGACTATGTTTGGGTTGGTTACAGAGCACTAAGAGATGACACAAGACAACGACATTTTGCTTAAGGGGGCATGCAACTATAGGGAGAATTCGGCATAAATAGCACAGATTATGAATAGAAATTAGTATTTTTATAACTAGCAAAATCAGTAACAAAACTGTGCGTTTTTGTTACCCATAATTTATGTAGATTACATTAATACCCTTTAGGTCTAACAAACAACTACAAAACAAACCAGAAAACAGATCTGCCGCGCTATTATGCTTTCACCATCGCTCCTTTTTACGTGATATACAGAATCAACAGAATCAGCATATAAAAAAGATTGATTGGCACACGATACTGTCTCGCAACATAAGATTGATTTCGCAAACAGGAAGAAAATCAGATTCTACAATTCTTGCAGGAATTATGATCCAAAATCTGGAAGAGATATCATCAACTAGTAAGATTCATCGACTTCCTATTCATTAATCTTGTTACAGGAATTACTTTTGCATGCGTAACAAGTAATTCTGATTGTAGGAATGCATATATTTTGTATATGTAAATCATTCAATAAACTTGTTCTACCAATACCTTCCTGTGTTAATCGTATATCAAAAATCTTCATTACAAACTGAATTACATAACAGGTCTCACAAGTATGTAAATCAGTGTACATACTTGTGAAACCTGTTGCAACAGGTTTCATAGAAAAAAGTATGTAAATTAAACTCTGTTTCATAACAGGTTTCACAAGTATGTAAATTAAACTCTGGTTTAATAAGTATGTAAAATGAGTTTACATCCTATGTTAGCAGAGTGTACATAGTATGTAAATCAATTTACATAGTATTGTAAATCAGTGTACATGCTTGTGAAACCTGTTGCAACAGTTTTACATATTGTAACAGAGTCTATATAGTATGTACACTCTGTTTACATACTAGGTAAGCCATAGTATGTACACTCAATAATAGTATGTACATTGTTACATACTAGGTAAGCCATATTATGTACACTCTGTTTTACACACTATATAAATCAATGAGTTTACATAGTATGTAAATCAGTTTACATACTATGTAAACTCTGTTAAATGAGTATGTAAACTGATGTACATAGTATGTAAATCAGTTTACATACTATGTAAATTCTGTTAAATGAGTATGTAAACTGATTTACATACTATGTAAACTGTGTTAAATGAGTATGTACATTGATTTACATAGTATGTAAATCAATTTACATATTATGTAAACTCTGTTAAATGAGTATGTATATCAGTTTTCATAGTATAAACAGAATTTACATAGAAGAGATCTTAATACAAACTGTTGCAAATGTTTACATAGATCTCTTACTAGTTGTTTACATAGTTTGTATTAAGATCTCTTCTATGTAAACATATGCAACAGTTTTAAAATAAGGATCAACTATTAAGATTCATCAACTTCCTATTCATTAATCTTGTTACAGGAATTACTTTTGCATGCGTAATAAGTAATTCTGATTGTAGGAATGCATATATTTTGTATATGTAAATCATTCAATAAACTTGTTCTACCAATACCTTCCTGTGTTAATCGTATATCAAAAATCTTCATTACAAACTGAATTACATAACAGGTCTCACAAGTATGTAAATCAGTGTACATATTTGTGAAACCTGTTGCAACAGGTTTCATAGAAAAAAGTATGTAAATTAAACTCTGTTTCATAACAGGTTTCACAAGTATGTAAATTAAACTATGGTTTAATAAGTATGTAAAATGAGTTTACATACTATTTTAACAGAGTGTACATAGTATGTAAATCAATTTACATAGTATTGTATATCAGTGTACATGCTTGTGAAACCTGTTGCAACAGTTTTACATATTGTAACAGAGTCTACATAGTATGTACACTCTGTTTACATACTAGGTAAGCCATAGTATGTACACTCAATAATAGTATGTACATTGTTACATACTAGGTAAGCCATATTATGTACACTCTATTTTACACACTATATAAATCAATGAGTTTACATAGTATGTAAACCAGTTTACATACTATGTAAACTCTGTTAAATGAGTATGTAAACTGATGTACATAGTATGTAAATCAGTTTACATACTATGTAAAATCTGTTAAATGAGTATGTAAACTCTGTTAAATGAGTATGTACATTGATTTACATAGTATGTAAATCAGTTTACATACTACGTAAATTCTGTTAAATGAGTATGTATATCAATTTTCATAGTATAAACAGAATTTACATAGAAGAGATCTTAATACAAACTGTTGCAAATGTTTACATAGATCTCTTACTAGTTGTTTACATAGTTTGTATTAAGATATCTTCTATGTAAACATATGCAACAGTTTTAAAATACTCTTACATACTACGTAATAGAATTTACATATTACTGAATGGATCATATATGCAACAGTTTTAAATAGTTTTACATACTTGTTTTGTACTTATCATTATAATATATAACAGGTGACCTAAAGTTTGGAACACTACTTATGCATAGTGGGGAATGGATATTTGAAAATGGAGAGGATATCTATGTAAATGGCATTCCAAAGGGAATATGTATAAGAAAAGATGTGACCATGCTGCAATTGAAAGAAGAAATATGTTCTGCTTTACATTATGAAGGAGATATCAACATCAAAATGAAGTGTAAAAGTGTTCATATTGCTTTAACCATTGTGGATGATAGGGATGTGGAATACTTCCTGAAAGTTAATGTAGGCCAACAGTCTGACAAATATAACAAATTGTATGTAGTACATACAAAAAACGACCATCCCAATTTTTGATAAGTCAGACTTCAAGTGCAAAAATTTTAACTGCAGATTCAGATACAGAAACTGAAACTGACTCGACAACAAATTCAGAAGATGATGAAGGCTTATATATTGGAAAAGTGTATACGAGTAAGGAAGAACTCAAGTTATATGTTTCAACATTAGCCATAAATAGAAGATTTCATTACAAAGTTAGCAATTCCAACAAGAAAACCATAAGAATGAAATGCAAGGATGATAGGTGTCAATGGAAGCTTGCAGCAAACAAAATTGGTGAATCTAATGCATTCAAGGTAACAACTTATGTTGAAGATCATAGATGTTCACAAATTTATAAAGATCAGCGTGGAAAACATGCTACTTATAAATATGTAGCCGAAAACATCAAAGACAGTTACATAGATACCAGCCGACAATTAAGACCTAAGGATATCATTTCTGACATCAAGATCAAAACTGGTGTGCAAATCACATACAAGAGGGCAATTATGGGAAAAAGAGAAGCAATAAGAAATGTTAGGGGCGATCCAAAGAATTCCTACATGAAACTTCCAGGGTTCTTCTACAAGTTGGAAGAGGCTAACCAAGGTTCCTACGCAGAGATTAAAACAAACGTTGACTCCAACTTCAAATACGAATTCATGGCTATAGGTGCATGCATTAATGGGTTCATAAAATATATGAGACCTATAATAGTTGTTGATGGAACATTCCTAAAGGAAAAAAAAGGGGGAGTATTACTTGTTGCTGTTACAAAGGATGGGAACAACCAGGTATGAGGTCATATTTTCAATTACATAGTATGTAAACCAGTTTTTATACTCATTTACATAATATGTAAAACATTGTCTTTTGGTATGTAAACTGATTTACATAGTATGTAAACTGATTTACATATATGTAACTGATTTACATACACTATGAGAGAATGTACATAGTATGTAAACTGATTTACATACTATGTAAATTGGTTTACATACTATGTACAACTGATTTACATACTCTGTTAAAGAATGTACATAGTATGTAAACTGATTTACATACTCTGTGAGAGAATGTACATAGTATGTAAATTGATTTACATACTATGTAAACTGGTTTACATACTATGTAATAGAATGTATAGAGTATGTAAACTGATTTACATACTATGTAACAGGTTTTACATAGTATGTAATCATTTGCAACATAGTATGTAAATTGAATTTAAATAGTATGTACACTCTGTTTACATACTATGTACATAATATGTACATAGTTACATACCATGTGAGTACGTAATTATTAGTTTGATATGTAATAATAAAACTGTTTAATATTAACAATATAAAAAATAACATATTATATAAATCAGTTTCACAGAGTATGTAAACTAATTACATATTATGTAAACCAGTGTACATACTATGTAAACCCCTTTACATACTGTGTAAACTAATTTACAAATAAAAATACTAATAGTTAAATATATTATATAATGCAGATTTACCCCATTGCATTTGGAATAGTTGATGGGGAAACTACAAAAGCATGGAAATGGTTCTTCAGAAGACTAAAATTGCTTATTGGAGAAAGGAAAAACTTGGTCATAGTCTCAGACAGAAATCCAGCAATAAAATCAGCAATCAATATTGTATTTGAAAACAAGGCACACCATTGTTATTGCTACTATCACATGAAACAAAACCTTGTGACTAATTTCCATAACAAAGCAGTTAACAAATACTTCAAGCTAGCAGCTTATGCCTACAATGAAGATGAGTTCAACAAGAATGCAAATATGATATATGAGGCATCCAAAGGAGCAATGAAATACTTACTAAAAGCTAATTTGTCTGCATGAGCAAGGATCAAATGTCCAACACCAACAACAAGGTATGATTTCATGACATCAAACAATGTTGAACACATAATTCAGTTTTGAGACATGCTAGAGACACCCCTGTTACATACTTATTGGGAGAAGTACGAGATATGATCCAAAATTGCTTTGCAAAAAGAAGAATAGCTGCAACAGGGATGGGGATACTTACAAAATGGGTAGAAGATAAGATTGCAAAAAGAAAAATCAAAGCAGAACAAATGCAAGTGGTTGACATTAGCAACAGTATATCACAAGTCAAAATAGAAAATGATAGTTACATTGTAGAACTTGAAGCTAAAACATGTAGCTGTGGTAAGTTTCAAGCACTACAAATACCTTGTACACATGCAATTGCAACATGTATGATAAGGAAGCAACCAATAGAATCCATGTGCTCAATATACTACCACACAAGCATCTTGCAACTTGCTTATGAATCTCCAATATACCCAATAGAACACGAAAGCAAGTGGAACTTACCAACTTCAGTAAGAGATGTCTTAGTGTTGGCACCCATTGTACAGACAAGTGATGGCATGTCGCAAGAAAAATCAATAGGAAGGTTAAAGAAGAAAAGAATGCCCTCACTTGGTGAGTTTCAAGAATTGAAAAAGGCTGCCAAAAGACACAAGTCTACAAACACAATTAAAGACAAATAAGTCTTACCCTTTTGTATTTTAGGTATTACTATTCCTCAACGATTATTACATACATTTTAAAAGTATGTAATAAATTTTACATGATACAATTAATTCAATTTCTTCTTTCCGTGTTATTTTTTATATTGTTAATATTAAACAGTTTTATTATTACATATCAAACTAATAATTACGTACTCACTTGGTATGTAACTATGTACATATTATGTACATAGTATGTAAACAGAGTGTACATACTATTTAAATTCAATTTACATACTATGTTGCAAATGATTACATACTATGTAAAACCTGTTACATAGTATGTAAATCAGTTTACATACTCTATACATTCTATTACATAGTATGTAAACTAGTTTACATAGTATGTAAATCAGTTTACATACTATGTACATTCTCTCACAGAGTATGTAAATCAGTTTACATACTATGTACATTCTTTAACAGAGTATGTAAATCAGTTTACATACTATGTACATTCTCTCATAGAGTATGTAAATCAGTTTACATACTATGTAAACCAGTTTACATAGTATGTAAACCAATTTACATAGTATGTAAATCAGTTTACATACTATGTACATTCTCTCATAGTGTATGTAAATCAGTTACATATATGTAAACCCGTTTACATACAATGTAAATTCTCTCACAGAGTATGTAACAGGGTTTACATAGTATGTAAACTGATTTACATACTATGTAAACTCGTTTACATACTATGTAAACTCGTTTACATACTATGTAACTCAGTTTACATACTATGTGATAGGTTTACATGGTACGATACCTTCGGTTAACTTTGCCTGCATAGTTTATGAAAACATTGTAACCACTCAGTCGCTACATATATTATAATGATTTTGATTTAAAAATTATGAATTAAAATTGTTATCCAATGAGTCCTAATTTTCCCATGAACATAACATGATTTGGTAATATATATGCAATTTAGATAATACAAACTAATTAATTTACATATATGTAAACCCGTTTACATACAATGTAAATTCTCTCACAGAGTATGTAACAGGGTTTACATAGTATGTAAACTGATTTACATACTATGTAAACTGATTAACAGTATGTAAATCAGTTTACATACTATGTAACTGAGTTTACACAGTATGTAAACGGGTTTACATAGTATGTAAACGGGTTTACATATATGTAAATGAATTTTATCTACTATGTTTTATGTATTACATACTCAAGACAAGCAGCTAAACCTAGACAAAAGTATATTACATACTCAAGATAGTAAATTGTGTAGAAATGAAATTAATATATTTCAAATGAATATTGTCATTATATAAAAAATGAATAGAACCAATATTTCAAATGAATATTAAACACTATCTAAAAATTAGTATGCTGGATCTAGCATACCATCATTACAAAAAAATTGGATATAATGCCTACTTCTAATTTTTACAATAGGAATAGAACCAATCATGTCCAGTGTCCATCCACGGATAAGAAATTCAGCAAACTTCAAGCACCAAATACCACAGTCATGACTGCACAAGTAAAAAATGTGTAAACAAATAGTATCAAAATTTCAAAATTAAAAAACAAACAAAGAGAAAAGTATAAGTATTTACTTGTTAGTTTGCTTGGGGACACCCTCAACAACAAAAATCGGCTAAGCTATATAAGGATCCGGCTGACAATCTTTGCCATAATCATGGTACCCAATCATGTAGAGCAAAATTGGAATAAGAACTCCTAAATGACTACATTTTTCTTTCACACTGAGTGTGTTCATTGAATCATAGATTTTAATAAATCTTTTATCTAAATAAATAACACAACACACCCAGTGGTTACCATCAACATTGACTGGGACATATAATTTCTCTAATTCCTTCCAGTCCTCAGCCCACTGCTCAACCAAAGAAGGTGCACCAGTAGCAAACTCAAACAAATATTGGTCAGCACTAATTACAAAGACTGTATATTTTCTTCACACTCAGAAACTAATCTCGAACATTCCTCCTACAAAAAAAAAATGATATGTAAACTGTTACATACTCAACATGATATAAATGATTTGTAAACTGTTACATACATGATCTCTTATATGTCAATTGTGTTACATACTCACCATGATATGTAAACTCTGTTACATACTGAGTAAACTCTGATGTATGTAACAGAGTTTACATACTATGTAAGATACTACATACACTGAACAATACCAAAAAAAGATTATAAATCTTACACTGAACAATGTCTCTAGAGTAGTATAGGGCTTCAAACCAAAAGTGTCTGGATACCTAGCCCTCCAAGCTCGAATCTCGTATAAAATGGCATCCATATGCTGCAACAAAGACGGTAAATTCATGAGTAATAAAAAATAAAGTAAATGCTATAAAATATATTGGTTGACAACAAATTACTTAATAGGTTAAAAATGAAACATTTAAAACTTACTGTACTATGTAAATTTCCAACTCCACTTTTCAATGGAGCAAAGAAATACTTCTTACCAACTTCCAGGTCACGATATTGAAGCTTAATAGGTTTACTACAAATAAGAGCAAAAGTTAAAAAAACTGTCAAAAATCCAAAATAATAATAATAATAATGCAATTTGTAAAATTCTTACGGTGATTGTCTCCTCATCCAATTTGTAAAATTCTTTTCCCAACTAATAGGTAATGGTTGATATGGGCAAGAGGGACGCTCCAAAATATCATCATCATCGCATATATCTTAAACCTGAGTTGAAGTACCAACACATCTAACTGAATCAGCTTCAAGTCTGCCATATGCAACAGGAATACCCTTCTTATCGGTGCAAAAATATGGACTACAAATAGCTCTTGAAGGTTTAATTTTTCTCTTATCTCTCTCCATTACAAAACTATATATAGTTGTTGAGCAATGAAATATAGGATCAAACCTTATTTTAGAATTAGATCTATACAATTCTGAAAAATAATCTAACTGATTGAGAGTATCGCTATCAAAATTGGGGTCAGAAGAAGCTGATGAAGATTTGGTAACAACAATCTGAGAAGATGCAAATTCTACCCCAAGATCAAAAGAAGGCTTATCTACATCATCTGCATTGCTTGGCTTCCCATATGTATCTGACTTTTTAGGAGGCAAGGGTGTAAAACAGACATTTGATGGAGAACTACTAGGCCTGGTTGTTCGCTGTGAGTCCAAGCAATCAAATTTAAAAAAAGTAATTAGTTATGTAAATATTTGAATTAATAGTAAGCTCAAACACTAACAAAAAAAACATACCGATTGAGATAGTTTTGAAGCAAACATGTTCATATTTGCAAGCAAACCATCAAGAAGTTCTTCTTGACGGCGAAACTTTTCATCCATATATGCCTAATGCTTCTCAAACTTCTCATCAATGTATGATTTCTGTTTGTCAAACTTCTCATCGATGTATGATTTCTGTTTGTCAAACTTCTCATCGATATAAGATACCATCTTTCCCAACAAGCTCTCTAAGCCATCTGATTTATGCTTTAAACCTTCGTCAACATGTTCATAACTATCTTTCAAACAATCCAATTTTTGCTTCAATAATGACTCTTCAATTGGTTGTTCTTGGGATTCATTCTTCTGACTTTGACACATAACAATGTCGTCAAAATAGGCAGCTTTAACATGTGAGAGAAGAGATCTATAACAAGGAGCATTATCGTGCGACAGAACAGTGTTCACACGAAGCTGCAAATAAAAAAATACAAAAAATAATTACATAGTAAACACAAACAACATAAACTACTACATGTAATTCGTTTTACATACCATATAAACATATCTTAAACAAGTTTACATTATCATATAAATGAATTCTCATATTATGTAATTAGTTTACATACTCTGTGAAACTGATTTATATAATATGTAAACCAATTTACATAGTATGTAAACCAGTTTACATAGTATGTAAACCTGTTACATACACTGTGAGACAGGTTTACATAGTATGTAAACTGATTTATATAGTATGTAAAACCTGTTACATACTCTGTGAGACAATGTACATAATATGTAACTCCCGTGTACATAGTATGTAAACTGGTTTACATAGTATGTAAATCAGTTTACATAGTATGTAAACCAGTTTACATACTATGTAAAACCAGTTTTACATACTCTGTGAGACAATGTACATAATATGTAACTCCCGTGTACATAGTATATAAACTGATTTACATAGTATGTAAATCAATTTACATAGTATGTAAACTGGTTTACATACTATGTAAAACCTGTTACATACTCTGTGAGACAATGTACATAATATATAACTCCCGTGTACATAGTATGTAAACCAATTTACATACTATGTAAATCAGTTTACATACTATGTAAACCTGTTATATACACTGTGAGACAGTGTACATAGTATGTAAACTGGTTTACGTACTATGTAAACAGGTTTTACATACTATGTAAGCTCATGTACATACTATGTAAATCAGTTTACATACTATGTACACAGGTTTACATCCTATGTAACTCGTGTACATACTATGCAAACAGATAGCCAGGTTACATAAAAACATATATAATCATGTAATTCATAAATGTAATCATAAATGTACCCATAAATCTACAAAACAGGTTAATGAATTATTACCTGGTATGGCTTATTAAGAATAGCTTGCACAATTCCAAAATCAGGAGTGAGTGTTGATGACCACTTCAGCATTGTAGGGGAACCGATCATTCACACAGATAGCCAAGTCCTTTGCAATGTCAGGAATGGCATCATAGATCCACACTTGGAATGCTAAACTTAAACCAACAATCTGATAGCGGACCCTCTCATCTTCCCCTGATTTTAGTAGGTTGTGCATCTTCCTCTCAATCAAGTCATTGGCAACCAGATGCATGTGGATGTAATCTTTCCTCAAACTATCAAAAAGATAGTTGAATACCACATCACCCCAGGGATAACTATTAAATTTATCCCAATTGGAAGCCAACAACAAAGTTTTCCTAGATATGGAAAGCCTCTTCAGCCTTCCAATTAACCCACACTCCAAGAAATATATGAGGCATATCATAACTGCATCTTCAGGGTAGACATAAACAAAGTTGAAACCAGAATGGTGCTTCTTAATAGGGGATTCACCAACAACCACAATACTTTTGCAGGGTTTTTTCTTCCTCTTACTCTCAGATTGTGGATCTGGCTTCCCAATACATCCAACCAAAAACTCCAAATATTTAATGGATGTATATGTACCAAAATATTTCTCCATAAAGGCATTAGACCTTTGGTCTACCTTTACAACACAGGAATCATCGTCATTCACCATATGCAAACCGGTCGCCACCCAAAATTCGGTTCTGGAAAACCTGATAATCTTAGAATTAATCCTGAACCATAACTCCTTGACAGTCTTGCATGGCAAGCATCTTTTAAGGAGGATAGAATGAATAAGCTGCCCACTAAATTTGCAGACAGGTAAATTGAAGAAATTTTTGAAACAAGATTGCAAAAATAAATCCTTCTGTTCTTCATTCAGAACACTCTTTATACGAGAAATGACATTATGTGGTTATGAACTACAACCACAACGAATTTGAAAAGCCTCTTCAGGTGACAACAAATTGGGAAAAGATCTGTTGCCTTCAAGAAATGAAGCCTACAAAAGAAAAACAACATTATGCACTGGTGTTACATACTATACAAATATGTATGTAAACTAGGTAAACCATTTCTGTGTAGACATATCTGTTTTACATAAGTATGTAAACTAAATACATACTATACAATGTAAATCAACATATCTGTTTTACATAATATGGTTTACATAGTATGTAAATCAGTTTACATACTATACAATGTAATTTGTATAGTATGTAATTAGTTTACATACTATCTACTCTGTTCCATATCTCCAAAACTGAAACAAAAGAAGTACTAGTTACATACTATGTAACTAGTACGAGACATGGCATTATGTGGTTGTGAACTACAACCATGACGAATTTGAAAAGCCTCTTCAGGTGACAACAAATTGGGAAAAGATCTGTTGCGTTCAAGAAATGAAGCCTACAAAAGAAAAACAACTTATGCACTGGTGTTACATACTATACAAATATGTATGTAAACTAGGTAAAACCATTTCTGTGTAGACATAACTGTTTACATAAGTATGTATACTAATTACATACTATACAATATAAATCAGTTTTACTATGTAATTAGTTTACATAGTATGTAAACTACTTACATACTATACAATGTAATTTGTTTACTATGTAATTAGTTAACATAGTATGTAAACAGAGTTTACATAGTATGTAACACAGTTTACATACTATGTAAATAGGTTACATACTATCTACTCTGTTCCATAACGCCAAAACAAAACAGACAGAAAAATAGAAAAATTATTAAACCTCGTTTAAGTCATCACCAACTTCGTGACGAGACTTCTTAATGTAATGAGAATCCAATTTCCTCTTAGACATCCTACAAGATTGCAAAAAAACTGATGAACTAAAACAACACAAATAAAAGATAACATAAAAAAAATCACAAAAAATAAAACTAAATAAACTTGTTTTACAGTAAAGTACATGTAAAACACAAATGAAAAACGTAAAAAATGAAGAACATAAAAAATGTTCTGATTACAAAACCAACAACGATTCAAACATAAAAAAAAAATAACAATAACGAAAACAAACATAATACAAACCTGTTTGTGATATTGCAAAGCGAAAGGGAAAGCGAAACCAAAAACAACAATGGAATAGCGAAATGGAAAATCGAAAACCAGAGCGAAACCCAGAAGAAAACGAAAGGGTGTAGAAGAAGTTACGATGTCTCAGACTGTTTCGTGTGAGAAGGGAAAACGACTCGTTATGCTTAAAAACCCATAGGGTTAAACTCGTAAAATAACATAACTCAAATGGTGTCGTAAAGCGATATTGGGAAAAATTAACTATAAGTCCAAAACCAGGCTACACCGGGTCATTAAATCAACTATAGGGGTGGGCATTTTTTTTCAAAAACCGACCAACCAATCCGAGTCTAGGTCCAAACCGAGCCTATGTTTTTTGTTTTTTAAGGTTGATTGGTCCGATAGGTTCAAAATATTACAAAACCGACCTAGTCGGTTCGGTTGTAGGTCCGACAAAAATAAAATCGACAAAACCGAACCGACCTACACTTTTATATATTAGTATATTTTTTAAATATTTTTAAATATTATATAATAAATGTTATAAAAAATAAATAAAATTAAGTATTAATTAATATTATACAAATATACAATGTAAAAGTCTTAAAGAAATATTTAGCTTTTGAAATCATGATTTTAAATTTAGAAGGGTGAGTAGTGGAGCATCAAACATGAAGTGTCAATAATAAGATATCATTCCCATATGACACATAATATGAGCAAGGATAGTAGTTCTTATAGCCGAAAGCAACACATTTGTATGCTCTAGCTTTTAAAAAAGTATTTAGAGGGGTAAAATATTGTTTGTATTTTTTATTATGATAATAATATTTAAGTAAAATTATAGGTCCAAAACCGCCAAACCAACCTCCCTCATACCGACATTGTAGGTCGGCTTGAAGGTTGGTTTTTTAGGGATTATAAGTCGGCTAAGGTTTTGAATTTTTTTAAACCACCAAGATAAGGTCGGCTTATAAAATGATGTAATAGCAGACCTATTAGACCTATGCCCACTCCTATTGCAACTAAAAGGAAATATGACACCGTTTGTTGTGCTTTTCCCAAGTAGAACCACGGGTGTGCCACGAACATCCACACTCATCAATTTTAGTTTTTGCCTTTGCTTTGAACTTTGAAATTTAAGAACCTTAGTAGGTATATGATTCAAAATATAGACAACCATATGAAAAGGCAAATGGTATGTAGACCAAAGGAACATTAGAACAAAATAAAAGAGCTAAACTTGTATCAATCACACGCCTAGGTCTAGACTCCACCATACCATTCTGAGGTGAAGTGTGTGGATAAGTCAAACGGTATACTATACCAAAATTCTCAAGAACATGTGCTAAGGGCTTAAACTCAACAGCCCTATCACTTTGGACTTGTTTGATTTTCATGTCAAACTAACATTCAACCATTTGTTTAAACTTGAGAAAAATGGACATTACTTGATCTTTGGAATGCAAGAAAAAAATCCAAGAGAACCTAGTGCAATCATCCACTATGAGAAATAAATATCTATCACCATTAATACTGGTTTGGTGAGCAGGACCCTAAACATCAAAATACAATAGTTCAAAAGGGTTTACAACATTAATATGAGTAGATACAAAAGGTAACTTGTGTATTTTAGCCATAGCATAGGCTATTGTGTGTTAGGCACGACTACAGAAGGTGACACACTTATTCCATGACTATTAAGAGCTTTATTCAAAACAATATCTAACACATGAACAAGACAATTATGCCAACGTGAGCTTTTAGCAATAAAAGCATATTGATGACTAGAAGAATCTCTAGAAATTCGTGGACCAAGCTAGTATAAGCCATGATCAGTAGGACTTTGAAGCAGAACCCTCCTTGAAAAAGTGTCCTTGACAAGAAAACAATTGTCGTGAATTTTAACAAACACATGATTATTTTTACAAAGTTTGTTACCATAAACTAATTTGGTAGACATGGTAAGAGCATGTAATAAATTTTTAAGAGTTAAGAAGTATTAATATTAGTTTTTAAAAGAGATAAACTAGTGTGAGTAATAGGTAACATACCACCATTACCTATAACAATACCATTAGAACTAGAATAAGGAGACACATTTGAGAGATTGGAAGCATCATTTGTGATATGATGACTTGCACCACTATCCAACACCCAAGCACTATCTTGATTCTCACAATTGGCATTTGCAACATAAGCAGTATTTGGACCCTTTCCATTTCCTTGAGATTTTTCGTTTCCTCCCTCAAGAAGATTTCTCAAAGTATAGCAAACTGATGCTATATGACCAGTCTTGGAACAAAACTGACATTGTACATTACTCCTTCCTCTTCCTCTACCACCACAACCATGGTCTCCATTACAATCAGAAAATCATTAGAATCTCCATTAGATGTAGAATTGGAATTGGAAGACATATTTTTGCCACTATTTTCTTTTCTTATATTTGTGTAATTAGTCTGATAAACATCCCCTTCTTCAACTGTATCTTGTTGCAAAAGCAGATTCTCATAAGCTATTTGTTCACTCTTGGCATGTTCAAGACTCACATCTCCTCTATTGAGAGTAGGGGTGTCTATTGAGAAAAGAAAGTCATCCCTATTATATTGTTTAATTTCTAAAAACATACTGGAAAGGGAATAAAGACCTTACAAATTTAGAAAGTTAAATATTATGTGAATGAAAGATATTTCTTATTAATTATTACCTCACAATAGAGGTATATATAGAAAATAAATTATAAGAGTCTTGAGTAAACTAAAATCATGTACAACTTAGAGTTTTATTACAGATAGACACATATACTTTACACTAAACTACATGCCTCACACTAACATTCCCCCTCAAGTTGGAGCATATATATTGACCATGCCCAACTTGCTTAGTGAGTCATAAAACATCTTCTTGAAAACTCCTTTGGTGAGCACATCTGCAAGTTACTTTCAAGTGGGAACAAAAGGAAAACTAATTAGTTTGGCATCTAGCTTTTTTTTTTATAAAGTGACGATCAACCTCTACATGCTTAGTGCGATCATGTTGTACTGAATTTTGCAATACAACTTCATAGTACTTTTGGATTCAAAACCCAAATCAGATAGCAAACTTCTTATCCACAGCAATTCACATACCCCATGAGCCATAACTCTATACTCAGCCTCAACACTGGATCGCACCACAACTTTCTACTTCTTACTTTTCCATGTAACCAAATTACCTCCCACAAAAGTGAAATAACCTGATCTCGACCTTCTATCTGTAATATTTCCTACTGATGCGAACCGCTCGCCACGACTCCTATGACCTCCAAATCACGCGGTTTGGCAACCATAAGAAATACTGACAGAAACCCGACACCAATCTTAGCACGCAGATTCTACGAACAAACGCTAGACTTTGGTAGCAAGGAACTTACCTCCACACATGGATATACGCACCACGAGCCGAGACAAGGCGAAACGCCACAAAGGGTTGCTAATTCCTTTGATAAGTTTCTTGATAGAACAAGAGAAGCACTTGTGCTCTCAAATTTTGAAATCACTTCAAAATGTTTTCATTGATAAAAATTCATATATATCTATAATGGGCAGCTGCTGTACATATATATAGATACAAAGGAAAACCTAAAAATGCCAAAAGAAATCCTAGCTATTGACTTTGATCCAATGGTTACAAAATTACAAGAATTTGAATCTGTGCTGCGGCGGGGAAATAGTCATGCCGCGGCGCACAAATGTTCATGCCGCGGCGCACAAATGTTCATGCCGCGGTGCACACATTTAGGATCTGTGCGCAGGTCTGGCTGTCAGGCGCGCTTGTCCGTGTCAGCGCGCAGGTCTGGCATGTCAGCGCGCGCACGTCTGCCCCTGTCCTCGTCATGCCGCGGCGCGCATGCATCTTCGTGCCAACACAGAAACCTCCTCGCTGCGGCGCCACTTTCTCATGCCGCAGTGCGCATGTTGCCTCATGCCCCAAAACAGAATGCCTTGTGCCGCGGCGCCCAAATGCCATGCCGCGGCGCGCTTGTGTGACAAATCCAACGTCCAAAACATAAACTCTTGTGCCGCGGCGCACAAAATCCATGCCGCGGCGCAGCTCCAATTTTTGGAATTGCCACTTGCACTTGTCTTCTCCACTTCCCTTGTGCTTGCATGCTTGTTTTTGATGTTGCATGCCATTTTGCACTATCTTGAGGCCCTTCTCAAGGCACGGCCCTAGGCTCGTGTCGGGCCGTCTTCGGGAGGGGTTCCGGTTCGTATCATTCCCTCCTTCTTCGAAAGAATTCGACCTCGAATTCGGACCTTTGTCATCGAGTAAGCTTTGCAGTCCATCTTTGTTTTGTTTTCCATCATAAGATTCCTGTAAGAAAGAAAAGTTAGAAAATAAACATTGTTTGGTCCTTATTCTTTCTTTCTTCCCCCTTGAGTGCTCCTCCTTCTCCTTGGGCTCTCCTCCCATTCTTTTTCCCTTTTTCTCCTCAACTTCCCTTAAAAACTTGTTACACATTTGTTGTGGAGTTAAAGGCAAGAATGTAAACTTCTTCCCTTCCTTCTTGAGGGAATACTCATTCTTGTATCCGTCATAGGTGACCTTCCTATCGTATTGCCATGGCCGCCCTAGCAATATATGCCCAGCTTGCATGGGAAATACATCGCATATCACCTCATCCTTATATCGTCCAATGGAAAAGGTTACGAGTACTTGCTGTTCAACCTTCGCTTCTCCATTGTTATTCAGCCATTGTAGCTTGTATGGTTGGGGATGTTTGTTTGTAGTCAACCCTAGCTTCTCAACTAAAGTTGTGCTAGCAATGTTGGTGCAACTCCCACTATCAATGATCAATTGGCACACCTTGTCACTCACATGGCATCTTGTATGAAAAGTATTAACTCTTTGGGATCCCATGTCAACTTCTTTGAAATGATCCAATGGTGCCCGCCGTACCACAAGCAACTCTCCCGTAACTGGATGCACTTCCTCGTCACTAGCCTTCTCTAATGACGGCTTCTCCCCTTCGTCACTCTCATCATCGGTCGCCACCTCCCCGTTGGTTTGCACGATCATTGCCCTTTTGTTCGGACATTGATGAGCATAATGACCTTTTCCAAGGCAACGGTAACAACTTATGTCACGACTACGATGGACGGTTTCTCCTACATCCTTTCCCTTATCTCTCCTCATCTCCTTCTCTTTGCCCTTGTTCTCAAAATTGGGCTTGGAACTACCTTCCCCTTCCTTCTTTCCATTAGACTTCCAAGGCGGAATAGGGTTCAGTGTTGGTGTCGGAAAAATGGTGTCCTGATTGTTCTCTATGGGTATGATATGGCTGCTCTTCCTCTTCAATTGCCTTTCTACTTTGATTGCCATTTGCACCATATCCTCCAACTCAACATAGTGGTGCAACTCTACAATGTTAGAATTCAACCCACTTAGGAACCGAGCCATGGTGGCCTCCCTATCTTCCTCCACATTTGCTCTTACCATAGTCATCTCCATTTCCTTGAAATACTCATCAATGGACCGATGACCATGATTAAGCCTTTGTAGCTTCTGATAGAGTTCCCGGTAGTAGTGGCTTGGGACAAACCGCTTCCGCATTATAGCCTTCATCTCACCCCAACTATCAATGGGCCTCTCTCCACTCCTCCTCCTTAAGACCACTAATTGGTCCCACCAATTTAAGGCGTAATCGCTAAACTCGACTACCGCCAACTTAACCTTCTTCTCCTCGGAATAATGGTGACAATCAAAAACATACTGATGTGTTAAAATGTGTACTCGCAAGTGTACGAATCACTCGTAGTAAAGTGATAAGCAACTTCCAAGGTCGGTCTCTCAAGGAATTGCAGTGGTTTTAAATAGCTAACTTTTTAATCTAAATCGAGTTTTAATGAAAATAAAAGACTAATTAAATAGAGTTCTAGTGAAACTAAAACTCTAAGTAACTAGAATTCTAAAGCAAGTAAAACTGTAAAAAGGTTGTTTGTTTTGTAACGAGAACAATCATACGACAATCAAACGAAAACAAGATCGCAAGTAAACAATCAATTCAATTAAATCAAATATCAATGGAGAATGTATGGACGTTTAGCTTGGTTGACCATGCTTGCATCGAAAAGATATGGTGAGATAACATGAACGTCCTATATAAACAAAACTACCGGCTTTCCTTTTATTTACGAGACTGCCTTTGGCGGGGGTAAATCTCTTTATTGATTAACTAATTAACTGCCTTTGGCGGGGGTAAATCAAGTAGCAATCAAATTATGCGCAAGGAAAACATGCCAATCAAATTAATGCTATGACTAAGTCACTAAATTGAAGCTTTGATTAAGTGTTTCAGAATAAAGTTAAGGTGACGTTCCTATAACTAAATTCTCAGATTTTTCAACCTAACTACAAACATCAAATGGGCCCATGATAATTCATAATCAAATATCTAAACATGCTCTTAATCAAAAAGTAATTCGTTTATTCCAAATAAAATACACCATACACAATTCTAGCAAACATGGCAACACAAACTAAACATCCATAATTAAACTAGCCGCTCATGTTCATATTAATATTCATAGACAAATAAAATATGATCATACACTTTAACAAAAAGAGAAGAAGAATTAATTCTATAACAACAAGAAAATCCTAGATCTAAATACCGCTTATGGATTGGATAGCGTTCTTCTCTGTAAGCTTTATCTTCGATCGTCGTTGGCTTCCTTGAATCCTTAGAATAGTGTCTCTCGCTTCGTTAGAGTGTGGCAACGCTCTCAAAACTGATTGAATGTAGTGTTTGGTTGCAAAATTATGAAATCTAAGAGTTGTGTACGAATTGGTCGAGTTATATTGTAAAGGGGGTCTAAGGGGGTATTTATAGATGTAAGGGATTCTTGATTGCATTAGGAATAGGCGCGCCGCGGCATGCATTTTCCCCGCCGCGGCGCAACACAAATTCTGGAAATTGTGTAAAAACTCGAGAGCTCCCCGCCGCAGCATACCTTTTCCTCGCCGCGGCGCGCAATGTTTTTGGATTCCTAGCATGCAACCCGAGAGCCTCTCGCCGCGGCATATGATTTCTTCGCCGCGGCGCGCATTGCTTTCCTTCTCTTCATGCTTACCCCCTTACATATGTGATGGCTCGTTATGTAAGGCTTACATATTTGACTTGTCTTGCCCGTAACTCGTGATCCGAGCGCCGTAGGTGTCCCATCTTTGCGTGTTTTCATCATTTGACTCATTTGACGCTAGAAACACCTGAAATGCACTAAAATATACCCGTGACTCCGAATGGATAGATTTATGAAATTAATTGAATAAACAATAATAATAAATCTATATATCAAACAATTAAGCACAATTAATCACGAAATATTAGTACTTTTCGAGCACTCATCACAACCCCCAACCAGCTTCTTGCTAGTCTCTAGCAAGTGAAGCGACCTAAAAACTAAAATAAAAACAAATAAAATAAACTAACCTAACCTAAATCACTTCCATAGATTGTCACAGTTACATTTAGCATATGCAACAAGCCTTTAAACCCCTAGGTGGCCCTAGTGGACGAGTTATAGTTTCGTGAGGGTTTCCAGTGATGATACCCACAAACATCGTACGACTCTCAATACTAATAAAGACTCTAACAATACTTGAATCAATCCATGCATACGTCTCAAAAATTGTTAACAACGAATGATACATGAAATAGTTATACATCACTTAAGCTCAAAAACAGTCCAAACATCAAACTCATCATGGTAATCGAATTTTGAACAACCAATCAAACCACAAACCCGTTAGTTATATTATCTGATCGTGTCATGCATGATATTCATAGATTACATTTCAATATCTCATAAATGTGCAAGTAAAATATGAATGTGAATTTTGCACTTGCAAACTCCATATGCTCATTTTTCAAACTCATCTCCACTAATATAGAAATCAAACTACCTAGAATCAATAGGACTTCATTAGGCTTATAAAGTTGTGGTTAGGTGTGTGATTATGAAAGTACGAAAATGATGTTTTCAATAGGACAAGAGTACTTTTTATGTCACAAACTTATTTTCAACTTTTTCCACAAAGTGTTCTTTTTCATCCTCCTATAAATTTCATATGTCCCTTGGATCTTTTTGCTTGATTCTCTTTCTTTATTTTTCTTGCTTATTTTTTTTTTTCAATCATCATCATCATTTTTTTTTTAATCAATGATGAAGCAAGATAAATTCAACATAATTGCTCATGAAAATCAAATATTATATTGAGTACTCTTATCACTAAGGGTAGTACAATATATGTCAATGTTGAGTTCAAGGGTATACTATGGATAACAATAATACGGGGAGGCTTGAAAAGTCCAAACGGTCCAAGGATGGCCTAAATCACTTTCTAGGTGGCATTTGTTTCTATTATTTCGCTTCAATTTGTTTTCAAATGGGTTCTAGAGCTTGTTGAGACTTAAAACATATCATGAACATGCATACATTCCACAAATCAAAATAGTTATACTAACCATGCAAACTACCACATGTACCACAAAATCCTCAAATTAGATGAATCTAACATTTATGTGCTTCGTTGCTTAGGTAAAAGTCCAACATCTCTCACATGTCATCGTCATTACAATCATGTTAATATCATAGATTTCCGGATTGACTCAAGTAAACACGACACTAACCTAAAACACTTCAAGTGACAAAAGTTAAAAATTTAAAATTGGTCATATTTCATGCTCATGGAATATTCTTCCCACCCCCAACCTAATTTCTGCATTGTCCTCAATGTTGAAAAAGAAGAACAAAAGAAATAAGAAAAAGGTGTGAGAAGTTACCCCCCTTTCGTATGAGATTGTGTCATTACTCGTTATGCTCCGGTTCACTGTTCCTCGCTTTTCTCATGAAGAATTTATGTGTATGAACATATATTGAACCTCAAAGTGTATGCAACACAATTCAAACTCAAACCCAATTTTAGATTATAACTAAGTCAGATGAAAACAGAAAAACATTAAACTAAGTTAAACAATCCCAAAAAAAAAAAAAAATACGATAAAAGAAATAAAAGAAATAAAAACAACGAAAGAGATACGATACCGAATGGGTGCCTCCCATTAAGGGCTTAGTTTAACGTCTTAGCAAGACATGACTGATCTCGTGTCAAGGGGGGTTAAATGTGTAATTGTACTGTTTATCTCCTCCCTTATCTTTCTCAAAATGAGCTTTCGTCCTCCAAGTCGAGTTTTTGTAGTTAGAATGCTTAATGCATTCTTTGTAGGCATCATCCCGACTTAAATTTATCAGTTTGTCCTTCCCTCTCCATTCAATGTTTTGAGCCTCAATTCTGTTACTTATGCTATCCTGCAATTGAATGTTAGAAAGAATAGGGGAGGGTTGAAAAATTTCAAACTGTACAGTCTCTCCAAAAACTGTCATTGATAACTTCCTATTATGGACCTCACTAGTTGTCTTGGTCGTGGCCATGAATGGTCTACCAAGAATAATTGTATGTGCCTTGTCCTTAAGAAAATTTTTGTCCATCTCAAGCACCACAAAGTCCACTGGTACAATAAACTTGTCCACCTGTACTAACAAATTTTCCACTATTCCTTTTGGGTATTGAATAGAACCGTTTGCAAGTTGAAGGGTCATCCTTGTTTCTTTAAACTTTCCTAATCCTAGTTGCAAGTACACTGAATATGGCATTAGGTTTATACCTGCTCCTAAGTGTAGCATAGCCTCGAATACCCTTTTGTCTCCCATAGTGATGTTAATGTTGAAACTACCTGGATCTTTCATTTTGAGAGGTAAGTGTTGTTGGATCATTGGACTAGCAATTTCTGACATTTCATTCTCTTTGCTTCTACTCTTTTTGATGATAAAGTTCCTGAAAATTGGATCATAAGTTGGACTGTTCTTAATAACATCTAAAAGAGGCAAATTACAGTTAATCTTAGAAAATAAAGCAAGAGTGTTAGAGTATTGTGCATCCTGATTTTTCTCCTTAAACTGGTGCATAGGTGGTATTGGTGGTCGGTATGGGTCCATTGACTTGTGCAATCGAAAAATGTTGGATGTTTCTCCAATTTCTTTCTTGGGAAGTTCATTAGGAGTGGTATTAGACTCATCATCTCCCTTGAGAGTTGAATTCTCACCTTCCAAGTTACCTGTACTAGACAACAAAACATTAGAATTATCAGGTAAATTTTTAGGTACCTCCTCATCACTTTGAAGGACTGTGATAGCTTTGGATTGTTCAGGTTGACTAGGCAGCTTTCCTGTTTCTTGTTTGTACATTTGTTCCGTGATGTGTTAAAATGTGTACTCGCAAGTGTACGAATCACTCGTAGTAAAGTGATAAGCAACTTCCAAGGTCGGTCTCTCAAGGAATTGCAGTGGTCTTAAATAACTAACTTTTAAACTAAAAAGAGTTCTAATGAAAACAAAGCTCTAATTAAATAGAGTTCTAGTGAAACTAAAACTCTAAGTAACTAGAATCCTAAAGCTAGTAAAACTGTAAAAAGGTGTTTGATTTGTAACGGGAACAAAGTACGAGCAATTAAACGAAAACAAAATCGCAATTAAACAATCAATTCAGATATATTTGAAGATCAATGGAGAATGTATGGACGTTTAGCTTGGTTGACCATGCTTGCATCGAAAAGGTATGGTGAGATAACATGAACGTCCTATATAAACTAAACTACCGGCTTTCCTTTTAATTACGAGACTCCTTTTGGCGGGGGTAGGTCTCTTTATTGATTAACTAATTAATTGCCTTTGGCGGGGGTAAATCAAATAGTAATCAAATTATGCGCAAGGAAAACATGCCAATCAAATTAATGCTATGACTAAGTCACTAACTTGAAGCTTCGATTAAGTGTTTCGGAATAAAGTTAAGGTGACGTTCCTATAACTAAATTCTCAGATTTTTCAATCTAACTACGAACATCAAATGGGCCCATGATTATTCATAATCAAATATCTAAACATGCTCTTAATCAAAAAGTAATTCGTTTATATTAAATCAATAGAATACACCATACACAGTTCTAGCAAACATGGCAACACAAACTAAACATCCATAATAAAACTAGCCAGACATGTTCATATTAATATTCATAGACAAATAAAATATGAACATACACTCCAACAAAAGAAGAAGAAAAATAGAATTCTACAACACCAAAGAAAACCTAGATCTAAATACCGCTTATGGATTGGTTGACGTACTTCTCCGTAAGCTTTATCTTCGATTGTCGACGGCTTCTTTGGATCCTTAGAATGGTTTCTCTTGCTTTGTTTTTGTGTAGCAAAACTCCCAAAGTTGATTGAATCTCTTGTTTGGTTGCAAAATTGTAAAGTGTAAGAGTTGTGTATCAATTCGAGTTCTATGTAAGGGGGACTCTAAGGGGGTATTTATAGATGTAAGGGTTTACACGAATCCTATGTGCCATAGGAATAGGCGCGCCGCGGCATGCATTTTCCCCGCCGCGGCGCAACACAAATTCTGAAAAATATGCAAAAACCCGAGAGCTCCCCGCCGCGGCATGCAATTCCCTCGCCGCAGCGCGCAATGCTTCTATGTTTTCAGGATCAAACCCGAGAGCCTCACGCCGCGGCATGCAATTCTCTCGCCGCGGCGCGCAATGCTTTCCTTCTTTTCACGTCCCCCCTTACATATGTGATGGCACTATATGTAAGGCTTACATATTCGTCTTGATTAGTCCGTAACTCGTGATCCGAGCGCCGTAGGTGTTCCGTCTTCGCGTGTTTTCATCATTTGAATCATTTGACGCTAAAAACACCTGAAATGCACTAAAATATACCCGTGACTCCGAATGGATAGATTTATGAAAATAATCGAAATAATAGTCATAATAAATCTATATATCAATCAATCAAGCATAATTAATCACGAAATATTAGTGCTTTTCGAGCACTCATCATTCCGCTAGCTGCCCAACCTGTATTTCCACTCTCTTCACTGAAGCTTCTATAGAGTCCATCCTTCCATTACAAGATTGTATGAAATTATTTAGGGTTTCCTCTATGGTCGGTTTATTTTGTGGAAATTGTCGGTTTATGTTTTGGCCTTGTGTTTGGTTTTGGACAAATGGTTGGCTATTGTTTTGTTTCCATCCAAAATTAGGGTGATTCCTCCATCCAGGGTTATAGGTATTTGAATAAGGGTCGTTCCTAGGTCTAGGTTGGTACCCTTGCATTAAATTCGCCTCTTCAGTATTACCTGTGTAAGGATCACCTGCAAAAGAACAAACGTTAGCACCATGTCCATATGAACCACAAACTCCACATACCTCATGTTTTGGCATTTGATTAACATTGGAGGTTGTGAGAAGTTGCACTTGTTTTGTCAATTCAGCAAGTTGCATGGCCATTTCATTGTTGGATCCCAATTCGTGGACTCCAGCTCGTCTTCCTCTAGCGCTCTTTTGTTGAGAATTAGCTCCCAACATCTCGAATAGTTTGTAGGTTTCATCCGCTGTTTTCTCACCCATAGCTCCTCCTGCAGCGTTGTCAACTGTGAATTGACATTGTAGCGTCAATCCGTCGTAGAAAAACTGATTCTGTAGCTGCAACGGGAAGTGGTGATGTGGACATTGTATCAACAGCAATTTGAATCTGTCCCAAGCCTCGTGGAAGGGTTCTCCATCCATCTGCGAAAAAGTAGCAATTTTTGTTCTTAGGTCAGATGTCTTTTGATGGGAATAGAACTTACCCATGAATTTATTGTAAACATCGTCCCAAGTGACCAAAGAACCGGGTGCCAACGTCATTAGCCAAGACTTAGCTCTATCCTTGAGAGTGTATGGAAAACACCTCATGCGTAGTTGATCTTCACTAAGTCCCTGCAATGGAAAAGTTTGCACAGTAGCATATAGTTCACGCATAAAATTTAAAGGATCTTCATTAGGGATACCGTAAAAGGAGGGAAGCATGGAATAATGAATATTTTTCAATTCATAATTCCTAGCCGCCTCTGTAAGTCGAATACACGATGTGGTGGTCCCAATGATAGGTCTTGCAAACTCTTTGTTCATCATCTGCCTAGCTACGTTATCACCCATTGTTGCTTGCAATTGTTGTTGGACTTCTTCCTCTTGAAATTGAATATCCAGTTTCTTTGATCGGTGTTTGACTCTATGTATGTTGTCAATGAAAGGAGAGAGTTCCTTGTTAAGTGATCTCCTACCCTGCATGCACAAATAAAAAGCAAACAAAGATCAAGGCAGCAGTGAAATTTGAAAATTAAGCACTATTTTTTGATTTTTTTGATTTTCTGATTTTTTTTTTTTTTTTTGTATTTTTGAATAAAATAAATAACTAAAATAAATAAAATAAATAAACAAATAAAAATAAATCAGAAACTCTAAAAAGTTAAAAAGAAAATTATTTAAAACGCCAATTTTCCGGCAACGGCGCCAAAAACTTGATGTGTTAAAATGTGTACTCGCAAGTGTACGAATCACTCGTAGTAAAGTGATAAGCAATTTCCAAGGTCGGTCTCTCAAGGAATTGTAGTGGTTTTAAATAGCTAACTTTTTAATCTAAATCGAGTTTTAATGAAAATAAAAGACTAATTAAATAGAGTTCTAGTGAAACTAAAACTCTAAGTAACTAGAATTCTAAAGCAAGTAAAACTGTAAAAAGGTTGTTTGTTTTGTAACGAGAACAATCATACGACAATCAAACGAAAACAAGATCGCAAGTAAACAATCAATTCAATTAAATCAAATATCAATGGAGAATGTATGGACGTTTAGCTTGGTTGACCATGCTTGCATCGAAAAGATATGGTGAGATAACATGAACGTCCTATATAAACAAAACTACCGGCTTTCCTTTTATTTACGAGACTGCCTTTGGCGGGGGTAAATCTCTTTATTGATTAACTAATTAACTGCCTTTGGCGGGGGTAAATCAAGTAGCAATCAAATTATGCGCAAGGAAAACATGCCAATCAAATTAATGCTATGACTAAGTCACTAAATTGAAGCTTTGATTAAGTGTTTCGGAATAAAGTTAAGGTGACGTTCCTATAACTAAATTCTCAGATTTTTCAACCTAACTACGAACATCAAATGGGCTCATGATAATTCATAATCAAATATCTAAACATGCTCTTAATCAAAAAGTAATTCGTTTATTCCAAATAAAATACACCATACACAATTCTAGCAAACATGGCAACACAAACTAAACATCCATAATTAAACTAGCCGCTCATGTTCATATTAATATTCATAGACAAATAAAATATGATCATACACTTTAACAAAAAGAGAAGAAGAATTAATTCTATAACAACAAGAAAATCCTAGAACTAAATACCGCTTATGGATTGGATAGCGTTCTTCTCTGTAAGCTTTATCTTCGATCGTCGTTGGCTTCCTTGAATCCTTAGAATAGTGTCTCTCACTTCGTTAGAGTGTGGCAACGCTCTCAAAACTGATTGAATGTAGTGTTTGGTCGCAAAATTGTGAAATCTACGAGTTGTGTACGAATTGGTCGAGTTATATTGTAAAGGGGGTCTAAGGGGGTATTTATAGATGTAAGGAATTCCTGATTGCATTAGGAATAGGCGCGCCGCGGCATGCATTTTCCCCGCCACGGCGCAACACAAATTCTGGAAATTGTGTAAAAACCCGAGAGCTCCCCGCCGCAGCATACCTTTTCCTCGCCACGGCGCGCAATGTTTTTGGATTCCTAGCATGCAACCCGAGAGCCTCTCGCCGCGGCATATGATTTCTTCGCCGCGGCGCGCATTGCTTTCCTTCTCTTCATGCTTACCCCCTTACATATGTGATGGCTCGTTATGTAAGGCTTACATATTTGACTTGTCTTGCCCGTAACTCGTGATCCGAGCGCCGTAGGTGTCCCGTCTTTGCGTGTTTTCATCATTTGACTCATTTGACGCTAGAAGCACCTGAAATGCACTAAAATATACCCGTGACTCCGAATGGATAGATTTATGAAATTAATTGAATAAACAATAATAATAAATCTATATATCAAACAATTAAGCACAATTAATCACGAAATATTAGTACTTTTCGAACACTCATCACATGCTCAACCCTTTTCTCCCACTCCAAGTACAACTCCGGATCATTCTTTCCTTGGAATGTAGGCATCTTCATTTTGATGTTGTCCAAATTCCGATCAATCTCGTCAAAGGGCCGAGGTGGGGGTCTCCACAAACCTTCCCGACCATTTCTTCCTTCCCTATATTCATTCCTTCCTCCATAGGGCATCCTCCTTTCTCCATTATCAAATTCCTCATCCCAATTCTCCTCATCTACTAAGGGCCTCCTATTCGGTCTCCTAACTTCCGGAGCCTCTTCGGGTGCTCTTCTTTGTAAGTTGGCAACTGTAGCTTCTTGCCATTCTACCCGCTCATCAAGATTCACCATGACGGCATTCAACCGTTCCATGGACTGTTGCAATGCACGCAACAAAAATGCGGTATCCGGACGCTCTTCTGAATTAGCCCTGTCAGACATAATCACCACAACTTTCGCACACAGAGAATTAGTTAATCAAATTTAAGAACAGAAAAATTCACTTCGTTACCTCACGTGTTTAATCGCTCGGATTGATTGCTCAAGCACTTCCTCGTTCTTTAGCAAGTCAACTTCCGAAACTTTCAACCCAAGGTAGGATTCCACACTCACCTCACTAGTAATGTAATATCCAATTCAAGGCAAGCAAGGAACTAACTCAAAGTGTTTAGAGGT
The DNA here is from genome assembly GCA_029378325.1 of Elaeagnus macrophylla. Taxonomy (NCBI): domain Eukaryota; kingdom Viridiplantae; phylum Streptophyta; class Magnoliopsida; order Rosales; family Elaeagnaceae; genus Elaeagnus; species Elaeagnus macrophylla. The sequence continues at coordinate 3,021,425 of CM055649.1, read as the reverse complement.
TATAACTCAATGAAAAAGGAATAAGTTGATTCAAACAATTTTAGACCCGAAAGGAATAAAATAACGACTTTGTAAAAATTTCTCGGAAAAGAAATTTTCACTTTTTTTTTATAAACTTTTAGAAGTTTAAAACACGAAAATGAACATAAAATGATAGCACAGTAAAATTACCAAAATGCCCTTTACACTACGAACAATTTTTCAGAAAAATTTTCAACATGAAAACCTTCCCAAAACACAACAGAAATTTAGGAACAACAAAACACAATCTGAAATTTTCAACACAAGCCAAAAATTGCAGGAATAAGAACACACAAACTGAAATTTTCAACACAAGCCAAAAATTGCAGGAACAAGAACACACAAACTGAAATTTTCAACACAAGCCAAAAATTGCAGGAACAAGAACACACAAACTGAAATTTTCAACAACAAGCAGAAAATTTTCAGAAAATCAGAGGAAACAAGCAGGAAACATCAACACAAAACAGAAACAATTCCAGGAACACAACATAGTCAGAATTTTGCAAGAACAAGATGACAAATTTCTGGAAAATGAAGAACAACACAGATTTTGCAAAGTGCACAATTTTTTTTTTTTTTTTTTTTTGTAAACGAAAATAACAACAAAGGATAGGAGTCTAGAATTACAACCTAGAGCTCTGATACCAAATGATGCGAACCGCTCGCCACGACTCCTATGACCTCCAAATCACGCGATTTGGCAACCACAAGAAATACGGATAGAAACCCGACACCAAACTTAGCACGCAGATTCTACGAACAAACGCTAGACTTTGGTAGCAAGGAACTTACCTCCACACATGGATATACGCACCACGAGCCGAGACAAGGCGAAACGCCACAAAGGGTTGCTAATTCCTTTGATAAGTTTCTTGATAGAACAAGAGAAGCACTTGTGCTCTCAAATTTTGAAATCACTTCAAAATATTTTCATTGATAAAAATTCATATATATCTATAATGGGCAGCTGCTATACATATATATAGATACAAAGGAAAACCTAAAAATGCCAAAAGATATCCTAGCCATTGCCTTTGATCCAATGGTTACAAAATTACAAGAATTTGAATCTGTGTCGCGGCGGGAAAATAGTCATGCCGCGGCGCACAAATGTTCATGCCGCGGTGCGCACATTCAGGATCTGTGCGCAGGTCTGGCTGTCAGGCGCGCTTGTCCGTGTCAGCGCGCAGGTCTGGCATGTCAGTGCGCGCACGTCTGCCCCTGTCCTCGTCATGCCGCAGCGCATGGAATCTCATGCCGCGGCGCGCATGCATCTTCGTGCCAACACAGAAACCTCCTCGCTGCGGCGCCACTTTCTCATGCCGCAGTGCGCATGTTGCCTCATGCCCCAAAACAGAATGCCTTGTGCCACGGTGCCCAAATGCCATGCCGCGGCGCGCTTGTGTGACAAATCCAACGTCCAAAACAGAAACTCTTGTGCCGCGGCGCAGCTCCAATTTTTGGAATTGCCACTTGCACTTGTCTTCTCCACTTCCCTTGTGCTTGCATGCTTGTTTTTGATGTTGCATGCCATTTTGCACTATCTTGAGGCCCTTCTCAAGGCACGACCCTAGGCTCGTGTCGGGCCGTCTTCGGGAGGGGTTTTGGTTCGTATCACCTACCTAATATGCATCTGTGAAGTCGCAAACTTTAAGAGGGTTATTGTGTTTAGAGAACATTACTCCTCTCCTTGGAGTTGACTTCAAGTACCTTAAAATCTTCACAACTGCATCCATGTGACTTTGACTCGAATTATGCATGAACTGACTTACTACACTTACCGCATGTGCAACATCTGGTCTAGTATGCGCTAAATAAATTAAGCGCCCAACCAACCTCTGATAGCGAGCTCGATCAGTTGGTACCTGATCTGGATACTCTACTAGACAATGGTTTTGCTTAATAGGAGTGGCAATAGGTTTGCAATCCAACATACCTATCTCAGTTAGCAAATCAAGAATGTACTTTCTCTGACACAGAAAAATTCCTTCTCTCCCCCTAGCTACCTCAATTCCTAAGAAGTATTTCAATTCACCCAAATCCTTCATCTTGAATTCAGAGGCTAGTTGTCTCTGTAATTTATCCATCTCAACAGTATCATTGCCAATAATTACCATATCATCAACATAAATAATTAAAGTAGTCACCTTCCCTTGTTGATGTTTGAGAAATAACGTATGGTCTGAATTACTCTGTCTGTGACCAACCTTCTGCATGAACTAAACAAACCTTCCAAACCAAGCACGAGGGGATTACTTGAGACCATATAAAGACTTCCTCAATTTGCATACAAAATTACCAGGAGAATCAACTACATACATACCCAGGTGGAAGACTCATATATACCTCCTCGACTAACTCTCCATGAAGAAACACATTCTTAACATCAAACTATTGAAGTGGCCAGTCTAAGCTAGCAGCAAGCGAAACCAGAACCCAAATAGTATTCATTTTGGCAACAGGAGCAAAAGTCTCATCATAGTCTACACCATACGTCTGAGTGAACCCTTTTACTATAAGGCAGGATTTATATCGATTCATAGATCCATCAACATTATGTTTAACAGTAAACACCCAACGACAACCAACTACCTTCTTGTCCTATGGTAGAGGCACAAGTTGCCAAGTATCATTCTTCTGTAATGCCTCCATCTCTTCATCCATTGCCTTCCTCCACTTTGGATCTCCCAACGCATCCTTCACTTTGTTAGGTACTGATACATCAGATATTTGATTTAAAAATGATTTATATGACTTAGACAATATTTTAATGGACATGTAGTTGGCTACTAGATACTTTGATTTTGCATGAATATTTGGTTCATACCTTTTGGCTGATTGACCCCGAGTAGACCTATTTGGTAACACATATTGTCCAACATTAGACTCAATGCTATTAGTATCAATGGGTGTACATACCTCAGATGAGTGCCCTTCAATACTAGAAAGTTGTTGATCAAGGGTAGGAGAAGGCATAATTGTGTCTTCATTTTGATTTTTAGTGATTGGAACTGATGCTTGGATACTTGAAACATCTGCTTCTTCTACTACTGAATTCAATGGGATAAGAACCTCAACGGGACCCATCGAAATATCTCCTGATTGCGTTACTTCCACAGTTCCTTCCAATTCCTCCCCCTCACCATGATACAGCTCTTCAAAATATGAATTCTCCCCCTTAAGAGCAGTATCAGATGAGGAAAAATAGTTCATATCTTCAAAGAAAGTGACATCCATAGTGACAAACTACTTTCTGGTAGGTGGATGGTAGCACTTGTACCTTTTTTAATATCCTCCATAACCAACAAGCACACACTTAATTGCTCGGACATCTAATTTAGACCTTTGATTTTCAGGAACATGCACAAAAGCAACACAACCAAATACACGGGCAGGAAGATTATGAAATGATGAAAGGGATACTTGAGATGCGAAAATCTCAAACAGGATTTGTCCGTGAAGGACACTAGATGGGAGACGATTGATGAGATAGGAGGAAGCTTGTATAGCATCGCCCCAAAGATATTTTGGCATATTAGCACTAAATAGGAGTGCACGAGCCATATCAAGTAAGTGACAATTTTTTCTTTTGGACACCCTATTTTGTTCTGGTGTTTGCGGGCAAGTAGTTTGGTGAATAATCCATGTGTTTGGAAAAAATCTTGAAAAATATGATTAACATATTCTCCCCCATTGTCAGAACATAGGACTCTAATAGTGCTATTGTATTGTGTTTGAACACGAGTACGAAAATTTTGAAAAGCTTGAAAAACTTCATCTTTGTTTTTAAGAAGAGCAACCCATGACAATCTTGTACAATCATCAATAAACGACACAAAATACCTCATACTCGATATAATAGGCTCTCTAGATGGTCTCCAAACATCAGAATGAATTAATTTAAAAGGAATAGTACTTCTATTAGAAAAACTTGGAGAATAAGTAGTACGATGATTCTTGGCCAACACACATGTAAGATTCACTCACACCAATAAAAAGAGTAGGCATAGATTTTTTCATAAGACCAAAAAGACGGATGCCCTAAGCGACGATGTCATAACCAAATTTCACTTAGCTGGTCAGAACTCGAAGTCAAAGTAGTGCGAGACTGTGCTCTTGGTTTCTCCCCTGTGTAGTTCTGATCCAGACGAAACAATTTGTTTCTCAGATACCCCCGATCAATTATTTCCCTAGTAAGAAGATCCTGAAAAATCACATATATATGATAAAAAGTTACAGAACATTTAGACTCAGTATTCAACTGTGGGACAGATATTAAGTGATAAGATAAATTTGGTACATATAAAATATTTTGGAGCTGTAAGGTTGGGTTAATACGAACTGGCCCCATTCCTAACAGAGGAAAAGCTTCACCATTAGCATTCGTAACATAAGACACTAGTGGGGAAGACAAGTCAGTAAAATAAGATTGATTAGATGCACCGGAATCAATAATCCAAGTATCAGATCCAATAGAGTAAGAAACGTTTGAAACCATACCAATCTTACCACGACCAGCTATAAAAGTTGTGGGGTTACCTCCACATGTCGTATAATGATCTTGTCCGGCCACTCCATAAAAATTTGATATTGATGACCTTGCTTGAATAGCTAGGATAAATATTTCATTGATTTTGGAATCCTGGTTTTCTTTTGAATCTTCCATTGAAAAAGACAATAATAATCTGCAGCGGAATAAAAGTTTTTTTTTTGGGATTTGCTGACTGGACAGTTGACTTAACTGCTGATTGTGTCTGTTGACTGCTGATTGGACCGATGGTGTGTGTTGACTGCTGACTGGAGTGTTGACTGCTGATTGGACTGGTGATGAGGGAGTGGGCTTGGGTGTGCTGTGGGCTTGATCACGAGCTCCGACTGAGACTTGTGAATTAGAAACCTCTAGAATCTGAGTAGTCATGACTCAACCTTCTTCAAATCGAGTAAATCACTAACGAAAAGCACAATTCCCAGTTTTTAGCTCTAATACCATACAAGTACAGGATAATATAGAAGAAAACGTAAATGAATTCTTGTCATTGTTCTTAGGCTCAGTGTCACCTATATATATGGGTCAATACTATAACTAAGCCATATGTCACAACTACTACCATAGGATCTAATAAAGACCAATGATCAATAATATCATTTAAGTAACACTTAATATTTTCTTATTAAAAAAAGTAACATGAAATATAACACTTGAAGAGAAATTCAAAAGCCGCATGGACCCTGCAAAATAATATAAATTGAGATCTAAGAATAAAGACGAACTTGTTTTTTCTACTAACTAGAAGATCCTATGTGCATGCAGTTAATGCAGTATCTTATATGGACATATCACAAATTTAATTTGGAAAAACCAATAGACAATACAACATAAGGACTAACAGATAGATATGTAGCTTCCAATACTACAAATGACTTGCCAATCTCTTTGTATACTATACAATTACATAAATAAACTCCATTTCTTGACATGCAAAAACTTAATACGACATGGACAAATTTCTTTTTCTTTATTTGTTCGAAACTTCAGATGACAAAAGTAAAAGCAAACAACAAAATCTTCACCACAGAAAAGTATCCAATTATTTATTTAAAATCCCCTAATCAATGAAAGTAATAGACATGAATTATAATGCTCAACATAAAGAATATTCAGGTCCATATACTGATTGATATCCAGAGAAACATATTCTCCCATTTTTCAAGTTGTGAGAGAGCTCAAAAACCAAATCAAATTGCAATTGTTTGAGATCATTCAGAGAAAGGTGTCCCAGAACGTGCTTTTGATTGCCAACTTTCACACGGATGATGATACTCAAGAAAGCCTAAAGAAACAGGGAATATAAAAGCAACTCAGATATTTTAAAGATGAATAACTTTGTTAATTTCAGGTGTGACTTTCAGAGGCTCTCCAACTTTCACTTCAACTCCCGAGGGAAAAGTATTTGGGAGTAAATTTTAGCTTTGATCTTTACAATTCAAACGACTTGGAAGAAATCCAAAGTTGGAGTTTCTTTGAGGGGGAGAGAGGGGAGGAAACTTTATTTTTCAAAAGCATTATATCCATTGAGTAGTAAACCAAACTATATAGCACTTCATTTAGTAATATTAACCAACTCGAGTTAGCAAGCTTTCATACAAAATAGCTCAATAATTATAAAGGAACCAAATAACAACCATGTCATGAACATCAAGTGACATTTGCAAAATAAAAAACTATTGTGAAAATATTCTTGAATGACCTAAAAACTTTCATTGCGCGCAGAAGATTCCAAAAATAAAGCTAATGCAATAAAAGAGTGGTTAGTGGAACACATGCAGTGGATGACATATGGTCACAGATGCATATAGAAACCAGAAAGAAAAAAAAAATGCAAACTTCAAATAATTAGAACCTATAATTGCACATGGATACAAACGTTCTGCGTGTGACTACCATTTCTAACATGTTCATTACAATCACTATACACAATATATGCTTATGAATAAAAATAAAAATAAAAAAATCATATCCCATGATGGACATATATACAGCCACAACAATAGCCCATGGTGGACATACAGTCACTTCTTAACCCTTAGTTCTTCACACCCTGTTTTTCCTTCTTAACACTTTGTTCAAACGATTTGGTAGTAAGACTTTGAATCTTCAATTTCCATGGAACACAGCATTTGAATCCTGTTTTCACCAATACCATGTATTATTTATTGAAATTAAAAGAGAGAAAATCAAAAGTAAAATAAATAATGAAATCAAAAGTAAAAAACAAAAAAGGGAAAAAACTGACCTACGGCGGAGCTGTGGTGGGTTCTACAAACATTAGCAACCCAAATTCACTAATTAATGAATTCACAGTTCATACAACATAGTTATAGAGTGAGTCGTTACTCACTCTAAGCAAGCATAGAGAGTACATCACTAAGTCACTTCATTCACAACAATAGTCATGCATACAAACTTATCTGTTATCTCCACAGGTTCTCTCCATTTTCCCTATATTCTTTAATCTTATTAGTCTCCATGCATATTTGGTTGGTATAATAAAAAATTTATAAAAATAATAATTGTAATATAATTGAATAGAAAGAAAACAATATTATTAGTATTGTGTTTTTTTATGCAGAACAAAAGGAAGTGCGAGAGAGATAAGATGGAGAAAATAATAGGAGAGAAATTATATTGTATTCAATAATAATAGTCTGATCATCAATTACAATACTAAGTCATATTTATAAGAATAAAATGATAAATAAAAATATAAATATTTGAAATATAACTGAATATATTATAGATGATGATAATAATAATTAGTTGACCCTAATTTAAAATAATTATTATCTTTATTTTCTATTATTTTCTGATTCACATCAGTTTCTTTCACATTATTATTAAAAGTATGAATTACTATTGTAATTTCTGGTTTAAGTACTAGTGAAATAATATTTTTTTTATTAAGAAATTAAAAACAAGTAATCAGGAAGCAGAGGCTGTAAAGCCTTTTCTAGAGAAGGGAATGTGTAATTGATGTTTACGCCTTTTCTCATAAACGCATTACTATTCCCAAGTAAATTTTGGTACAACAGTCTATCAAAAAAAAAAAAAAAATGAAGAAAATTCATTACATTTCATGTTTAATTTCATCCAACCAAACACCACCCTTTTGACCTAAAAAACACAAACCCCACGCTATTAATATATTATGTTTTTACTCTTTTTTTTATAGTAGTAAATATATATTAACATTTCAGGTGGAATAGTTTAGAGAATGGTTCTTCATATTATTTAAAACTTAAACTAATAAAGATTAATTCCTCTCAGAGAGAGTCTGTATATAACATTCACTCAAGTAAGATACACTTGAACTTAAATAACTAATGAATCTAGTGAATTAAGCATTGGTTACTATATTTAAATGTTTCCCAGCTATTAATTATTAATTTTTTTTAACATAACAAAAATAGCACATCTTGTCTTCAAAAAATATATTTTTACAATTAAAAAAATAATTATTATATCATTTTTTTTAACACTTTTCATATTAAATTGCGATAATTTAGATCCGCTTAAGGTTGAATATTATTTAATTTAGTATTCTTTAATATTATTGTTATTTTTTTATTATAAATTTTAGAAGTATTATTTATAATAATATTCCTATTTTTTGTTCCAACACTCAGTTTGTAAGCTGAGAAAATTATTTTCCTAATTTTTTTAACTGACAAAATTATTTTCATCTACTTATCGACAAAATACCATATTTTAGACGGTTAAAAACTGAGAAAAGAGTCTTTATTATAGTCGTGGTGGTAACAACAGCTAAGTGCTAACCCTCTTTAATTAGGAACTGAATCATGCAAATTCAACATCAATACTGAATCATCCAAATAAGGAACTGCACGAAATCATGTGCAAAATGAGAATTATTGAAGACATGTACACTTATAAATAATGAACTATTCAACCTTTTCAATATAAAAAATAAATTAATAATTAATAATAATGAACTGTGAAATCATATATATTAACTAAATTTTTTTACGCCATCTCTTAACGGTTAAGATTTAAATAGAGTAGGAGAGAAAAAAATAATTTTTTTTTTTGCTCTAAATCTAAATCATTGAAAACTAATAGTTAACAAATAAGTGTGATATACAAAGCCTACACTAGGTAACAAAGTGGGTAATTTTATTTTTTGGGAAAGATGATAAGAGTGTTACAGATGTACCAATTTAATTGGAATGTTTTGGTGTATTAGGGGAGAAACAAAGTGGGTGCTACACAAAACTTAGCTCTTGCTGAAATTTTTGTGAAAAGTTAATAGCGCAACGTTTTCTATTTTTCATGTGTACTATTATATGTGCCATTAATAAAATTTTGTACGTAAATTAAGTGTATACTTTGAGCCTTTGTTAGCCACATTTATGCTAATTATTGGTATTATATGCAATGACATACTTAAACAAAAAATAAAATTAAAATTAATTACATGTATATATTTTAGCTTAACTATATGCTTTTTATTTGCGTCAGTATTATATTATATCTCGCTATTTATTAGTTTAGACTTATAATATAGTGTAACTTAAAAATAGCTCAAATATAACTTCAAGTTAATTCATAATAATAAAAAGTAGCCACTTCTTGCCACTCCAAAGTTCACTTTACCTACTCTCGATATTCTGTCCCTCCATCTGTCTCAATGGATGCATGCAACAAAAGGCACACTATAAATTGATTGATGCCGAGAATGCAGGTTGGAAGTTAGTAATCGAAAAAAATCAACGTGTCAAATTTGTTAGCCCCCATCTTCAGGCAATGAGATACACACCCTCCATTGAAGACACTAACAATAACTCCTCATGATAGTCCTACATTAGAATTGTAGGGGTATCGCCAATGTGTATGCCCAAAATACTCTATGTAATCTTTGCAAAAAGGAAATGCTTGAATTTTGTACGTATAGCAAAACCAATGATAGATCTCAGTTCTTTGGACGATTGCTTTTGGTGAGGCCTGATTATACCTTCATTACTATGAATACTATGCTAGTAAATAAGCTATGACTTTTCTCAACCTCTTTAATGGCAGCTGATACTTCGATTGTCCTACAACATTAGCAACATATTTCGGTCACCTACACTATAAATACTTGCATTCACCTACTAATCTTTGTTTCTGATCAAGGAACCCATGTTAAACGAAGGGGCCTTTGGGATTCGCTAATGTGTATTTCGGACCTTCAACCCTCCTGGCTTGTGATAGGGGATTTTAATGCTATTGGAGTTTGGGGCTATGATATCTTTATGTAATCTTGTCGAAATTGATACCAAAAGGGTCTTTTATACTTATTTCAAAAGCTGCCTTTCCCTTGTACTGTCATCCATGGCTAGGCCTGGGGGACCTAGGCTTTTCCGATTTCATGGTATGTGGATTGAGCATCCTAATTTCATGGATTTAGTATGCAGTTCATGGTCAACGCATGTTTAGACCAATCTCATGGGAGTGGTTATTGGTAAGCTTAAAGCGCTTAAGTTGGCACTCAAAGTCAGGAATCCATAAACCTTTGTAATTTGGAACGTAATATTGAGGATGCTTCTACTACTTTAGTTGCAATACAAAAACGGTATGATGAAGACTCCTTCTCTGAGGAACTTCTTAAATTGGAATCGAATGCGCATGCTAAGTTGAATAAATTGCTCCATCAACATGATATATTTTTGAGAGAGAAAACCAAGCTAAAGTGGTTGAAGGGTGGTAATAGAAACATTGCTTTCTTCCACTAGCTATTTCGGTGCTTAAAAGCTCAAATACTTTTAACTCATTTAGAAATAAATGAAGTTACACAGGATCTAGTGGCTATCACTACTCATATTTTGGGATATTATGAGCAACTTTTTTCTACTAAGAGTTTTGAACCCCTAGGGGATAATAAGTGCTTTAAACCGATTTCCTCCCCCAGAGGCATTACAGCACTGACCCATTTTTTTTTTATTCTAATGACTTACTTATATTTGGTCCTGCTTGTTCATCAAACATCCATGTGTTATATGAGGCTTTCAATATATATGGTCATCTTTTTGGTTAGGTAATAAACATGAACAAACCATTTATTTACTTTAGTAAAAGGGTGCCTCGGTGTAATATTCTATTACTCTAAGCTATTGCTGGGATGATCATTAGGGGCACATTCTTCTCCTACCTAGGGATCACCTTATTTCAAGGAGTGCCAAAAATATGTTGGTTTTAGGCTTGGTAGATAAAAAATTTGCTCAAAAATATAATCATGGAAGGGATATATTCTCTCTTTGGCAAGGTGTAAATGTTTGATCACTTCGATTATCTAGAGCACTTTTCGTCACTCCTTTTAGATTTATAAATGGCCGAAAGTGGTCCTAGACAATCTCACAAAGTCTTTCGACAATTTCTTTTGGTCAAAAAAAATAAACATACTTAAATTGGTTCAGGTTGCTTGGAGGGATTATGTCATCCCCTAGAGAAAGGGGGTCTTGGTCTTTTAAATAAGGCTTTATTTAGAAAATTTGCATGGTGAATTATCATAGGAAATTCTAGCACAATACTCTACTTTCATGGTCAGTATTTGGGAAAAGGGATACCCCTTGCAACTATTATGTTTGTTCTTTAGGCTGGCCAGGTTTTTGATACCACTGCTCGATTCTTGTGGAGGAATCTAAGTGGTTAGTTAGTAGGCACTCCTTATTACGATTTTAGACCGATAATTGGCTAAGCACCTAGCAAATTGAAAGGTTGAGCAGCCCTCATGTGGATCCACTATTGTAATTGCTAATTATCGACTATTTGCAAGCAGATGGATGGCATCTACCACAATCTTTCGAGGATCCCTACTCGAGTGTTGCCTTAGATGTACACTCGATTGTTGCTAAGAAAGGCACATATTTTTAGTTAGAGAAGAGGGGCCTTTTCTTCCCAACAAGCGAGGCCTATTATTCACTGCGCATGGTTGGGGGAACATAAGAGTTGGGGCAGGACGATTTGGGTCCGTTTCATACTGCCATCCTAATCCATATTATTTGGTGTGCTATCTAGTACATGCTACCCATTGATTTTTAGTTAGAGAGGAGGGAGGGGCCTTTTCTTCACCTCGTGGTTCTCTCTTTGTGGGACAGCTGAGGAGATTAATTCTCATCTTTTTTTTTTTTAGTTTTTATTTTGCAGGTGTACTATGGGATTTATTATGCTCATGTTTTGGCAGACGTTCTCATATGGATTTTTCCATCCTAGATTTATGGACAGATGTAGTGTCACTAGACTTTGGATCACAGTTTTGCAATCTATGGAAAGCAGGTATAATCTCATTCATCGGGGTGATATGGACGGCTAGAAATAATATTATATTTGAGGACATACATACTTCTATGTGATCTACAATTGCCACAATTTGGCAGTTCATCCGTGAAGTAAGCATATCACATCATGGGTCAATGAGAAACATAGTGAAGGACCTTCTGGTCCTTCAAAGATTATGAGTACAAGGAATTCCACAATGAGTTCCATAAATCATAGAGATAATTTGAATACCACTGTCCTCAGGGTGGATAAAAATTAAACAAAGGGTGCTACTTTTGGTTCACTAGGTCTAGTAAATTGTGCAGAATTTTTTGGATGTTAAGGTCTTTGTCAAAGATTGTTATGTATTTTACTTAGGATTGCATATGCTTTCGAGGTAGAGCTTGCAGTGGCTATTCACGCAGTAATGTACGCTGTTACCTTTAGGCTTTGGTTAGAATCAAACTCTATTTATGTTGTGACTCTTTTTGCACAAGGTCATTATTAGTACCCTGGCGATGACACTTAGCCTGGGTTGACTGCTTGGAAAAGATTGCTCACATAAATTTTTATTATTCACATACATATAGGGAGGACAATCTTGTCGTTGATTGTATAGCCTTTAGGGTACCTAATTTGTGTACTACAATATGGTGGTGAAATGCCTCATCTTTTGCTAATACTATTATTTTTTTGGATGCTAACTGTAGGCTAAATTATAGGTTTTATTGAGGTTCAATTTTGTATTACTTTTTATCAATTTAATAACTTTCATAGTTGAAGGGCTAGATGAAGAAAATGTGCTACGGGGTGCCATCCTAATTGAGATGTCCTGGTGCACTTTTAAGATCCGTTAGCTATAATCTTTCATTTAAAAAAATAGATTTTTTCATTTATCAAAATTTTTCATGGTATTTTACTATCCAATTGTTAGCATTATTTGATACCATATTATTTAACATTTTATTGTAATAATTTTCTTAATTTATTTGACCTCCTATGTATATGAAAATTCTAGTATATCTTTATCACATGTTAGTTCTTGCTTTTTTTTTTTTCTCCTTTTATTTTTCAATTTTAAATTATTTATCCAGATATATTTTTAATTATGAATTACATAAATCTTATTTTATTCTTTAAATTTAATTTTTTTTTTTAGTTTTAATTTTTGCGTCAACAAATCTTTACGTTTTTTTAGTTTTTAGTTTTTAGTTTCTTTTAATTTTAATTTTAATGTAAATAAATCTTATTTTATTTAATTGTACTAACATTCTTTTAGTTTTACTTTATTGTATTATCTTTTGCGTGTATTAAATAAATTTTATAGTAAGTTATAATGAATATTTGATATAAATCATTAGTAGGTTTTTGGTTGTAATATGGGGATTTAAAATTTTTCCCCTATTCCTTCTCGAATTTTTTTTTTCTGATTCTCTTTCTGGGTGTATCTATTAATATTTGTCACCTACAAATGAGTGTTTTTTTTCCTCATATAAGTGAGGTTCAAGTCTCCTTACTTCCATTTCTATTTGTAATGTTAATTAGGTCATAGAGTACCTAATATTTTTTTTTTAAAAAAATGTAAAGATTAAAAGGAAATTGTTTAAAAAAGAAAAATAGTTACAGTACTAGGGGGATATGAACTAGGTACCTAATGGAGGTCAGTCAGTGACAAAAAGATGAGTTGACCTTACAACGGCAATTACTCACATGTTGAAATGTCTTTTTCTATAGGATAATAATTGCTTCAATTCGAAATAATTTTTTTTTTTTTTGTAATCAGTTAATTCTTTATTTCCTACAACTATTGGAATATTTATGGCCCTAGCTTTCAGCTGGGAAATAACTTTGTCTGGAATTCCATAGTACAAGCATCACATCTATATATGTATTCGTGTATTGACGTTGATCTTCACTTAAAAATAATAATTGAATTAATAAAACATTGTATTATTTTCGATACGTTATTTTATATATTATTAATAATTAAAAAATAAGTAGATAAAATATTTATTTTTTATGCAATAAAAACTTATAATTTTAATTATTTTTATTCAAATATTTATCGTAAAAAAAGAAATATGGAGGTTTGTAACTATAAAAGTATATATAAACTATTACAAACATATTGATGCTACATATATTCAGGAAATTAAAATGTGAACAATCCTAATTAATTTATAATATATATATATATATATATATATATATAATGTATATTCAATAATCTAGCTAGCTAGGTAGCTAATAGGTTTAATTTCAGCGTTGAAACCAAAGCTCTTACGGTTAGTTCTCTCATGTTTTAGCAGTAAATAAATTATGTTTAATTACTACTTTATCATGATATAAATAAAGGGAATAACTATTTTTAATGAAGATTTGGCTAGCTGTATTATCATTTTCTTGAATATATAAAGCCAAATCTTTTCTTAAGAGTAGGTGTTCCCTAAATTATATGTATATATATGTAACTATATATAATAAGTTATTAAATTAGAAGTTCCAAAGAAATGATTGGTGAGAAAAATCCATATGATCATCACCATAATTAATTTCATCTAATCCTCCTCTAGAAAAATTGTTGTGATCAGGCTGAGGATAAAATTCACCAGAATGTAGTCTTTCAAGTCCACAGAAAATTTCATAATCATAACTACTACTACTAATAGTAGTGGTGGTGGCTTGTGCTTCATTGGAATCCAATAAGCTCAAAAACGACCAATCAATATCATCCATTTGGCTACTACTTCCCACATCTACTATTTGTCGATGATCATCATCACCTGTAGTTAATGCAGATTCTTCAAAGACAGCTTCATCATTATCATCATCATCATCTTTTGATGGCTGATGATCATAATTATAAGTATTAGCAAAGTTAGAAGCAACGACTTGAATCTGTTGAGGAGTAAGAGATTGAGCACCATGAATCTGAGGAGGTGTTTGAGGGAAATTGAATTTAGCATTATGACCACGTAAGCAGAATAGAGCAGCATCAAAAGCTCTAGCTGCTTTTTCTGGTGTATCATAAGAACCTAACCAAATACGCTCTCTACTATTTGGGAGTCTAATTTCAGATACCCATTTTCCCCATTTTCTCTTCCTCACTCCTTTGTATTTTGCATCTGATATTATTGGGTTCATCGATCAATCAATTAATCCCAATATCAAATGCCTCTTTGTTTTAATGGGTTAACTTTGTTTTGGTTAATATTAAAACTTAGCTCTCTATGTTGTTATTGATCAAGTACAAAAACATGTGTATATTTATAGAAGGGAAGGAGAGAGGTTCAAAAATACTAGTGTAACTTTTTAATGGACATTTTTTAGCTAAACGTGTGGATTTTTGAGGTCTTTTGAAACTTTGAAGGCAGTTTTTCAGTGTAGAAGAAGCGGATAAGTAGGCTGATTGGGAATATACATTTTAATTTAGACCATTTGGAGCACGTGGATTAAAAGAAAAACTGTTATTATATTTATAAACCAATCACACGTTCAATAATACAATCTTTAACATTAAATAAATTTAAATTAATACAGTTAATTTAAACGTTATTTAATTAGACAGTATTAAAAAAAAATAATACAACAGTTATTTTTTTAATTGCAAAAATGTATGATTTGAACACAGAAGATACTATTTTTATTATTACAAATTTTGAGGTGTTATTTTTGTTATTTTTTTAATTATTTTTTATCATAACTTAATTAATATATCAATCAATATGATATACTTTAATTGAACCCTATTAATAAAAGATCCCACAATTATTTTTTCATTCTAATTATTTAATTTTATATCTAATATATAATTAATATTTTATTTAATATATATAATAATTTAATATATATATATATATATATAGTACAATTCTATCACGCAGTAAAACATGACTTATTTGTCAAAACCAATTGTACGTACGTTTTTCTAATTTCAATTATTTATTTAAAGTTTATTAATTATCAAACACAATTATATTTATCATGCATGCTTCAGAAAAGTCATTTTAGATAAACAAATAATATTATAGACATTAAATTGTTATATATATTTATGTTAGTTAGTGATTAAATATAAAATAATAATATGAGATAATAAAATGATTGTAACATTATTTAATAATTAAAAATTAATTAAATTATATAATATAGACTAATGTATATATTAAATTGTATTAAAATGTATTTATAATTTTAAAATATTGTTAGGATTAAATCATCTTGTTTATGTCTGGACCACACTCAAGCCCCTCATTTACCCTGCGTTTCTTGTATTTTTTCTTCTACTTAATTGGTTTGCAAAGTACGATGTTCGGTAACCCGAATTCTTTTATCAACTGATGTTAAATTGAATTCATGGCTTAGATAGACACATATTTACAATTTTTTTATTAGTTTTTCTAAACTAGCAAAAAGAATTGTATCTTGTTGGATAAGTCAAGCACCTAATCCAGTAGCAAAAAAAAAAAAAAAAAGTCAAGCACCTAACACATGTGATTCATGGAGTCAACTTTGAAACCTCATATAGGTATAATTAACACAATTTGGTATTTCATTTATTAATTACTTAAATATATATATATTAATGATTCAAATTCATATTTAATTATCAAATATTATTAATATATTAAATAATTTATATTAATTAATTTAATATTTAAATTAATATTATAATTTAAATATTAATTAAGAAATATGGATTATAATACCATTTGCTAAAACTTATAAATAGGTTCACATAAATTGAAAAAGTACGCATAAGCATACCACTCAAACTCTTTAAAACTCTTTCTAATCTTAGTCTTTTTATTAGAAACTAACTTAAGTATCAGAGTGAATATGACACCCTAAATTGTCGTTCCTTATGTCATAATTTTCTACCGACTTGTAGGTTGACATATCTAGAATAGAAATAAGTTTCAACATCTGGTACGTTTGTGGGAAAAAAATTTGGTGTTCTCATATGAGCTAGCAAAAACTCAGGAACATTCAAAATTTTCTTCCCTTTCTTCGAGTTCTTTATCCATTTCTCTTCCAAGAGCACACTTGATCTGATAAGTTTCTAGAGTGAGCTCCCAAGAAAGTTCTAAGGACTTCCTTCCTCCTCACAAGATTAGGAGCAGGTGGAAATCTAAGTGAGCGATCCAACATTACCTAAAAAAATCAAGAAGACTAAGAGGGGCACTAAGCCCAAGAAACCAACCATGGATCAAAGGTTTGGCATACTAGAAGGCATGATGGATCAACTGATGCAGCTCCAAATGCAATCACAGGATAACCCAATGCCTCAGTGAATCACTTATTGCCATTGGGACCCTTAGGGCATGACTTCCCAAGAGAGAAGCACTAGTTGCCTAGCATCAACAACTCTAGAGGCTCTGTCCACAGCAAATTGGGTTCTTAGATCTAGGATCCACATGATTGGAAGCACCTAATAAAAATGGCGATGACGCCCTATCTCTAACAGACATAACCACAATGGCCAAGTCAGTGGAAGGTAACTAGACTTAGAGCACTTGCACATTGAAAGCACGAACTTAAGGAGCCACTTCAAGGCCAAGTGCCATGCCTGTTCTCGGCAAGAAGCTTTTTTGATGACGCCACTGACTCTAGCCACAATAAATAAGTGACATCAGGAGTAGGCAATCACCTTGTACTTACTCCCATTAATAAGGGATTTGGAACACCGACTCTAAAAGATGGAGCAAATATTGAATGGGGAAAGACATGATCAAGAATATATAGACTCTACTCAAGGGTCTTGTCTACTCACTACAACAATAAATAAAGTTTGGAACGGTTCTAAAATAGGAAAAAATGCTCTCAATTGTTCAAAAATAGCGCTTTTGGAATGGTTTTTGGCAGAGGTTTAAATTTTATCGTCACTTTAAAATTGCAGACACCTGAAATACTTGAATTGTCAAAGCAGATAAAGGAGAAGTTGAAAGAAGTGGATCAATATGGTAACTTATATTTGTAAATGTAAATAAATAATATTTAGGTTTAGAATTAGACTAAGTTTTGTAACTAACTACTAATTGTTAGTAATTAATTAGGTCTTATAAACTATTTTATGTTTAGTTTAATATAGCCATGATAACATTTTAATTTATTGCAATATTGGAGACATGTATTAAAAATGACTTAAAGAATTTTGTAACAAATCATTAATTATTTTATAGTAATTAATTGATAATGTTACTTAAATGATGATACTGATCTTGAATATATATATATATATATATATTGATAATGATTTTTTTTCTAGTAGGTATATATATGTTTTAAATAAATAACAATAGTGATATATATTGAATTTTTTTACAAATTTTTTTTTTTAGAGACTGTTATTAACCGTCCCAAAAGATTGCCCATAAACATTCTTTGAGGGTTGTTGAAATATAATTTGTGATGGTTATTAACTGTCCCAAAAAATAGGAGTTTAACCTTCCTAAAATAATTTTAGGAATGATTGTTAATATTTTAGGGATGACTACATTTTACCTTTGGAGACAATTAATAACCGTCCCTAAAAGTTGTAATTTTTGGGACGCCCGCATACGGGACGATTATGACCAAAAAACAACCGTGTCGAAAAGTCTTTTGGAACAGTTAATAACCATCCCTAGAACCCATGTTTGTAGTACTAACTTCTTTGGGGAGAAAGTTCAAGCAGCCCACCATTGGGACTTACAACGGGTCCTTTAACCCACTAGACCAACTTGATCTATTTAGATATTAGGTGAAGCTCTATACGCACAATGACATTGTCAATTGCAATGTTTTCCCCATGACATTGGCAGGAATGACAAAAGTCTAGTACAAGACTCTCAAGTTAGAAACAATTTGGAAATTCACAGAGTTTGCAAGACAGGTCCTCACACACTTCTCTACAAAGAGAAGGCTACATTAGACCACAACACATCTGATGAGGCTGACTCAGAACGAGAATGTTACTCAAAGACTTCTTCGACAACTTCAATAATGAAAGAGATAACCAATATAGTGGCACCAGAAGTCAATGTCGAACACTTTGCCAGCCACCATAGGGGTGGATCAAAGAACCATCCTCAGAAAAGGAAGGCAAATGAGCCTAAGAATTTGGAGGTCAAAAAAATATAAGACTGAGGTCAAAAATAAAGAAGCTCTAAGAAAGACAGGTAACTCCCAGCCTAGGTCAGGGTTCAAGAAATTTGTTCCTTTTGAGAACTCAAAAGTGAGACTGAGTATTGGATCCCTTAAGGGTACCTGAAAGACTTTGTATTTTCCAAGGGCGAAGTGCCCCTCACAGCCCTAGGGAACTAGGTAGATGAGACTGGACCCTAAACCATGAATAAGGTTCGTGTAATCTTGGAAGGGCTAAGTGGCGGAGACACCAATCATGCTAGGAAAGCGCATGCTAGAGGGCTTGCTTCCAGTCAAGAAGTTTTCCACATCATCCAAACTTAGGATAAATGTAAAGAGCCTAGGAATATAGGAAAGACTTGGTGTTTACTAAGGAGGCAGGAAGGTTAGTGCATCCACATTATGATGCATTGGTTGTAACTCTGCAGATTGCCAACAACAAAACTTACCGAATATTTGTAGAACTTGGAAGCTTAGTGAACATCTTGGTCAATGATGCTTGGAAGCAGATGAAGTTGCAACATCCCGTCAAGTCAATGAACACTTCTCTCTATGGATTCTTTGGAAAACCTCTCACCCAAGAAGACAATGTTTGATCTCCCAATCACAATTTAGAAGGACGAGTTACCAAGACTCTGATGATTAACTTTATAGTAGTTGATTGTCCCTCAGCATATAATGGCATCTTAGGACAACCATTTCTACACTTTTCCAAGGCAATATCATCCATCTTAGGAGTTGGAATAGTCTTGGGAGAACAGAGGGTGGTAAGGGGTTGCTACAACATGGGGATCCACCAAGGGTAGAAGATGTGAATAGGGTTGCTGTGAAGAGCCGAGTTAGTGGTGGTTTGTTTTTATTCTTTACTTGTAATTTACTTTTTTGAAAGAGTCATGACCTTGTTAAACTACCAAGGAAAGATGATAAGGATACCAGGGGACTCACTCCACTCTTACACAGCGGAATAAAAACACAAGTTAGAAAGAATAGAAATAAGTATTCAAATGAAAGTGGTAAATGCTTTCCGATCTTAGTATAGATTAAGTATGTTGTCACATATACTGTGGATACTCAGATTGTACTAACTCATGCAGTAGATTAAGCAAACACAACAATATAATGTTGTAAACCCACTTAAGCTCCAATCTTAAGTGGCACCATCTATGAGTTGATTAAGGCAGCCGTTCAATAGCAAAATTCACTAAATGAAATAAAATAATTACTACAAACAAGATAAAGATAAAATGCCAAATACCTCTATCAATCAGGGATCACGTGTCCTAACTGCCTAGGTTGCTATCACCAACTGTCTCCATAGCTACTTCGATCCTAGCTAGATCAGGTGTACCCTTAGAGTTACACCCTATGCAGTATGATGCAAATACCTGCAATCAGCATGCATGTACAATATATACAATTTTTCCAAAATATGATTTTAAGATAAAACACATCGTATCAACAATATGAAAATACACTCGAAGTATGTTGATACAGTCAAATGTAATATGAATGGAAATTATATTTCATTATATTATTACCTCACAATAGAGGTATATATAGAAGATAAAATACAAGAGTCCTAAATAAAATAGAACTATGTACAACCTAGAAATCTGTTACAGATAAACATATATACACTAATTACATGACTTACGCTAACACTCCCCCTCAAGTTGGCGCATACATATCGACCATGCCCAACTTGCTTAGTGAGTCATAAAACACCTGCTTGGAAACTCCTTTGGTGAGCACATCTGCAAGCTGCTTCTCAATGGGAACAAAAGTAAAGATAATGAGTTTGGCATCTAGCTTCTCTTTTATGAAATGACGATCAACCTCCACGTGCTTAGTGCGATCATGCTGTACTAGATTTTGTGATATGTCAATGGCTGCCCGACTGTCGTAATACAATTCCATAGTATTTTTGAGTTCGAAAACCAAATCAAACAATAAACTTTTTATCCACAGCAATTCACAAACACCATGAGTCATACCTCTATACTCAGCCTCAGCACTAGACCGCGCCACAACTTTCTGCTTCTTACTTTTCCAAGTAACCAAATTACCTCCCACAAAGGTAAAGTAACCCGATGTCGACCTTCTATCTGTAATACTTCCTGCCCAATCTGCATCTGTGAAGCCACAAACTTCAAGAGGATTGTTGTGTTTAGTGAACATTACTCCTCTCCCTGGAGCTGACTTCAAGTACCTCAAAATTCTCACAACTGCATCCATGTGACTCTAACTCGGGTTATGCATGAACTGACTTACCACACTTACTGCATATGCGACATCTGGTCTAGTATGTGCCAAATAAATTAGGCGCCTAACTAACCTCTGATAGCGAGCTCGATCAGTTGGTACTTGATCTGGATACTCTGCTAGACAATGATTTTGCTCAATAGGAGTGTCAATAGGTTTACAATCTAACATACCTGTTTCAGTTAGTAGGTCAAGGATGTACTTTCTCTGACATAGAAAAAATTCCTTCGCTCCCCCTAGCTACCTCAATTCCTAAGAAGTACCTCAGTTCACCCAAATCCTTCATCTCAAACTCAGAGGCTAGCTGTCTCTGTAATTTATCCATCTCAACAGCATCATCTCCAGTAATTACCATATCATCAACATAAATAATTAGAGCTGTTACCTTCCCTTGTTGATGTTTGAGAAATAACGTATGGTCTGAATTACTCTGTCTGTAACCAACTTTTTGCATGAACTGTGAAAACCTTCCAAACCAGGCTCGAGGGGATTGCTTGAGACCATACAAAGACTTCCTCAATTTGCATACAAAATTACTAGGAGAAGCAGCTACATACCCAGGTGGAAGATTCATGTATACCTCCTCGACTAACTCTCCATGAAGGAACGCATTCTTAACATCAAACTGTCGAAGTGGCCAGTTTAAGCTTGCAGCAAGTGAAAGCAAAACTCGAATAGTATTCATTTTGGCAACCGGAGCAAAAGTCTCATCGTAGTCTCCACCATACGTCTGAGTGAACCCTTTTGCTACAAGGCGGGCTTTATACCGATTCACAGATCCATCAGCATTATGTTTCACAGTAAACACTGATGTGTTAAAATGTGTACTCGCAAGTGTACGAATCACTCGTAGTAAAGTGACAAGCAAACTTCCAAGGTCGGTCTCTCAAGGAATTGCAGTGGTTTTAAATAACTAACTTTTAATTAAAATAGAGTTCTAATGAAAATAAAACGCTAATTAAATAGAGTTCTAGTGAAACTAAAACTCTAAGTAACTAGAATCCTAATGCTAATAAAACTGTAAAAAGAGTTTGTTTGGTTTTGGTAACGGGAACAATCATACGAGAATCACACGAAATCAAGATGGCAATCAGACAATCGATTCAATCAAATAAAATATCAAAAGAGGATGTATGGACGTTTAGCTTGGTTAACCATGTTTGCATCGAAAAGGTAAGGTGATATGCATGAACGTCCTATATGAATTAAACTACCGGCTTTCCTTTTAATTAAGAAACTCCTTTTGGTCGGGGTAGGTTTCTTTATTGATGAACTAATTAACCGCCTCTGGTCAGGGTAAATTAACTAGCTATCAAATTATGCGCAAGGAGAATATGCCAATCAAATTAATGCTATGACTAAGTCACTAACTTGAAGCTTCGATTAAGTGTTTCGGAAAAGAGTTAAGGTGATGTTCCTCTAACTAAATTCTCAGATTTTTCAGTCTATCTACGAATATCAAATTGGTCCATGATTATTCATAATAAAACATCTAAACATGCTCTTAATCAAAAAGGTATTTCATTCATAAATCAATTTAATACACCATACACAATCCTAGCAAACATGGCAACACAAACTAAACATCCATAGTGAAACTAGCCGCTCATGTTCATATTGTTGATTCATAGACAAAAATATGATCATACACTTTAACAAATGTAGAAGATAAAGTAATGTCTATAACAACAAGGAAACCTTTTCTTAATACCGCTTATGGATCGGTTGATCTACTCCTCCGTAAGCTTTATCTTCGATCGTCTTTGGCTTCCTTGAATCCTTAGAATGGTATCTCTCGCTTCGTTATAGTGTGCAACGCTCTCAAAGCTGATTGAATGTCGTGTATTGGGTCGCAAAATTGAGAAGAGAATGAGTGTATGAATTGGAGTTCTTATTTCGAGTTGTATGTAAGGGGGACTCTAAGGGTTTTTATAGATGTAAGGGTTTACACGAATCCCTGTGTGCCATAGGAATAGCGCGGCATGCATTTTCCCGCGCGCAACACAATTTCTGAAAAATATGCAAAAACTCCGAGAGCTCCGCCGGGCATGCAATTCTCCGCCGCGGCCATGCTTCATTGTTTTCCAGAATTCAACCGAGAGCCTCACGCCGCGAAGCATGCTATTCTTCCGCCGCGGTGCGAAGATTCATGTATACCTCCTTTTCGACGTACCTCCTTACATGAATGTGATGGCACTATCTGTAAGGCTTACATATTTTGTCTTGAAGTGGCCCGTTTAAGCTTGTGATCCGAGCGCCGTGAGGTGTCAAAACTTTGCGTGATTTCAGTCATTTGATCATTTGACGCTAAAACACTGAAATGCACTAAAAGTCTCATCCGTAGTCTCCGAATGGATACGATCTTGAAAATGAATCGAAATAATAATGCATAATAAGGCGGGCTTTATATCAATCAATTACGCACAGATTCATTACGCAATATTAGTGCTTTTTGAGCACTCATCAAACACCCATCGACAATCAACTGCCTTCTTGCCTTGTGGTGGAGGCACAAGTTACTAAGTATCGTTCCTCTGTAGTGCCTCCATCTCTTCCTCCATTGCTTTCTTCCATTTTGGGTCTCCCAATGCATCCTGCACTTTGTTAGGTACTGATACAGTAGATATTTGATTCACAAATGATTCATATGGCTTAGACAATCTTTTAGTAGACACGTAGTTGGCTATTGGATATTTTGATTTTGCATGGATATTTGGTTCATATCTTTTGGGTGGTTGACCTCGAGTAGACCTATTTGGTAACACATACTGTCCAACACTAGACTCAACGCTATTAGTATCAGTAGGTATACATACCTTAGATGAGTGACCTTCAGTACCAGGGAGCTGTTGATCAAGGGTATGAGTGATGCCTGAGGGAACAGTAGTATCTTCATTTTCATTTGCAGTAGTCGTAACTGGTGCTTGGACACTTGGAGCATCTGTTTCTTCCCCTACTGGATTCAATGGGTTAAGAATCTCAACAGGACCCATCGAAATATCAGTAGGTGATTCTTCCGATTCCTCCCCCTCACCATGATACAGTTCTTCAAAATATGAATTCTCTCCCTGACGAGCAGTATCAGGTGAGGAAAAATAACTCATGTCCTCAAAGAAGGTAACATCCATAGTGACATAATATTTCCTTGTCGGTGGATGGAAGCACTTGTATCCTTTCTGATAACCTCCATAACCAACAAATACACACTTAATTGCACGAGCATCCAACTTAGACCTTTGATTGTTAGGAACATGTACAAAAGCAACACAACCAAAGACACGGGCAGGAAGATTATGAAATGATGACAAGGGTACATGAGATGCGAGAACCTCGAATGGGATTTTACCGTGAAGAACACTAGATGGAAGACGATTGATGAGATGGGCAGAAGCTTGTACAGCATCGCCCCAAAGGTATTTTGGCATATGAGCACTAAATAGGAGTGCACGAGTCATATCAAGTAAATGACGGTTTTTTCTTTCAGACACCCCATTTTGTTCTGGTGTTTGTGGGCAAGTAGTTTGGTGAACAATTCCATGTGTTTTGAAAAAATCTTGAAAAACATAATTAACATATTCTCCCCCATTGTCAGAGTGTAGAGCTCTAATGGTGCTATTGTATTGTGTTTGAACATGAGTACGAAAGTTTTGAAAAACTGAAAAAACTTCATCTTTGGTTCTAAGAAGAGAAACCCATGACAATCTTGTACAATCATCAATAAACGATACAAAATACCTCATACCCGATACAGTGGGTTCTCTACTCGGTCCCCAAACATCAGAATGAATTAATTCAAAAGGAACTGTACTTTTATTAGAAATACTAGGAGAATAAGTAATACGATGGCTTTTAGCCAAAACACACGTCTTACAATGTAAAACAGACTCACTAACACCAATAAACAAAGTAGGCATAGATTTTTTCATAAGACTAAAAGAAGGATGCCCTAAGCGGCGATGCCATAACCAAATTTCACTTAGATTGTCAGAACTTGAGGTCAATGCTGTGCAGGACTGTGCTCCTGGTTTCTCCCCTGCGTAGTTCTGATCCAGACGAAACAATCTGCCCCTCAGATACCCTCGACCAATTATTTCCCTGGTAAGAAGATCCTGAAAAATCACATACATAGGATAAAAGGTTACAGAATATTGAGACTCAGTATTCAACTGTGGGATAGATATTAAGTGATGGGATAGGTCAGGCACATATAAAACATTATGGAGCTGTAAAGTTGGAGTGATACGGACTGACCCCTTTCCTAAGATAGGAAAAGCTTCACCGTTAGCATTCGTAACATAAGACACTGGAAGGGAAGATAACTTAATAAAATACGATTTATCATAAGTCATATGATCAGACGCACCAGAATCAATAATCCAAGTATTAGACCCAACAAAGTGAGAAACACTTAAGGCCATACCAAACTTACCACGACCAGCTATTGAAGCTATAGGGGTACCTCCACATGTCACACGATGATCCTGTCCAGTCACTCCATAGAAATCTGGTTCCTGTACTACTTGTACAGCAGCTGCTTTCGCTTTAGAACGATAATTTGGCCTTTTAGGTCGAAGGTGCAGGTTCATTTTATAGCAAGTCTCTCGAATATGTCCTCCTTCATTGCAATAAGAGCAATGAGGACGAGGACGATTGGCAAAGCCTGGTGGAGGTCCTTGCTGATGAAGTGGAACTGAACTCTGCTGCTGGAGAAAAAGTGGTGAAGGTCCTTGCGGATGAAGTGGAACTGAACTTTGCTGCTGGAGAAAAGGTGTCTTTGATTTGGCTTGAATGGCTAGATTAGATAATTCAACATGTGCCTGATTAAGACTTTCCTGCTGAGATTCGTCCTTACGGATGTATGTAAAAGCTATGGTCAAGCTCGGAGGGTCTGACATTCTGAGCAATTCGCCCTTGGCACTATTATGTTTCGTATCAAGTCCTCTTAAGAATGCATGAACTCGCTCAAGCTCCTTTTCTTTCTGGTACCATATAAGGTCCTCATGATTTTTAATTTTGCACGGACATTTCTGATCAATTTCAGCCTATATATTCTTCAGCTTGGTAAAATACATAGACACTGGTTGCCCATTCTGTTGCATGCTGGTAGCTTTGCACATTAACTTGTGGACCTGTATAAAGTTAGATTCATTAGTGTAGAGGTCTCCTAAAGTCTTCCATATAGCCTCAACTGTGTCACACTCTTCCACCATCTGTAGTACATCATCTGTGATAGCTCTAAATAGAATAGACATTACGAGGCCATCATCATCTTCCCACTTAGCATAGGTCTCCAAATCATCTTCAGGAGGAGCTTTGATTGTTCCAGTCACATGTCCTATCTTGTGCATCCCACGGAGATAAACGGTTTCCATGTTCGAAAGTTGGTACCATTGAGTTTGGTACCACCGAAAGAGCCACCTTTTGAACTCTTGATAGAAACTTCAAATTTTGGAATTTCAGTTGTCGTAGAACTCTGATTTATTCTTGAATCTTCCATTGAATCAGACAATAATAATATGCAGCGGAATAAAAATCACTTTTTTTTTTTTTGACAATTGACTTTTACTGTTGACTGGTCTGACCATTGACCGAATGATGGGCACTGTTGACCTTTGATCGGATAATGGGCTTGGACTGGATAGGAATGGATATGTAGGCTAGGATTATGGGCTTGGGCTGGATGGGAATGGATATATATGGTGAATGTGGGCTAGGGTTATTGGGTTTGGGATAGTGGGCTAGGGTTTGGTGAGGGTTGTCAAACAAAAAGGATAGGCAGATCTGAGGCGGCGGCGGCGAACTGAGGCTGCGGCGGCAGATCTAAGGCTCAGCGATAGAAGACGATCGCAAGCGGACTGGCGGCGCGAGCGGACTAGAGGCGCGAGCGGACTGGCAGAGCAAGAGGATTGGAGGCACGAGTGGTCTGACGGCGAACGGACAGGCAGAGCGAGCTGACTGAAGGCGCTAGCGGACAGGCGGCGCGAGCGGTCTGACGGCGAGCTGACAGGCGGCGATAGGAGATAGGCTCGTACGAGAGGAGAGAGGCGCTGCGATAGGCGGCAGAGGAGAGGCGCTGCTATAGGAGAGAGGCGCGAGTTGACTGGCGGCGTGCTGACAGGAAAGAGCAGTGCACGGAGAGACTGGCGGCACTGAGGGCGGCGCTGACAAGAGGCGTGAGAGAAAAATATTATTTCTTTCCTGCTCTGATACCAAGTCAAATGTAACATGAATGGAAATTATATTTCATTATATTATTACCTCACAATAGAGGTATATATAGAAGATAAATTACAAGAGTCCTAAATAAAATAGAACTATGTACAACCTAGAAATTTGTTACAGATAAACATATATACACTAATTACATGACTCATGCTAACAGATACAAAAAACTCCACCTCTTAATAATAATACAGAAATACACTCGATATATTGTTATTATAGATACTCCGTTTATAAAAGAGTTTAATAAACTCTACCACTACGACGTAGTTTAACACAGAAAAATACTCGATGTGTTAAAATTACGAATACTCAGTTTATAAAAGAGTTTAATAAACTCCATCACCACCACGTAGTTGAACACAGAAAAAAACTCGATGTGTTAATCTATAGATACTCCATTTATAAAAGAGTTTAATAAACTTTACCACTACCTCGCATCTCAATACAGCAACAACATTCGATGTATTAAAAATATAAAATCTCATTTTTTAAAATATTTAATTCATAAAAATCTCTAAGTGAATAATCATCTCTAAATCACTAATACGGTACAACACTCAACACATTAGTGATACAGAAAATGTAAAACTATTTTTCGTAACAATATAAAATATTTTTCATCTAAATAAAATATTTCAGATAGGAGTTATAAAATTGATATAGTTTTTCCACATAAAATCCTTAAGAAAAAAAAGGGTATTTATTGAGAAATTTCAAAGCATAAAGACCCTCATTGACCCCTCGTGGCACCTTTGCCGACCACCTTAGGGAGGTATCAGCGAGATGCTAGTAAACCATTAGCGAGGTTTAACAGTCAGAAAAATGAACAAAACAACATCACTGACCTCTATCCAACCTACCACGGAGAACACCCAGTGAGACCCTAGTGAAGACCGTGGTGAGCTTAAAAGAAATGAATTCTTAAGATTAGAACAAAAGGAGAGAAAGAGTCATAAATACCTAGAGTTTAGAAAAATAAGAGGAAGGATAAAAACACACTTAAACATGAACACTACTTGCTCCCAACCACTCTGTGGTGTGTGTATCATGCAAACATACAAAAGTGTTAACATTTATGTGAGTGTGTGCGATACTAATCATAAGCAAAGTACCGTACATAAAGTTATACAAAATACTAAGTAAAATAAACAGACTCTGTATTTTGCACACATGAATAACAACAAAAACGCAAAAGAACTTATAGTTTTCAAAGTATAAGGTGAGGTCTTATGCTGCTATGTTAACACAACCACCAAAAAAAAAAAAAAAGAATGAGAATGAGTAAGTATTGTAGCCAACTTGGAACTTGTGTAAACACTTTGCAATTAAGCTCTCCGAGCACCCAACACCTCCTTGGCAACTAAAGGCTAGAACTCCATAATGAGAGATAACAACTCATTGAAGTTTCAATCTCTACCATGCTCTGCTACAACATGCAAATGAGAACAATCTTCTTTCAAACTTAGTAGCCACACTTGGCCAAAGCTAGAACAATGAATCTACTCTACTTAGAGTTCAGATTTTGACTTAGGAAAAACTTGTTTTAAGAATGGAGTCTCGCCTTCTTCACACCCATGAACATCCTAAACATAGAACTTAGAATCGAGAGTGGCTACAACTAACTTAGTCTTGTACTGGATCAGGAAGGTCACACCTACAACTAAACTATGCAACAACTAACACCTCACAGGGGCTCGATGCATAGCGTCACTCAACCATTGTGTTCATGGAAAGTCTTGTTCGAAAATAGAAGTGGCACCACAACCCCTTTAGCACCCAAAATGACTGCAATCCAAGATCCAGACTGGCTCACTTAGCTTCGATAGATTGTTTTCTCAAAGGATCACATCTTGTGCAGTAAAGGAAGCAGCACTAAAACCTCTTCGGCAACCATAACGACTATGATCTAGGATCACGACTATGGTCAATTAGCATTACTCACTGTTGTTTCAATGGACTAAGTCTTGTGTGAAAAATGGAGTTAGGACACAACCCCTTTGGTAGTCATAATGATAGTGATCCAGAATCACGACAATGGCCAACTTAGAATTAGGACACCAATGCATGGACTAAGTCTTGTGTTAAAAATGGAGTTGGGACACAACCCCTTTGGCACCCACAGTGACTGTGGTCTAGGATACAGACATTGGTACCAGGAAATGTTCACTGGAGGATGAAGCGAGACACAACCTCCTTCACACCATGGAACCCACTTCCCAAAAACCTGAAACTTGCAAAAAATTTCCCAAGATGCCAAACTTGTGATGAGATCACCCAGATTCACACAACTCCTGTAAAAATGTTAGAATTTGGAACATGGTCATTTCCTTCCACGCTTAGAAAGCCCACCAAGCAAGGGGATTGGGAGACCAGACCACTCAGATTTTTAAGACATTTGAGAAGACCATAAAATTCTTATGGTACTTAGGAAGACCAGAAACTTCTTAGGAACTTAGGAAGTACAAAAGTTTTCAAAGCTTAGCACAAATTAAGATACCTAGAAAAAAGTTGAAATCAATAAAAAAGTTGGGGTCAGCAGAAAATTAATTGTAAGTCCTTTGTGTCTATGTTTTCATCCCATGTGTAAAACACGATCTGTTTACTTTACTTAGTATTTTGTCATCGTTTATGTAAGGTCACTTACTGACGGTTCAGTATTACACATATTTACATAAATCTTAACATTTTGTATATTTGCATAATACACACATCACGAGGTGATTGGAAGCACATAGTTTGCATGCTAAGTTGTGTTTTTTTACTCACATTAATTTTTTCAATGAAAGGGTATTTGCGAAAACATACTTGAGTTATTTTTGAAATTAAAATGATAGTTTTTTGTGATCTCACAAGATGGTCGCTGCGTTGTGAGCAAGGCTACTTTTTCCCTTACCATGGTGACTTTTATCCTTATCGATGTGATCAAGAAGGGTCCATTGTTGTCTTATGGGGTATAGAGCGAGGGATTAGAAAGGTCTCTAGTGAGCCCATGGGAAGCTCAAGAGTTTTCTATAAATTCTACCATAATTTCAATTTTTTATGTTAGTAGAAAACGTGGGGAAACACTGTCAAATTAAAAACTCGATATTTTTGTGAATAGGTGAATATTGACCATGCTAAATTGCAAGTATATGAGACGTGTACAAATGATAAGTATTTAAAGAATAAGTGCCTAACCCACAGAAAAAATTATAATTAATAACCAAATACTAATTCGAACATTAACACTACTATTTGGACAAAAAGAGATAAAAGCTAAAATTAAATAACTAAACAAACTTCAATAGCTCAAAATACAGTAAAGAACTGTATATAAGATATATAATCTAGGTAGTCACTAATCCCCCAATCTCTTAAGCATGTGAATCCCTAAATTTCTTCCCAAATAATTACCAACAAATTATATGATCATTTAACTCTAAATTATGCATGGATTTCTCTCTCAAGTAAACTATACACAATATAATAACCTAACCTAATTACAGTCTCATGCCAATTAGATTAAATCACTACTCATGAAGCACATCAATTATGGATCACATATATATTAATTGCATCTCTCAGCCTAGAATCTTTTTATGCTATTTGATTAAGAAAAATATATAAATACTACTCACAAAGCTACCTATATACATCTATAGATTAATTGGCGATCAAGGGATTAATTAATAATTCATTCAAATCAAATAATATAATTATAAATTGCAATTACGAAAGGGGAGATAAGTTAGTTTATCACATGTTAGAAAATTGGGTTCATAAGATCTATAGATTAATGAAACTTAGCTACTCATGATGTTTAGAAAATTCAAAATTATAATTGAAGAAATCATTATAAAATATAGAAGATAGAAAAAGAAGTACAAACTCAATCTCTTGAAGATTGTGACCCTACTCTTTAATCTTCCAATCATTGCTTTAATGCTCCAATGATTCTTCAAATTTTTCTCTCTAAAGTCTCTGCTATAATGTGGTTCTTGAAGGTTGATTAATATTCTAATTCTATGATCAATTCTCTATGATTACAAAAAAAATTGGCTTCTTTTTTTTTTTTTTCTCTATTTTTTTTAGGTTTAGGACTTTACATTGTATTTATAAACACACATAATTTCTAATTACATTCGATTTGGGTCTAATAAAGATGTTGAAAAATAGGTCCAGAATTTGCACGAATTCTGAACGGGCTATGATGCAACGTACTCACCACTACGGTGCTATTTGATCTTTGGGAAAACACTTGCAACCCGAGAGGTCACCTTCATGGCTTCTCGTTGCCACCGTTGTGGCTCAAGCTAATCTTCCAAATTTGCACAATTTGATCTGAGTGGGTTAGGCAGCAATGCCAATAAGCTGGGCTAAGGCTCGAGTGCTTGTGTGCCAATTTGCTTGCCTTGCACAACTCGTGTTGATTTCTGTGACGTGTGTATTTTCTGTTTAAACTAAAAATACCTTAATCAAAACATATTCAGTAACTTCAAAAATAATACTTATGCGACAATTCAATAAAATAAACATAATTAGGTCCAAAATTCTTATTTTAATCCTAGATAGTCATAGAATAATTGCGTATTTTAGATGCATATCACAACCCCAACTAGCTTTTGGCTAGTCTCTAACCAAAAAAGTGATGTAGTTAAGCCAAAGATTTAGCATGAATAAAATTAATAGATTCTAAACTAAAATTAAATTGTTTAGTAGATAGTTACTGTTGCATTTAGTGTATGAAGCCTTTAAATCCCTTTGTAGCCCTAATGGACGAGTTGTAATCTCGTGAGGGTTTGCAATGATGATACCCACAAATATCTGACTCAACTAAAATAAGAGAAAGAGTCAACTAGACTTTAACTACCCAAACATTAATTCTCCCAATTTATCTCAGAAAGTACAGTTAAATCCTAATACATAGATAACTTAAACGTCACTTTTAGTCAATTATGATTTAAACATTCATATCACCTTGTAATCAACTCTTAAACATCCATTCAATCCACTAACTCTAATTTGTTTATTGGAGATTCTTGTGCATCAAATTCATAAAACAATGTCATTATTTCAATATTATAAAGATTCAATGAACATGCACCTAATTACAAGCTTAATATGCTAATTTTTTTAATTCACTCTCTACTAATATAGGGTAGCCACTTTACCTAGGATCAAAAGATTTTTAATAAGGTTGTAATGTAAGGCTAAGGTATGGGGTCATGAAGGAATGGAAAGGAAAATCAAAATAAGAGACTTACTTACTTGTGAGCACAAAAACACATATTTCTTAAAAACATCAAGCCATCAAGTCTCTTCACATACAATTTTAATCCTTTACTTTATTCAACCATCTGTAAGTGCTTTGTTCTGCCAACCATACAATTTTTATCATTGTAGCTCTTGCCATAAATTTTTTTTATAGCAATAAAAACATAGCTCACTATAACCTTTTCCTTTTTCACCAATGTAAGAATTTATTATACAACCCCTAACCTAGCATATTATATATTACCATTTTAAGTTGTATTGCCTTTTATATTTTTCCAACTATGTGTGTGCATATAGTAAAGTCTCTTGGAAATATTAGAAGGTGGTTAATAAAACTAAAAGACATGACTTATGTGGTTGATTATAGTAGATATGACACAAAAATTGGGCTACATTTATTAAGGCTCAAAAGGCTAACTAATAATATAATTTCCTTGGTTGGCTTGAAAGGCTCAAACATTCCAAGAATGACCTAGATCAATTCCTAAGCAAAAAATACCCTATAATTTCGCTTTGAGTTCATTTAGAATAGGTTCTATAGTTTGTTGAAATTGGCATTCTCACAAAAATTCATCCATAATAGGGTCAAAATATTCAAATTAACATGCTTTCATAACTCGAATCATAAGAGTTTCACACAAAATTCAATGCATATCTAGATAAATTTTTCAGCTAAAGAAATTTTAAATTTATCTAAATGTCAGGTTTAATTATCATTTTATTGATTCATATTTGAATTGACTATGAGTAATTATCCTAAGAAAAACAAAAGCAAAAATGAACTAAAAAAATTGCAAGTGTAAAAATTAAAAAAGAAACTTTTCCCCATCCCCAACCTAAGATACACATTCTCCCCAATGTGTTATGTCATGAGTAAAAAGAATGAAAATGAGAAGCAAGAGTTACCTTTCTTTTTTAATGGTGAATTGTTACAATGCAATTCATTGTTCACAATTGCTTCTTGTCATTACACATGAATATGTCTTATTTGTTGGAACTATTGTGCACTCTTAAGATATGTCACTCACTTAAAGTTAAATTAGCTCATTATACAGTGAAATATAGAAAACAACAAAATTAACAAAACATGTGTCTTTGGCTACAAAACTAAAACGAAAAGAATTACAAAGCTAAAAGAAGAAAAGAACATAAAATAAAATAAAATATAAAGAAAATAACATAAAAGAAAAGAAAATAAGAGAAAATAACAAATTATCGGTTGGTGCCATTTTTCTCAATCCTCCATATCCTTATGCTCTGCTAGTGGTTGAAAGTTGAAGTCTCCTCCTTGGTACATTGGGAATGGTGGAAGTTGATTACAATTATAGCCATGTTGTTGGAGGTGGACTCTTTGTTGCATGTTGAGAGCTTGCATGCAGTCAGACTGATACTGCATGTGTCCACTCAACCATTGTTGTTGTTTAGCAAGGTATGCCTTCATGTATTTGTTATCTTGTTGTAGGACATATAATTACTCCTTCATTGGTGCTTTTGAGGATGAGGTTGTGGGTTTCTTACTAGATTGAGTGGCTTTGGAGCCACTAGTGAGGTTATGGAGGAATGTTTGGGTAAGTGGCTCTGTTGGTTGTACAAGTAGCTCACCTTCTTTGTTTGTAATATCGGTTGAGAATTTAAGTTGAAGAAGATGAAGATGCAAACCCCAAAATCTTGTAATCCTTTTTGAAAGCTCTGCAAAAACTCAAAGAAATACTCCAATAATGATGAGGGTGTAAGAATAGGTCAGAAATTTGGGTTATTTATGTGAAAGAATTGAAATTTTTGGTGATTGGGAGAGTGAGGGTTTGTATAGAGGAGAGGAGGGGGCTAAAAAAATTTGGAAAAATTGTGTTTTGATCCAATTTCACGCTTGGGTGGGTGATTTTTAGTTTTAAAATTGTGAGTGAGCAGTGGCTTAGGGTATTCACTGCCATGGCACGAATAATTGTTTGTGCCCAGGATTTCAACCCAAGAGCTTGGTGCTGCGGCGCAAAGTTGTTTTCGCTGTGGCACACGAGTTTTTCTAGTTTATCCAATTCCAACCCAAGAGACTAGCTTAGCAGCCCAAAATTTCCACAACAGCGACTCAAATCAAATTACACATTTTTCTAAACAGCCCAAGAGCATGGAACGGAGGCCTAAAATTGATACTATCGTGGCTTAACCTATAAAATTTGATTTTTATAATACAAATTTCTATAAAATAAAAAAAACTAAGAGTTAAGTATGTTAGTATTAACTAAAATTAACAAGAATTGAAAAAATAAAAAATAAAATAAAAATAAAGAAAAAGAATAAAGCCATAAAAATTCGTTGGATTGCCTCACAACAAGCGCCACATTTTACGTCATTGGCTAGAAAAACCTATAGATGTCTTTAATTTTTTTTTTTTCCAAAAGGAGACACCCTTCTTGTCTTTGTTGTTCTTAGTATCGTTTTCAAATTTGTTGACCAACATGATATTTCCTTTGATTACCATGGCCGTTTCCTTGGTTCCTAAGTAGGGTTGTTTTGGCATCCACACTTGTTTGAGCTTGACTTCACTTATAGTTCTATCTTGTTTGCTACTTAAGTGGGGGTGTTTGTGTATGCACACTTGCTTGAATTCCTTTTTTATTTTTCTTCTTGTGCTTTCAACCACTTTTCTTTATTTCCTCAACCTTTGATAACTTCTTTGCTCGGGTTGTGATGACATTTACTTCCTCCTTAGAGGGCATAGGAATTGTTTGATGGTTTAAATGCCTTGAACGTTATTTCTTTGATTTGGACCCTTATAACTAACTCACCTTTTTCTTCATCTACCAATGTTCTTTCGGTTGCTAGAAAAGTTCTCCCAAGAAAGAGTGAATTTTCCTTTTTGTCCATGTCAAGGATAACAAAATCACTGGGGAATTAAAATTCTCCACCTTTACCACAATATTTTTCACCGTCCCTACTGGTTTCTTGACAGTTCCATCATCTGGGATCCTTCTGCTTGAGAGGCATTTGGCATTCCTTAATTGCACAAGCCTTATTGAATTTTTCCAAATGCTTCTTCCTTTCAATCACTTCCTCTAAGAACTTCATATAGGAGGGTGTCTTCTTCACTACTTTTACAATTGGATCACAAATGTTTAACTCTTGAAAGACATCCAAACTATTGAGAAATTGAGCATTCAAACTATGTTTTATAAGTTGTTGAGGGAAAAAAATGCTTGGAATGTGGACTTGACTCCTCTTGACTAGTTCCTCAGCTACTTCTTCCTCCTTCACTTCATCTTCCACTTTTGGTTCTATTTCTTTACTGTTTTTCTCCAACATAAATTCCTCCAAATCATCTTCCATTAAAGGTCCACTCATTGTTATAAGTGCATTGCATTTCTTCTTATTGGTTCCTTTAGGGTTTACTTGAGTACCACTCAGAAGAGCTCTTTGAGTTCTTTGGCTTAGAGCTTGGGCAGTTGCCCCATTTGCACCTCCAAATTATGAATAAAAGCTTTATGAGTTACTTCTATACGATCCACCTTTGTATTCATGTTTTGCATAAAATCTTTCATCACCACCATTAAAGCAGTTGTGTTATCCTCATTAGTGGGCTTTTTATCTAAAGGTGGTGGTTTTTGAGGTGATTGTTGTTGATGAGGTGGTGGTTGTTGAAATTTGGGTGGAAAGTGAGGACGATTGTCTTGATTACCTCCTTGATTGTTGTTCCATGAGAAGTTGGGGTGGTTCCTTCATCAGAGATTGTATGTGTTTGAGTATAGGTTCCCTTGGTAGTTTTCATTGTTCACATAGTTGACTACTTCCAAAGAGTTCCCACATGCCTCAATAGAATGAGGTCCATTGCAAATATCACACATTATAAATGGATTTTGTACCATATTTACTCCTTCTGTTCCTCCATCTAATTTCTTTGTCAAATTTAGCAGCAAAGCATTTGTTTGAGCTTGCATGACTGCTAGGGTTTCTACATCCATCACTCTAGCTACCTTCTTGTGGTTTAACCTATCAACTAGACATTGGCAGTTGTTTGATACCATCTCATCTAATAGAGCAAAGGCTTCATTCTCAGTTTTACTTATTAAGGCCCCTTCTATTGCTGCATCTATAATTGTCCTTTGTTGGCCCACTAACCCATTGTAGAATATTTGAACTTGAAGTGAAGTAGATAGGCCATGATGTGGACATCTTCTAAGAAACTCCTTGAAGCATTCCCAAGTTTCACAAAACTTATCTCCATTAAGCTACTGAAAAGATGTAATGTTATTTTGGAGCTTTGCAATCTTGATGGTGGGAAATACTTAGATAAAAAATTTGAGCCAATTGATTTGTCCTCCGAGACACCATTCATTTTGAATGTGTCATATATTTCCAAGAATAAAGCTAGATGTAGATTGGGATCTTCACTAATTGACCCTCCAAACTGGTTTGCTTGCACCATTTGTATGATGCCTAATTTCAGCTCAAAGTTGCTAGCATTGATACCTAGTCTAGCTGTTGAAGATTGGGCTTCATTTACTTGGAGGAATGCATAATCCCGTAAAGATTGGGAGCAACCAAATTTGTTGATCCCCGTATTCTGCCATATCCTTAGCTTGTTGTGCTAACTGTTCGCTTCTTAGTCGACATACAGTTCTTTTAATTCCCAAGATCTAAAAGGAGTAAGTTTTCACCTATCAACTTGGGTATATAACAAAAATACTAAAATAGAAAATTAAAAGTGGATATTAGTAATAATAATATCCTAATTTGATATCCGTTACCACGCTAAACTGCAAGTATACGGGATGTGTACAAGTGATAAGTATTTAAAGATTGAGTGTCGAACCCACATGAAAAAGTATAATTAATAACCAAGTACCAATTCAAATATTAACACTACTATTTTGACAACAAGAGATAAAAGCTAAAAATTAATAACAAAACTAAACTTTAATAACTCAAAACGTAGCAAAGAACTTTATATGAGATATATAATCTAGGTGGTCATTAATCCTCCAATCTCCTAAGTATGAAAATCCCTAAATTCCTCCCCAAATAATTAGCAAGAAATTATATGATCAATTGACTCTAAATTATGCATGCATTTATATTTCAAGTAAACTACACACAATATAATAACTTAACCTAATCACACTCTCATACCAATTAGATTAAATCACTACTCATAAAGCACGTTAATTATGGATCACATACATATGAATCGTATCTCTCGGCCTATAAACTATGTATGTTATTTGATCAAAACAAACATGTAAATACTTCTCTCAAAGCTACTTATATGCCTCTATAGAATAATTAGAGATCAAGCAATTAATTAACAATTCATTCAGATCAAATAATATAATTGTAAATTGCATTTACAAAGATATAATTTAGTTCATCAAATGTTAGAAAATTGGGTTCATTAGACCCCTTGATTAATTAAACTTAGCTACTTATGATGTTTAGAAAATTCATAATTATAATTGAAGAAATCATTACAAAATATAGAAGATAGAAAAAGAAGTACAAACTCAATCTCTTGAAGATTGTCACTCTACTCTCTAATCTTCCAATCCTTGCTTTGATGCTCCAATTATTCTTCAATTTTTTCTCTCAA
The DNA here is from genome assembly GCA_029378325.1 of Elaeagnus macrophylla. Taxonomy (NCBI): domain Eukaryota; kingdom Viridiplantae; phylum Streptophyta; class Magnoliopsida; order Rosales; family Elaeagnaceae; genus Elaeagnus; species Elaeagnus macrophylla. The sequence goes on along the minus strand of CM055649.1, from coordinate 2,983,146 downwards.
AAGTCTCTGATGGAATTTGGTTCTTGAAGGTTGATTACAATTCTAATTCTATGAGTAACTCTCTATGATTACACAAAAAATGGTTTCTTTTTCTCTCTTTCTTTTTTTAGGTTTAAGACTCTACATTGTATTTATTAACACACAATTCCTAACCACATTAGAGTTTGGGTCCAATGGAGATGCTGAAAAATAGGTCCAAAATTTGTACAAATTTTGAACTGGCTAATACGTAACGTACTCACTATTGCGGAGCCAGTTTATCTTTGAGAAAACACTTGAAACCTGAGAGGTCACTGTCGCAACTCCATGTTGCCACCGTCGTGGCTCGAGCTAATCTTCAAAATTTGTACAATTAGATTCTAGTGGGTTAGGCCGTGGTGCCAATAAACTTGGGCTGGGACGCTAGTGCATGTGTGCCAATTTACTTGCCTTACCCTATACATGTTGTGTCACGTGACGTGCTTATTTACCGTTTAAGCTCAAAATACCTGAAATTCATCAAAACATACTCGGTAACATTGAAAATAATAATTGTGTGATAATTCAATAAAATGAACATAATTAGGTCCTAAATCCTTATTTTAATCCTAAATAGTCATAAAATAATTGCGTATTTCATACATGCATCAAGTAGGTATCAACATATGAGAATTTCTCAGTGATTGAAATGAATTTATTGTTTATTGCTTTATCTTGTGTTTTTTACTTCTACTTGTGTTGTTTAATTACTTGTTTACTTTATGTTATTTATAAAAAAGGCATGAGTCCTAAGGTGTTCGTATCATCTTACCATGGTTGTGCACTGGGTCTTGGACTCTCTTAATTAGTATCAGAGCAGGTACACCCTATTGTGATTAACTTCTCTGGTGTTGATCTTTCCCTCGTGTTTTTCACACACTTACTTTAATCAGGATGGACTCCAGTGATGAAGGAAATGTTGGCAACCCCCATTTCTCAATGGGCATAACTATGCTTGTTAGAAACATTAGATGTGTGACTTAGTTTGGTCCATGGGAGACCGAGTATGGTACCAGGTTTAGCCTGGCTAACAGTATCATACAAAAGTTGAAGAGGATGGTATAGTGGTTTAGAAGGCAATGATTGAGTGGATAAAATAAGAAAACAAAGAGTGCGATTGGAATATCAAAAGGCTATACGCACTAAATAGGGCCGTCAGTCCTAAATAATATAGATGGATTTATTCTTGCACTACTTCCAAGAAAGCTTGGGATAATTTAGAGATTACACATAAGGGTACCTCTGCTATAAAGAAGTCAAAGCTGATGCGCTTAAAAAGAGACTATGAGTTGCTTTAGAAGGAAGAAAATGAAACTTTGGAAAGTTTCTATGGTAAGTTCTCAGATGTCATCAACACATCATACAACCTTGGTCGCCTTGTTGATGAAAAGCTTCGGGCTGAAAAGATTCTCTTAAGTCTACCTTTACGTTTCAGAGATAAAGTCATTGCCATTAAGGTTGCATTCAAGGGAGAATCTATGAAGATTCATGAAGTTGTTAGTGATCTTGAGGCCTTTAAAATCCATCATCAATTTCCTAAGAAAGGAAAAATGTCTACTATTAAAGGAAATAGCTTAGCTCTTAAGACTATGAAGAGTCAAAGAGATAAAGAAAAAGTTATGTTTGTAGAAAGTGATGAATCATTAGCCTAGTTGAAGAAGATTTGACTCTCCTTATCAAACATTTCAAAAAGTTCTTAAGAAGAAAAAGGAATACTTCATATAGATCAAAAAGGGAAAGCTCGAGAAGGAAGGGCTCGAGATCAAAAGTTGAAGCTTCTGATGAGAAAAAAGATAGAAGTCCGAACCAAGGTTTTTTGACTCAAATAAAGTGTATCGAGTGTGGAAAACCAAGACACATTGTTGCTCAATGTTTTTCTAAGAAGAAATAATCTAGCAAGAGAGCCATTGAGGATTAGTTACTATTTTAAATAGTAGCTATAGTACGGAAGAGGAAGAAAGCAATTTTAGTGCTTTATGGCAACTTAAGGAAAATCCTCTCAATACAATCTCTCATTCTTCTAGACTTAGATTAAAAGATGAGCAAGAAGAGCTGTTGGAGGCCTACAACAAATTGCTCTAGGAGCATATCAAAAGTAAGAAGGCTTTGGAAAGCTTGGAAAAAAAGGACAAAGAGTTGAGTGCATTGAGAGTTACTCTTTTGGAAAAGAAGTCCTTTGTCAAATATTACAAATAAGATGTCTCCAAGAAGTGAGAGATTATGTAGAGAGGATACAATTACTTGGTCATTGAATGTGAGTCTAACAATTCCAGAATGAGGTTTCTAGAACTTTCTTTAAAAAGCCTTCAACAGAATCAAGAAACTTAGTGTGTCATTATCCCTAATTTAATCAAGGAACAAGTTGATCATATCACGCTTCCAGAAAAGAATGTGATTTTTCTTGAAAGAAACAAAGAGTACCAATCTCACTCTTTGTCACGAGAGGATAAAGAGTTGTATACTCTCCAAATAAAGTAAAGGAATTGTGCAATTCAGCTAGTTTCTTAGAGGCATCTTTCAAAGAAAAGGATGATATCCTATCTACTTTAAAAGGAAAGCAGATTGAGTTGGAAAAGGAGTTGGAGCACTACAAGTTTATTGTGAAGAAAATTTTAATGGCCACTCATAAGTTAGATGAAGTTTTAAGAAGCATCAAGGTGCTTGTTGACAAATGCAGGATGAGTTGTCCTGAAGATGGTGGGTCCTCTTCTACTATTGCTACTCCTTTTTTCATCAAACAGTTTCAATAGACCATAAGTTGATGATTGTTACTGCCACACCTAAAGGAAATTCGAAGGTTATCTCCCAACCAGATTGTCCTAACAAGGTGAACATCTCACCTCCTGCTGCTTCTTCTCATCCCTCTGATGAAGGTTTTTTGACATTGTCTACACAATTTCTACCTTATTGTAACCATTATCGTGAGCGTGGGCATATTAGAACTTACTGTGAGAAATTGACTTTTCATCCTCGTGTGATCATCAATATTAGTGCTGCTTCTAATATTGACCTTTCCTCCTCATGTTACTCCTCGGGGTCAGATACCGAGTTTCTCTCACTCTACTGCATGCTCTTGTTACCTATGTGGTATGTTGGTCACCTTGTCAACAAGTTTCCTAGGTATGTTTGGAGAAATTATAGGAGATCCTTTATCGCTCTGTCCATTCTGATTACTCAGGTTCCAGCTAATGTGGTTAGTCTAAGCATGTACATTCTTGGTGCATTATGCACTGATAGAAAATTGCAGAAAGGGTAAACTCTTCTTCTAAAAGCCCTCTTGACTGTGTGTATGACAATCATTTTTCTCTAATTTCTAAACAAAAAGAAACTCGATTGATTCATACGCCGCATTCTTATGTGAATTAGCGATTGCGATTCGACAATGTTGCACCTCACAAATTCTTTACTAAATGGAGGGATGCGGTGTGATCATATTTTCTTGTGATCAAGTTTGGGTAAGTATTTATTTCTTTTCTTTCTATTCTTGTAGTATTTTTTGTTTGTGAATAAATTATACTTTTCAAGTTTTTGTATTTGTTTAAGTTTTTGTAATGTTGTTATAATTGAAAAATATTTCTAAAATATAATGAATTTTTTATGAAAAAAGTTATTTCTTTTTCTCTCTTGTTCTGCTAGTAGTTGGGTCCCTCGTTAAACTCTCACTGAGCATTTTTTTTAAGCACATACTGTGGTCTCACTGACCCCTCAGTGAGGTATTAGCAAGGTGCCAGTGATCACGTTAAACCGGAAGTGCACAAGTCAGTGTACAAGTAATAAATATTTTTAAGAACAAGGATTATTATACCCATGAGGATTGGATTAATAAGTATTTAAGTATCAAAATACAGTTACACTAAACTGTTTAGGCTAAGAAAATTAAGCACTAAAGAATAATAGGAATCCAACATTCCAAGTAATTGCAAAAATAAATTATATGTTCAATTGACTCTAACCTATGCATGCATTCCTCTCTTAAGTAAACTTCACAAAAAATAATTACCTAACCTAATCACACTCTCATGTCAATTAAATTAAACTTTTATTCATTAAGAATGTCAATTATAGTTCACATACACAAAATTGTATCTCTCAGCCTAAAAACTACGTATGCAATTTAACAAAGACAAGAAAATAAATACTTCTTTTAAAGTAATAAATACTTCCCTCAAGGCTATCTAATTACCTCTATAATATAATGTTAATTAGATAATTAATAACATGAAATTTAGTTTGAATAATATAATTAAATTTGCAATCACAGTAGAATAGAACAACAAACTAAATTATTATAAAAATATTGAGTTCAAGAGGATCTTAACAATACGTTTAGTTTCATTAAATATTCAACAAAATCTCAAAACAATGAGTAAAATACAAGAGAATAGAATAACATAAAAGGGTAGAGAAAGATAAAACTAATCTCTGTTGTCACTCCGAAAATCAATCTCTACCAACTGTCACTTTGGTGGAACTAAACTCCAACACCTTTAATTTTGAATCCTTCTTCTTGATTTGCCTCAATTCTCTAAACTGTTGCCTCTTTTCTCTAAATTATGTAGGTTAGTGATGGAATGTGTGAATCTCATTACTTGGTTACTTAAGAGTTGTATTTATAAACTAAGAGTTGTAGATCATAAGCAATAATAGTCCAAGAGTCATGCCAATAGGAATGCCGGAAATTTGACACTTTGTCATGCACAACTACTCAAAAAATTATGGACAACTACGAGCGTCTCTGCTCAGGTAAATCAACGCCATAGTCGAAAGCTCTTGGGTTGCATTTACACTTGGGCTCCCCGGCCCTAATATTTCACCATCGTGACCCAAGGCTCTTAGGTTCGACTCTAAAAAGATGTGCGCCACGGCTCAAAATGTCCACTACCGTAGCTCAAGACTGACTGCACTGATTGTGTCCCTTTTTGCTACCGTTTACCTACATTAACTCAATTAACCAAATATTAAGCCATTTTATCTATTTTAAGTGTAAAATAATGCAAATAGTTAGCCTAGAAGTGGCCAAATAACTCTAATTTTGTAAAGTTATTAGCTAGTGAGCTTAGTCAATAAGAGGTTAATGAGCTCTATAAACCTCTATTTAAACCTAACCAAACCTCATTTTTCTTCATTCCTTCAAATCACAATCCTTTGTTAACATATTTTGTTTCACTAAATCTTCCTTTTAAACACTTTTTACCATCACTTAAGCCTCTTTAGCCTTCAATAATTTAATACAATGGCCTCAATGAGATCTTGTTAAAATGATGATTATTAAGAAGAAGGTGAAGGATCTAGGTCCCGCAAGTCAACCTTTGTCCTAAAGCGATCAATGCAGATCGATCACTTTCCAACCATTATAGAAAGGTTTGCACACTATCAGTGGCTTTCACCTTGTACTTTTAACTAAGATTATAATCTTTCCTTTGTGGAGTAATTATGTGATACCATTGCTCCTAATTATAGCATTGAACAATTTTCTATTTCCTTTTCTATGTGAGGCTGCAATGTTACTTTTTCTAGAGAGGATGTGGCTCAAATTTTAAATATTTCTATTCAAGAACCTCCATCTTTCCCTGCCATTCCTTTTGAATTTAAAAGTATTTTCTAATAATTTTCCTTTAGTTAAACTCGAGTTGAACTCATAACACATCAATGAGAAGTGTTTAAGGTTGGAAGGTCCTAATCATGTGATTAAGGGGAGTGCTCTTGTCATAAATTGAGATGCTCGTTACCGCCATCTCTATCATGAACTATTGTGTTCACCCTTATTCTCATGCCTATTTTTCTCTAATCTTTTACGGTCACTACTTAATGGTGATTCTCAACAATGAGATTACAGATCTTCTTGGTATGATCTTTAGGACCATTGTTTTTAGATCCCTTATAGCACCTTCATCAAATCTCCACTATTCTAAACTTATTTAATGGTGGACTACTACTCTTTTTCTAGATGTTTCTTTTCTATAGAGAGTAGAGGTCATCTTCTTGGCTATCTGATGAACACATTTTTGACCTATATTTTGTTATGTTTTTAAGCATTCATTTTATCTTTTATTTTATTATTTTCGTGTTTTGGAAGGTATTTTTTGTGTTTTGTAGGTTTGGGAAGAAATGTGGAAAAAGAGAGCAAAAGTGAAGCAAAAGTGTTTAAAAATGTAAGCCTTACATTGGATGTCATTCACTATGTAAGGGGGACAAACAAAGGCTTAGCAACGTAAGCCTTACATCGAGAATCAACATACTATGTAAGGGCATTTACAGCGCAAGAAAACAAGGCGCGCCGCGGCGGGAAAAACCTATGCCGCGGCGAGAGGCTCTCGGGTTGATCCTGGAAAATCATGAAAACATGGCGCGCCGCGGCATGATTATTGTGCGCCGCGGTGGGGATGTTTCTGTTTTGAACCAACGAGCCAAAATTCAACACGCGCCGCGGCGGGAAAAACCTGTGCCGCGGCGGGAGGTGCCAAAATTGCCCAGAAACCCTAAAACGCGTATTCCACTTCCTTGCCCCTATAAATACAACATTATACCTCTCCCAAACACAAGTTTTTGCAGCCAATTTCTCTCCCACCTCTGCTGCTACTGCAGCAAGGGTTTTCCACCCAAAAACCAACCCAAAATCAAGAGGAGACCCTCCATTGTTGAAGCTACTCCAAGGATTTGAGAAAGAGGATCAATCAAGTTCAAAGATTTGGAGCTAGAAGATTCATTGGGGTATTTTTAGTGTAATATCTTTTTCTTCTCTGATTTTGTGGTTTGTCTCCATGACTAAATTGATTGACACCAATTTAGTTATGGTTGGCTAATATATGTATATTGGGATGTTAGTATTGCTTCCAATGATTGGAAGAACAATTTTGTAATTTAATTATATATGATTTGGATTTATTTCTTGTTCATGTTCTTATTATTTTCTGATTGTGAATTGATGGTGGACCAAACCTTAGTTTGTGATTAGAAAGAATATTTTAGAATTAGGCATTAGAAACGCCATCTTTGCTTAATTGTGCATTATGAACAAGAGCCTAAATTGATTGCATTGATTTGTGTTAGTTTAGGTGGTTAGAATTATTTCCTTGAGCTAATTCCGATTGATTAGTTAATGATCCGGGCCAAAGACGTTAATTAGTTGATCGTAGTGAAAATTGCCATTGATTTGGGATTTTCTAGGTTTAGCGGAAAAATCATTAAATCCAACTTCTAATTGAATGCTTAATTTGTTTTTGCCCTGAATGGATAGCAAACTAATATTTCCAATTACATCCATCATCCTCCCCTTGGTTGTGATCACTTTTATTTTCATTTTATTTTAGTTTTCAATTTAATTCCGAATTTACGATCTGTTCTTCAATTGACAACTGTTAGAATGTTTAGGATTGTTTGTTCGACTAAATAAGAAAATAGATAACGTTTTAAAACCACAGCAATTCCTTTGAGAGACGATCTTGGGAGTATACTTGTCGCTTACTATAAGTGACTCGTGCACTTGTGAGCTTATATAAAATACAAAATTTGACTATCAAGTTTTTGTGCATCAAGTTTTTGGCGCCGTTGCCGGGGATTTGGCGTTTTAAAGTGTTTATTTATTTTCTATTTAGTTTGTTTTTCGTATTTCTTGATTTTTGTGATTTCTTTTTATTTTTGTGAATTTGTTAATTTTTGTGTTTTGTTTTGTTATTTTTAGTTTGTTAGTTATTTTTATTTGTTTGAGTCATTTGTTTTTAGTTGTTTATTTTATTTCTATCTTTTTCGTTATTTTTTTTTCTCTGGGATATATATTGTGGTGCTTTGATTTCTTTGTTGTTTTTGTTAGTATATGAAAGGTACCGTTCATAGACTACATCAACATATTCAAAAGAGCACTTAATCAAGCTGGATACTGATATCCAAGAGCTAACAAATATGGAGGTATGTGGAATTTGTGGTTTATATGGACATAATGCTAATGTTTGCACTTTTGCAGGTGATTACCATATGTCTACTAACCGGAACTTCGAACCTAATGAGGGATGTCGCCTACCTTGGAATGATCCCTATACCTATATTTCCGAGTTGGAAAATCACCAAAATTTTTATTGGGAAGCAAACACTAACCCACCCTATGCCTCATACCCATATTTCAATCCTTATGACCTACCCATTCACCCTACGAGACCAACCTTGGAGGATACCTTGAATACTTTTATTCAAGTTAGTTTAGAAAACCAAGAGAAACGTAATCAAAGGATGGATTTCTTAGAGGATTCTATGATAAGGATTGCAATGCAAATTGGGCCACTAGCGGAACAACTTCTACCACAAGAAGAGTTGCCCAATCAAGATCATCAAGTTTTTAATCCTTATGACCAACCCATTCACCCTAAGCAACCAACCTTGGAGGATACCTTGAATACTTTTATTCAAGTTAGTGTAGAAAACCAAGAGAAACGTAATCAAAGGTTGGATTCCTTAGAAGACTCTATGATAAGGATTGAAATGCAAATTGGGCAACTAGCGGAACAACTTCTAGCACAAGAAGAGTTGCCCACTCAAATTGAGCAAATGAAGGATGACACAATCCTTCAAAGTGGTAAAAATTTTGAAAATATTTATTTTCCTGAAATTTTTAATGATTTACCACTTTGTGTAGAAAATTCAGATGGGGAGCAAGCAATTCTCAAAGAAGGTCAAGTTGAGGAAAATCAAATTCTACAACCTTCTAAGGAGAACAAGGAGGAATTCTCTGTACCTCCTTTACCACTCAAAGAACCTAAGACTTGTACGTCCCCAAATCCTTCTCCTTACTACTTCCACCAGAAAGTGTGTGCTGTGCTTCATAGGAAACAACTACCGAGATGGAAGGATACGCTTAATGACATACTAGCTCGGAAAATTGATATCACACACTTCAAGATTTTTGATGATGGTGGATAGGAGTGGATTAACAACGTCTTGCTAAGACGTTAAAGAAAGCGCTTGGTGGGAGGCAACCCACTATTTTAGGTAATATTTTTCTTTTTCTTATCATTTAGTTTATTTTTCTATTTGTTCCTTTTAAATGCTTTTCTGAACATGTGCGTAGTTGAAAACATTGAGGACAATGTTTAGTTTAGGTTTGGGGGTACAAATAGGTCCAATAAAAACTTTTTGATATAAAACTATCATGCCTTCTTGTTAATTTAAAGTGAGTAATTGAATCTTTATACATGTTTTGTTTGATTTCTTGTACATATTCAAGGTTAGTTATAAAAGTTAGTTTTTGTTCATAGTTCATACTTCATGCTTTTTAATATTGAAATTGAGATGAGCCCAAATTTTGTGTTTAAGAATCAAATAGTGGAGACTACCTTGTGAGATGATTGTTGAGCCATTAACGTTTTATTCTGAGAGTTAATCATTATTCTACTCTTTTAAACACTTTTCTTATTATTTCAAATTGTTAGAACATCTCTATAGGTTTTTGCATTGAATGTTAGGATTTTCAACATCTAATGAAGAATCATAGGTTTAATTGTATGCTTAGATTAAATGATTTGAGTAAAATTTTAAGTGTTTGCCTATTTCATTCATGCTTGACTTTAAAAGATTTAAGGGAAAATAAAAAAATAAAAAAATAAAAAATAAAAAAAATAAAGTTTGCCATTCACAAAATACACATGTATGTGGGTCCATAAAAAAATCATGACCCTTAAGTTCTTCAAATGGTGAAATGGTTAATACAAAAAGAAAAAAAAAATAAATAAATAAAAAAAATAAAAAAAAAAGAGGAAATAATTTCTCTTAAAGTCAATGCATTTTCATTCATTCTAGGGCATACACTTGAAGTTTTTACTTGAGGATTTTAATTGATGCATGAGATTAGTAATGTGATTTCTTCATAAATCCTATCATTTGATTCCTTTCATGAGATCAATGTTATACACTTTTTGAGCCTTTCTTGTTTAATCATATGCGAATCTATTAGCTCATTTCTTTACATAACTTCTATTTGCATATACTTTGTTGAGTGTTTGAACCCATAGGATCAGTGTGATATTAAGAGTGAATTTTTTATCTTGTGAGGAGTAGAGTTGAAACGAATTTAGATTCTTAACACTAGGTTTGGGGGAATCAATGTTGATATATATTTTTTTTTAGTATTGGAGTATGCACTTGTGATACAAAACTGATTTGCATGATGAATCCTTAATGTGTTAAGATAATTGGATGAACTTATGTAGGAGTTTCGATTATAAACTAAGAATAAACTGAAGCATGAGAAATTTTGTTGAAATAAGTTTGTAGTTTTTATTTGTAGCATTGTTATTTGTCATTTTAGTTTTTCTTTTAGTTGGATGTTTGTGGGAATCATCACTGAAAACCCTCACGAGACTTTAACTCGTCCACTAGGGCAACCTAGGGGTTTAAAGGCTTGTTGCATATGCTAAATGCAACCGTGATAATCTACGGAAGTGATTTAGGTTAGTATAGTTTAATTTTAGTTTTGCTAGAGGACTAGCAAAATGTAGGTTTGGGGGTATTTGATGAACACATTTTTGACCTATATTTTGTTATGTTTTTAAGCATTCATTTTATCTTTTATTTTATTATTTTCGTGTTTTGGAAGGTATTTTTTGTGTTTTGTAGGTTTGGGAAGAAATGTGAAAAAAGAGAGCAAAAGTGAAGCAAAAGTGTTTAAAAATGTAAGCCTTACATTGGATGTCATTCACTATGTAAGGGGGACAAACAAAGGCTTAGCAACGTAAGCCTTACATCGAGAATCAACATACTATGTAAGGGCATTTACAGCGCAAGAAAACAAGGCGCGCCGCGGCGGGAAAAACCTGTGCCGCGGCGAGAGGCTCTCGGGTTGATCCTGGAAAATCATGAAAACATGGCGCGCCGCGGCATGATTATTGTGCGCCGCGGTGGGGATGTTTCTGTTTTGAACCAACGAGCCAAAATTCAACACGCGCCGCGGCGAGAAAAACCTGTGCCGCGGCGGGAGGTGCCAAAATTGCCCAGAAACCCTAAAACGCGTATTCCACTTCCTTCCCCCTATAAATACAACATTATACCTCTCCCAAACACAAGTTTTTGCAGCCAATTTCTCTCCCACCTCTGCTGCTACTGCAGCAAAAACCAACCCAAAATCAAGAGGAGACCCTCCATTGTTGAAGCTACTCCAAGGATTTGAGAAAGAGGATCAATCAAGTTCAAAGATTTGGAGCTAGAAGATTCATTGGGGTATTTTTAGTGTAATATCTTTTTCTTCTCTGATTTTGTGGTTTGCCTCCATGACTAAATTGATTGACACCAATTTAGTTATGGTTGGCTAATATATGTATATTGGGATGTTAGTATTGCTTCCAATGATTGGAAGAACAATTTTGTAATTTAATTATATATGATTTGGATTTATTTCTTGTTCATGTTCTTATTATTTTCTGATTGTGAATTGATGGTGGACCAAACCTTAGTTTGTGATTAGAAAGAATATTTTAGAATTAGGCATTAGAAACGCCATCTTTGCTTAATTGTGCATTATGAACAAGAGCCTAAATTGATTGCATTGATTTGTGTTAGTTTAGGTGGTTAGAATTATTTCCTTGAGCTAATTCCGATTGATTAGTTAATGATCCGGGCCAAAGACGTTAATTAGTTGATCGTAGTGAAAATTGCCATTGATTTGGGATTTTCTAGGTTTAGCGGAAAAATCATTAAATCTAACTTCTAATTGAATGCTTAATTTGTTTTTGCCCTGAATGGATAGCAAACTAATATTCCCAATTACATCCATCATCCTCCCCTTGGTTGTGATCACTTTTATTTTCATTTTATTTTAGTTTTCAATTTAATTCCGAATTTACGATCTGTTCTTCAATTGACAACTGTTAGAATGTTTAGGATTGTTTGTTCGACTAAATAAGAAAATAGATAACGTTTTAAAACCACAGCAATTCCTTTGAGAGACGATCTTGGGAGTATACTTGTCGCTTACTATAAGTGACTCGTGCACTTGCGAGCTTATATAAAATACAAAATTTGACTATCAAGTTTTTGTGCATCACTATCATTTCTGACGTATTATATGTCTTACTTCTACTAAGCCTTCTATCCAGTCCTCTCAAAGTTCCTCTACTTCTACAAACACACCTACTCCTGTTGTCTCTTCTACTCCATCCAGTCATCAATTTGCAAACATTGATCTATTCAGACATGAGGTTGCTTTTATGCGTTATGAGTTGAATGTTGTTTAGACTTGACTCAATGAGTTTGGACAAGAGTTTGGGTTCCTCAAGTAGACCATTCTATATATGATTGATAGGATCTTCAGATTGGAAGGCCCTTTTACTAGACATTATTTTCATAGGTCCTCTACTTCTAGACCCTTGATTAGACCTGAACATAGTAGAGGAGGTTCTAGAGCTCATCCTGATGTACCTGCCAGAGAGAACACTGATTCTCTTATGCGTTTGTTTGATGATGTTCTCATTGACTCTAATTTCCTTGATTTCTCTTTTCCGCTAACCCTAAAGTTGATGGATCCAAACTCAGTAGAACTACAAGGGACAAGCGAGATGATGGAGCTAATTCTTGATCTTTTTCTATTTTCTTTCTTGTATTTCTTTTTTTAACTGATTGTACTTCAAAAAAATTTATTTATAAAAAGAGATTGCGTTACTTTGTGTTTTGCTTTTATTGTGTTTGCTTGTTTTTTCATTTTTGTTGTTGTATGCATTAATTCTTCTATGCTATGTTGCATGTGTGTATAGGATTATTACATACTTTTCTACATTCTCTCCCTTATATAGGAGTATTTCTTTGACTTTTTATGTTAAAAAGTGGGACAAGTTTGTGTAGCACAATGTTTTTACTACACTACATGAGGATGTGAGTGTAGGTTTCATTGTATTTTGTGTTTCTGACTTGCATGCATTCAGTAAGAGTGTTGTATGAAGCAAGGAAATTTGTTATAGTTGTTGCAAGTTTTTTTGTGCTTAGCACATTAGTGTGTACCTGTGTGGGAATAACACAATAGTGTTTGGTTAGACTACAAGTATGTCCGCATGATATGTTCATGGGTATGTGTTGTTTCGTGTATGCAAGATATAGATATAGCTATAGACCTTACAACTTAGTGGGAGCTCGAGTTCAGACATGCAATTTGGAGTTAGTATCAAGATGAATGTATTGATTTATGAAGATGGGTAGAGCACAACAAGATAGATGCATTAAAAGTAGGTGTGTTGGGGGTATTTGGGTTGTGTAGGAGTTTGTTCATATAACTAAACTTCTTTATGTCATCTTGCAAGAATATATTATGTTTGATGTCTATTTGTATAAGTTGTGCAGTATTTTGCAATGAAAAAGCCAAAGGGAAAAATTGTAAGTCTTATAAGTCATTTGTGTCTTTGTTTACATTCTTACGTGCAAAACACGGAGTTTGTTTTATTTTACTTATTGTTCTGTGAACCTCTTTGTAAGGTCAATTAATAACCGTTCAGTATTACACACACTCATAAAAAGCTTAACACTTTGTATGTTTTCATGATACACATATCACAGGGTGGTTGGAAGCATGTAGTTGCATGCTAAGTTGTATTTTTACTTGCATTTATTTTTACACCAAAAAGGAATTTTTGGAAAAATATTTGAGCTATTTTTGAAATAAAAATGACAATTTTGGGTGCGCTTGTTGTGTGATCATTGGATGCTCGCTGAGGTGTCAACAAGGCGGTGACGAAGGGGGCCAGTGAGGCTGGTAGCTTTTACCCTAGTCCTGGTGGCTTATATCCTCATGTAATCCTAGAGGGTTCATTGATGTCTTGTCGAGTATCTAATGGAGGGTCATCAAACTCACTAGCAACTCAAGAGTTTGCAATATATTCTCCCATAATTTCAATTTTTTAGTTATTATAAAACGTGGTGAAAAGCTATCAAATTGAAAATTTGATATTTTTGTGAGAAAATTATTTTTAATTTCCATATGATTAATATATTGAGTGTAATTCTGTATTAGTGATTCATGATTTTGATATTAAGTATCAGTGATACGAGAAAACATTTTTAGTGAAGAAGCAATTTTGGGTGGGTTAATTAAACTAAATTAAACATGGGAATGAGATTTTAGATTTGTATGCTAGGTACATGGGAATGAGATTTTCCATTACCCTAGGTTTTCATTATATCAACAGTTAGTGATTGTACCACAATAGGTGGTCGTGTGTCTTCGGAGGACAGCCAGATTCATTGGTCGATCGCAGTTGTTGTAGAGACAATAGTAGCCTAGGCACAATTGAGGGTGACTCTAACTAATAAAGGTATTAGCATATATTTCTAAGTTGTATAATTGTGGATTTATATTTAGTAAATTGCTTGCTACTAAGTTGTTGCCTTACCTCTTCCTCCTCCATAACTCTATAGTTAGCGGATTGGTACTTGTCTTGCACAGGCCGAGCCCTATCTTGTCTTTGTCATTAATCATTCAATTGGTTTCTATCGATTTTTTTTTTGAATCCTTTACCGTGTGTTAACTCCATGTTCGTCCTAGATAGTTAGGGTTGAATCATGTAGGTCCGATCATCCAACTCTTGAGGGATCATGTAAAATTGTTAAGTTTTTCGTAGAAGTCCTAAGGTTGCCAAGGTACTAAGTGAGCTTATCCAAAGTTCTAGGGACCTTAAATGTGTTCTCCCAAGATTGCAACAATGATAAGTGTGATCTCCCAAAGTCACCCAAATGCATGGTGCATCCTCTTTAGGTTGTCAAAATGCTAAATGCATTCTCCAAAGGTAGTTCAAGAGCTAAGTGTGTTCTCTCAAGATTGCAAGGTTGCTAAGGGTACACTTCCACTCCAAGTTCCAAAGTAAATGGAAGATCAACCATAATAGATATAAAATCTTTCCCATAAATAAGCAATAAATAAAATGCAAAGTAAAGTATGGAGCATAAATGTCAAAAGGAAAGTGTTGATCTTCATTTATTTCAAGTCTAATGCTTCTAGGGATACAAACTAGAGACCAAGTTCTAACACTTTGGCTATAAAAAAAGAACTACGAACTACAAAGTAAAGACAATATAAAAGAGGTCTAAGACCTATGCTCTGTTTTGATCATCCTCATCAGCATCCTCCAACAACAAAACTATGATTGGTTTCCCTAATTGCCTCTTGAGTCTTGATAGCTGTTTAGGGCTGGATCTCACTCCTAGTTTGCTAGTAGATGTGGTCTCACTCCCATCAACATTTGAGTTGTCAACATATTCACTATGCCAACATATTCACTATGCTCAGCACTAGTCTTAGTGAAGTCTGCAAAGTTGCAATGGTTAAGATCTAACTCCGGGTACACCTTTTTGAACCTTTTCTTAGCTGATTCAAACCCATTAGCCCAAGAAACTCTTGTATCAACTTTGAAGTCCTCTGAGTTAAGGTACTCATCTATAGCTTCCTTAGCCACTACCTTTAGTTGGGTAGTCAGTCTTTACTTCTTAGCTCTTACCCTCTCCAATTTAGACCTTTACAGGGCTAGCGCTTCCTAAAGTTGGTTCCTTGCAGTCTCAGAAACCTCATAAGCCTTCTTAGAGGCTTCTTGAAATCAGCTTGCGTCTCAAATGCATTAGCGATCTGCTACCTTCTTAAGAACACGCTTTAGTGAAGCCAAGGCTTGATCTCTCTCAGATATAGCTGCATAGGCATCATTTGCTATGAGTTGATGAAAAGTATAGGCTTCATTGAAATACTCCTCAACAACAATTCTAAGTATTTTGGACTTCTCCATCAAACTTATAGTGCCAATACTAGTTAATTAGTCCAATAATGGGTGTTGCAGAAAAAGAGACAGGGGATGGTGAGCAGGAAGAACTCATGTGGAACCTCTTCCTCACATCGAGCATCTTAGTCACTATGGTCCCCTCAGCCTAACAAGCTGCAGCTGGGTGTGCTTTTTCCTCCCAAGCACGTCCCCTCCACTATTTTGAGAGCTTTTTCCTAAGTGCTAAGATGCAAACTAGTATGTGTTAGTAACTGGGCCCTTCTATGAAGTAATGTGGTGGGAAGTCATCTCTGCACTGCACATGAAAAGAAAAGTGAGTAATATAAAGTTACTTACTAAGTACAACAAGTGTAATCCAAAGCACATACCTTTGGAAGGGGAATGGTCTAGAGTCTCAAGTGTAGAAGAGAAGAGCTACAAACCCTATTACAAAATCCTCTCAATGATAACCAACCTCTCATGGCTACGGCCTCTGGGGGCTAAAGCAAATAGCCTCTATATGAATGTCTACATCTTGTTAGTAGACCTAACCCATTTCCAATGCACTTCAACAAAAGGAAAAATGGTAGTAAGAGAAGTAATAAGAAAAATATGGTCTTAGAAGAGTATGTTGGACACATGCAAGTAGCTCATCATTGAGCACAAACTCAGTAAGAGTACAGCCAAGTTCAAAACGGGCTACATTTTAAGCGCTAGTCATAATGAACTAGTAAAAGAGCCATCCTTTATTGGACTTAGGAAAATCTTTGATAAACTTTTGATTATCAAAGGGCCTTATGCTGAACTAACCTCAAATTACAGCCTGAGCATAATATATAGACTGAAACTCCTTCAGAGTAATTTCTCTACCATGCCCTCTCCATAGAATGTAGCAAGACATCAAAATTTTTCATACATTGGGAGGGAATTATCTTAGAGGTGTTTCCACTTTGCACAGGAATTACCGAACCAATGGCTAGAAAGGAACTATGAGACTAGCAAAGAGTTAGTCTATAACGATAGTAATTCCCCATAAGAGGGACTGCTTGGAACAACATCACGCTTAGGAAGGATAATTCCAATATCGTTGAAAATCTCAAACATTTTCCTTAACTTGTCCAGAATGGGTTTGGTAGTAGTCACCAACAGAAAATCAACTTCATATCTTGGGTTGGACTTAGAGTCAAAATCAGGAATTCCCTCAAGAATACCTTCATTAGCAACATAACTTGAAGTTTCATTAGAAATGACTGGGTCACGATGAGAAGGGAAATTAGATTGGGGTATGGAATTGGAGATGCCGTCATCGTTAGTGTTGACCATGAAATCTTCGACTGGTGCCACACTACCAATTAATCATCCAGTTCAGAGCTGCGAATAGCTGGTTGCTTTAGGCCTTAGGTGGCCAGCCACTTAACTTCCTAGTTGGATTGCCAGTTAGTCCTCCTGGCTGATCGACTAACCTAGTTCCTACTGCGTCCATCATCGTGGTTCATCCTAATTTCCCTATAGGACCCTCATTTTATATTCTACTTATTGAGAGTCATCTTCACCTAGGTTCCTACTTTCATCATCCTTCTTGAGTCCCTTTCTATGATGGTGTCTATGATGATCGATTAGTCTATGCTCTACTGTTAGACGTGGAATCTCCAGAGACATGGATTGTAGGGGGATTTCGAACTCTTGGCTCCTAATTAAGAAAAAACATAGACAGCCCTTCAGACAATGTCTTGGCCTACTAGTTTGGGTCCACAGAGAATAAAAAAATTGCTAAAGGTGCATGTGTTTTTGTTGTTCTTGGTGTTTATGTAGAAATTCAAGGCCTACTAAAGAAAAGTTAAAAAATAAAAGGTTTAATCCACTTACCAAGGATGGGCTGAAGCAAAATTTAGTTCTCTATTTCTTCTTCTATAAATCTCTAACTTTTGCTTACTTAAAGAGTGATGAGTGCAGTTGAGAGTGACCAAGTCTATACATAGATTAGGTTGGCTCAATCTCAACCTCCCATCAACTAGCTATCCAAGGGTACAAATACGAGGATGATCTAGCAAAATAAGGCGTATAAACTATCAAACTTGGGAAGTCAAACATGCAAACTTGTAGTTGACTTTTTCCTTTAACTTTGACCAACCACAACCGTTCAACCGAGACTCCAATTGAGATATGTAAAAACTTGTTGGAAAGCTTGTGACCTCAAGATTAATTTGAGACAAAGATATTTGGGGTACCTACTGTATAACTCAGTCAAAACATTTCATAGCCAACTATCACTAAGCCCCTATACCTAGGCAAGAGAACGAGACCACCTACCACGCCCAAAAGCAGCCCAGGTGGCCTAAGGGGCTTTTGTTGCATAGTAAAATCACAAGATATATGTGGCCTTATTTGATTGATCCGCAACGACCTTAAAAAGTCAAATAAGTATAGTTAGTGCACAATCAAGTATATCTTTTATTAATTAATTAAATATATATATTAATGAGTTATGGAAGTGATTAATATATTAAATAATTTAGTCTAATTAATTCAATATTTAAATTAATATTATAATTTAAATATTAATTAAGTAATGTTGATTATTTATGATAATATCATTCGCCAAAACCTATAAATAGATTCGCATAAACTTAAAAAGTATGCATAAACTCACCACTCAAACTCTATCAAATTCTTTATAATATTAGATTTTCTCTCATAAACTGACCTTAAGATCAGAGTGAATATAGCCCCCCATTTGTTGTTTTCTCTGACGTGTCTTCTAATGACTTGCAAGTCGACATATCTAGAAAAGGTGACAATACAAAAGTTGGTTTTAACATATCTTATTTCAGAAATTGTATGTTCACAATATGTCCCTTTAATCAAAAATTGGAACATCTATTATTTTTTGTCAAACAACACTGCTTCTTAACCATTAATCCGCTACATTTTTGTCTTAATCTCGAACATTAATTAAATATGAAGAAAAAAGTTCCAATGAAAAAAAATCCAATCTAGATGTTCATAGCCATCAACTTTGCTTGTTCATATAATTTGTTTTCCTTTATAAATAATAGATGTTCAAGGTTAATATAAAGGTGTAATGGATTGATATGTAAGAATCATAGTTATTTGATGTAAAAAAAAAAAAAGCGATACATGTGATAGTTTTTTATTGAAGGAACATATGGGACATACAATTTGATACAAAACATCCAGAATCAACAAAACATAATTACCAAACTTATAACTTCATACCCAATGTAACAATATAAAGACAAAAAAAAAAAATACCTACTTACCACATAATTGAGAATATGACTAGACTTAGCAAGATCTTCGACAATCATCTTTGCTAGAGTTTTAGCAACCATTGCTGACAATCTGGGTCAAGTTTTGGTGGCCACTACAAGAGCATATGTAAGGTTTTACATTTGGCATGATAAAAAATATTTAAGGTCTTACAGTTGGAGCATATGTAACACATTACGTATCTTTTCTAAACATATTTAGGGTCTTACATCAAATGAGGGTCACCAAAACTCTACAAGGTATCCGAAAATTCACCAAGGTTGTTGGAACTCTGGTGTGGGATTTCCATATGTAAGGCTTTAAATTCGAACTAAAAATATGTAAAGCTTTACATCCGGAGCATATGTAGCACATTACATATCTTTCTTAAAAATTTGTAAGGTCTTGCACTCCGTGACAATTATTGGAACTCCTCTAAGGTCTTTGGACCTCTAGTGGAATCACTAGCAACGATCACTGGAACTCAGGTAGTAACAGTTGTCGGTGGTGGCTAATGTGGATCTTGTTGAGATTAATCATATTGTCATTTTATTGAAATTATGTAATAAGGATATTTTCATATTTATATTGTGTCATTAGTATAAAGTTGTGAGTTTATGATTTATTGCTAGGTTAGAAAAATTGATCAATAAAACAAATATGTGGCCATTTAACCTGATTAAACTTTTATAGCACCGCACAATTACCTTTTTCAAATCCTCTCATTGTAACATTGTCACATTAGTTAGTCGCTTATAAAGTTTAATACATTTAGTCCATTATCTTTAAACTTAGATTAATGTGTTAAACTTGGAAATATATTGAACATAATATTACAAAAATAAATAAGCAATTGAAGTGTAGAATTCAACAAAGTGAAGGGACCAATTTTTTAGTTAAGCCTTAGATTTATTTACAGGCTTGACATTTTTCTAATGAGTTCTTTGGTTCAAATACCCCTTTCCTTGTATATTATTTGGTAGAACAAAAATAATCTTATCAATTAAATTTGTTTAAAAATAAAATATTTATTTTAATAAGCAACTTAACAACATGAAATGTGGAGGCAATTCACAAAATATTTAGAGAATATTTAATCAATGCCCTCCTTCAAATGGTTGCTTTTAATTTTAATGATTAATACTTTTGAACACATATTTAAAAATATTATTTTCGTATATGCAATTAAAAGTATAAATATTGACAAAAATTCAATAATTCTAGCGATAGACGACGACCTCTTGAACACCAAAATTATGCTTTCGTTGAAAAAATTTATACCATGAATAATACTCTTGAATATCTGATCAAATAAAAAAAATAAGTGTAAATTAATGAAGGGATAAAAAATTACTGTATATGATTGAAAAAAAAAAAAATTTATTGTATAAGTGGGTCGAAGAAAAACTGGTCAAGTATTCAAGTTAGAATTTTCTTGAAGGATACTTTGTTGCAAATAGTTTGCCATATGTTTTAATTGTCATATGTTCAACGGTGTGAAATTTAGAAATAAGATGTAGATAAAATTGTCGAAGCAAATAAAATTTAAATTTGTGAATGTGAGACGTTGATCGAGAATGGAGTAGAACTAGGAAGAATGAAAAAGGAAATGTTGGACGGTAAAAATAATCAAATATGCGTAATACCATTTAACTGGTGCACACTAACATTAAAAATCAAATAAGTATAATTAATGCACATAAATCTTAAATAAAATATATATTAAAAACTCAAATTGTGGTTATTAATTATTTTAAATAATTTTTATTAATTTCTTTAATATTTAAATTATATAATAATTTAAATATTAATTAATATATACGAGTTATTTACAAAAATGCATCCGCTAGAAGCCTATAAATAGGAGTGATACCATAAACTAACCACTCTATTTCTCTCCAACTCCCTCTAATCTTCTAATCTTAGTCTTTTTCTTTTAGAAACTAATTAAGCATCGCATTAGATATGATACTCACTAATATCGTTCTTTTAATATGATTTTTCAGTGACTTACTGGTGAACACGTTCAAAGAACATGACGGAATAAATATCGACTTCAATAAAGAAGAAATTAGGTTTTGGGATCGAACAATTTTGAAATTAAAAAGAGGACTGATAATTGGGAAAAAAACTGATTGAGTTCAAATTTAAGTAACTAAAATAAATTTACAATCAAACTAAATAGGAATTTTGTAAGACAATCAATCTTAAATCTCATTTGAAATGATAATATGAAAATCAAATACTTTATTTCATTATTAAGTCGCTTAGTTTTTAAATTTTTAGGGCATTTTTGGATGGTGGAATGGAATATTATTCTCTTTTTTTTATTTATTATTATTTACATTTGCATCTTTTAATATCAGAAATTGTAATTCTATAAAAACACAATTTCCTTTGTGAGATGAAATAAGATTTTTTCATTAAATGAGAAAAATAATTATTTCTTCACTCAAATGATTGTGATTCTAATATACTTTTACCGAAGGACCTTTTTAATTACTAATAAGATTATCCTCATTGGCTTTTAGCTAGAAACGGAAGCTACTTTGAAAAAGCTGAACATGAATTACATTTCGTATCCTTAGTATTCTATCCTTATAAATTTGTATTTTTTATTTGGTAATTTCAATTTTTGTGAACAAAGCACATATAATCTCTTATTCAATCAACTCAATATTGTTCCATTTAACAAAAGGTACACGTTTAACCAATTTTAGAATGAAAAAAAAAAAAACCTAATTTATAGAAGGGTAAATTTTTAGTTTGTCTTTTCTCAAATTTTTTTATTTATTTATTAAATTTCATTACAAAAACATTCCATATCACCCTAATAACCATGTTCACCTTCACTATCTTCTTTGTGCTACCCTTTAGATTACTTAATTATTTTGCCAACCAATCACATTTCATAGTTTGTTGCAAAACAATTAAAAGATGTAATTTTATCGAGACTAAAGTTAGACCACCACTAAGTCATTTGAAGCACCATCTTTGCTCATGATTGCCAATACCATCAGCTTATTCCCTAAGTGTCAATGGTACTTGAAGTGCATAATTGATAATTTTTGCACATTTTCTAATTTTGGTAAATTTTGAGGGAGTTTTTGGGATGAAAGTCATATTATAGAAGTTGTGTTTTACACTGGTTGATTTGGTTAAATGGGCGTGTACAACGGTGGATCTTTCTAAGAAGATAGTGGGTTTTTTATTTTTATTTTTTTAACTAAACCCTAGCTCAAAATGTCATATATTTATCATTTTGGTAAGGGTTTTTCACTCACAATCATTTTTTTCACGTAGTCTCTCTCGTCTCTCTTATTATCTCTGGTTTTCACTCTTGCCATTAATGCTTTAGGATTTATTTATTGATTGTGGTTCTTCAGGTCTCATTTTTAGAGGCTGATAGACGTTGTGTGTTTGTCTTGAGTCTCTATTTTTACGTTTTGAATCAAATCCTTATACATTGTATTTGTAACCTTGAAGTTTTACATAGGGGATGATTTTTTTCTCCCTTCTTGTGGACGTAGGAAACGAACCAAGTAAAAAATCCTTGTATTTTTTCTTTACTTTTATTCCTTTAATTACTGTTTTGTAACGTTTGAACTGGTTTCAATATTTCTTGTTTTTTAATTAATCAATTTTTTGTTACTGAAATCTTATAACATGTTTATATTTAAACTATAAATTTTTAACACGATCAATCGAATCCATTATTATTGTGCATCCGTGTGAATATGTAACTATTATTTTAAAAAAAAAATTCTGCTCTTAAAATTATTTGTTAATGTTGTAAATTATTATTGAATAAGTCATTAGAATCTTGAAATGGAAAACAAAATGTAAATAGTCAACTTAAAGAAATGCGTAGCTAAAACCTTTTACCCAACTTAGATGGAGAGATATCATATATTGATCAGGCTAGTGGGACCAGCCAACAAACTTCATGAGATGTACTTGTGTCAAAATGTTATGAGCTATTGACAAACAGTATCTACAGTCAGTCAAAATGTTACAAGCAATTCAAAGATTTGAGCATATATAAAGCAGAAAAAAATATAAATATAAAATAAATAAAAAATAAATATAAAAATTAAAAAATAAATAATTAAAGTAAAGTAAAAAAAATTAAAAAATTAAATAAAAATATTATAATTCTTATTTATTATAATATTGAAAAATTACACTAATATGTACATGGATAATAAACTAAAATTTTTATTCTAATAAAATAACTTTAAATTAATAAAAATATATTAAAATAATTACTTAATATTTTAATTATAATAATTTTTCACAACAATAATGAAACGAACTATTAATTTAATATTTAATTTTTAATGTACCACAGTTCGATCGTTTTCACGTTCATTTTCTTTTCGAGTCGGTGGTTTAATCCTCACCTTTTATGCTCATTGCCACATTGACTCAGCCGATTCTTCCAAATTAATAAAAAATTATTTATTTAATTTTTTTTTCAAATGATTGTGCAAATAAAAGTTTGTACTCACTTTCTCGTATCCTCCGTCCAAATTCGATCTCCTTTTTCAACTGTAAGGTTAACAGCTAATTCTTGACCCTCTAGACCCACCTAGAGCCATATTGGCCGTAATTCCAGAGCCATATCAGCCGAAATTCCAGAGCCATATCGGCCGTAATTCCATTCTATTCTATGTCGATGCCCATATCTCACACAAATTCAACATCACGAAAACTTGTTTTATCTTATTATGTATCCGTACATCATTAATAATGTCAAATTTTTACCACCGACCCTCAACCTTAGATCCGCTTGTTCATCATACCCATTAGGGTGACAACACGACAATGCAACACAGACACCAAAGAATTTTTTTTTTTTTATATAATATATTGTAGGTTTTTTATAAATTTAAATGGGATGTCTATTTGTCTAATATTAATTCTTATTTTTTGAAAATTAATAATCGAAATTTATCTATTTTAACATGTAATATATACAACGGTTATATAAGAATTTCTCGACACCAGCACAACTTTTTTTTAATTATATTTAATTAATAATTATATGAATATAATATGATTAATGTGAGAACACCGTACAATAATACAATGCAAACACAATTAATATTACAAGATTGTTACCCCAAAACCAATACATATAGTTAAAGAACTTCGAAAAAGAAATAACTATCTCATTTACTTAAAGATTTAAAACATAGGTTGATCCTCGTTTATGTATAATTACGTTTTGACATTGATTCATAATAATAAAAAGAAAAGATAAAAAAAAAAAGTTTTGCCATTAATTAAAAGCAGAGGTGCAAAAATGGTCCATTTTTTTAAAATTGATTAAAATTTTTGTAATTATTGGGTCATTAACTAATAATAGTTATATTATTATAATGAGTACATTTAATTATATAATTATTAAAAATAAGTGCTTAATGTCCCATAATTTTTTAAACTATTAGACTAAATTAAATTTTTTACACTAAAATTTATAATTTTCATAAATAATTAGACTAAATATATCTCATCATAAATTATAGAACAAAATTATTTATTTTTACATAATTTCAATATTTCTAGGACCCTTTTCCCATTGATTTAAAGTTAGTAAATTTTTATAAAATTACGAACAACCCTTCAATTGTGTCCTTTTTAATTTATTTTTTCACATAAGATAGAAATATGCATAAAAGCCGAACCAAAATGTGCCATAGAATCTTGATAAAGTTATCTTATATTATACCCTAATTTTTAACAAATAACAGCTCATTTTTTTTTTTTTGGTCTCATTTTTAAATAGCATAATTATTTATTAAAAAAAAAAAACAGCTTTACTGTATGTCAACTTTTTCTCAATTCATATATACCTAATTATCAAGTGTATACTACTTGTACGACTATACAATTGAACATGATCGACATGTTTGTTACATTGTATTAAATATTATGTATAACTTATATATAGTCATATATTTGGCTATGAAATCAGATAGTATTATATAGTGTACAAATCGTAGGATTACGTAGAAATTTTGTACGATTAAAAGGTGTGGGTCTAAACTTTACTAGACAATCAACTTTGTCTGTTAGAATTTTCAATTATAAAATTATGTCTTAACTTTTTCTTTTATTTCAAATTAAAAATAATATTTTTTTTTATTTTTAAGCATGTAATAAAAATATAAAAATGAATTAAAATATTTATTTAAATAAATTTTATAATAAAAAATTATTTTAAATATAAATTGTTTGAGTAAAATATAATCAAGTTAATCTTATTATATTATATAATTTTTCACCAAATACTGTACAGATTAATTATAGTAAAATTAAATATAGTTTAATTAAATATGATTATATTTAACCTATCTGATATAGTACACCAAACATGGCGTAGTGAATATATCTTTAAGAAAAAAGTGTACAATTTCTTAAAAAATGGTCATATTTTATCAACAGGACCCATATTTTAAAGTGGTACGTTTTTAATTATCCACATTTATTTCTTTGGTACCTTATAAATCTAAAATTGAACAATAAACTAAAAAAATTGGGAGCTTTTTGGCAGCATACGATGAAAAGTGAGGGCATTGAAGTTTTATAAATTTAATTTTTTTTTCTTGGATACATGAAAAAAATATATATATATAATTGCCCTAAATTTTTTCTTAAATTTTTTAAATCAATTTTTAATTGAAAAAGGGTAATAATTAAAAAAATTAGAAATACTTAATTACCCTCACAATTTAAATTGACGGCATACGATGAAAAAGTGAGGGTATTTAAGTTTTCTATATTTAAATTTTTATTTTCTTTGATACATGAAAAATAAAATATATAATTTTCCTAAATTTTTCTTAATTTTTTAAATCAATTTTTAATTAAAAAAGGATAATAATTAAAAAAATCAGAAATACTTAATTACCCTTACATTTTCATCACATGCACAAATCCAACTTTTTTGTTTTACCACTTAGTTTTGGACTTACAGAGTACCAAAAAGTAAATGTCAGTAAAAAAAAAAAAAATACCATTTGAAAATACAATTACAAATATATTAAAAGTATTTATTATCACATTTTAATATATATAAATTTATTTATTAAAATATAATTAATTCATGAATAAGGCAAATCAACAAAACTACCAATGAATTTTTATGATTTGTGAAATCAATCACTTAACTTTTGATCGAGACAAACGTACCATCAACATCATAATAAGTGTTATAAAAATAAGGGCATTTGTCTTCCAAAAACCCATGGAGTGACAAAGTGCAGTTTCGTAGCCCCCATCTATCGGTGCATTTTGTAGCTTACTACTAATTTAGCTTAGTCTTATGTAAGTTATAATTTTTTAATTTTTTTACTATGAATTTCACCAAAAAATATTACTGCTTATATTCTATTTTTGTCAATGTTCTTTTTATTTGCTTATTAAGTTTTAGGTAGCATTAGAGATAGTTTATAAACGAAGGTGAAGTATATTAATCTATATTTGTGGTTACAAAATTAATCAGTGTTTACACTACTACAATATAAGCAATATAGGACGGCTTCAAATTTAGAGTGAGAAACAAATAGGACGGTCACATGTATATGGCCGTCGTTTAAGAAATATAGGACGGCTATTACGGAAAAAGATGGGCGTTACTTTATAGGACGGCTTATAGCCGTCTTAAAAAAAAATTGTAAGCTTTCTTTTAGGGCGGCTATTAGCCGTCTTATATTCCCACATATAGGACGGCTAATAGCCGTCCTAAAAGAAAGCTTTCAATTTTTTTTTTTACTTATAGTCTCGATCCCCTTTCACACGTACAGTTCTTCTTTTACAAACAAGCTAATTAATATCAAGAGCTAGTACTCGATTCTTCCCACTAAGAGAGCTAGATCTGCTTTCATTTTAGATCAGAAAACACCCACCGTCACCACCGCCGAAGAGAATAGGAAAACTCCTCAAGAAATGCGCAAGAGTACTCGCATAAGGTTGAACAGCGACTTTTTCATCCCCTTTTCTTTGCATCTTGGGTTTTCAAGTAGAAATTTTTTTAAGGTTGAACAGCGCCTTTTTCATCCCCTTTATTTTTTGCATCTTAGATTTTCAAGTAGAAAAAATGTTTTAAGGTTGAACAAAAACTTTTTTCCCGCCCTTTATTTTTTGCATCTTAGATTTTCCTCTAGAAAATTTGTTTACTAAGTACTTGTTCTTTTTTGTTAAAGTTCAAGTGGCCGATATGGAGGAAGCTTCAGGAGAACTCCACCAAGATCCCCGAGATGTCGATATCATTGTTAGTTGATGTTTTTTTTTTATTTACTATATTTATAGTTGAACTTGTGTATTTGAGTGATTCATTAAACTTGTATGTCCCATCCTGCTTAATCTTTTGCTGAATATTCATGAAATCTCTGTTTACAGCTTATTCGCGATCCCCTTCACCTGTGAGGCATGACTCAAGGTTTGTGTTTTATGATTAAATGATTTTTTAATTTGCACTATGGTATTGTATTTGGGGATTGTTGTTACCTTTTGATGCAGTTACTTTCTTTTTGTCTGAGAGTGGAAATTATATGGTGGATGTATATGAATGATGTGACAAAGAAATTGTATAATGTCTATGCTGTGGTGGCTTTGTTTGTGCAGATTTAAAGTGAAAAAGGAGACTTTAAAGACTTATGGATTAATAAAGTATAACGGCAAAAGAGATCATAAAAGTGATGGGCTACTTGCTTATTGTTTCTAAGCCGTCCTATATTGTGTATGTTACTGTAATCTATCTATGTAAATTAAAGCTAGCAAGTTTTTGAATTTTAGATTGTATATATGTTCTTGAACATTATGATAATCTGTACATGTAAATTAAAGCTAGTTAGGTAGCTTTGAACCACATATTTGTAATGTAAATTATGAATATTTTTGGAATGAAATATTGTATTCTGAATCTGAATTGTGTTCTTGAAATGACTATAATTTGTACAGGTTATATAGATTTTAGTCCGGGCAAACAAAAAATTTAAAAAAAAAAATTAAAAAAAAATTATATAGGGCGGCTTTTGACCGTCCTAAAAAAACTATATAGGACGGCTATTGACCGTCCTATAAAATTCTTGTAGGACTGTCAAAAGCCGCCCTATATAATTTTTTTTTTTTTTAAATTTTGTGGCTGTCCTATAAACAATTTATAAGACGGTCAGTAGCCGTCTTAAAAAAAATTTATAGGACGGTCAGTGGCCGTCCTATAAAAATTTTTTTTACGACGCTCAGCGAACGTCCTATTTTTTTCGATTCTTTTAGGACGGGACTTTATAGGACGGCCACTGACCGCCCTATAAGTCTTATAGGATGGTCAGTGGCCGTCCTATAAAGGCAATTTTGTAGTAGTGTTAGTGTGGTTTTATAAATCTGATTTGGACAGAAACAATTTTCGTAGCTTAAATTTATGAGAAAACAATGCCTTCTATTAGGAAAGAAGGGGTTGGTGGGGATTCTGAAACATATTTGGTCACAATTTGTACAGGTTTCTTTGTTGAGTTTACTTGTTTTAATGTATTTTGAAAAATTTATTTAAATTAGAAAGAAAAAAATTTCGAATTTTGGAGCCCCAAACATGTAACTGTTAGGTGATCGGATTCCCCGAAATGAAACACGACAGTTTTCGGTTAATTTCGGTTGCAGTTTATTATTTCGGGTTTGGTTTAGGATTATATTCCATCTAGTTCGTTTTACCCCATTGACATTCCTATAATATTAAGTTTGTCAATTTAAATGAGTTTAACTCTACATGCTTGCATGTCAAGGTTGAAGATTTTGTAAAATTTGTTTGATATTCTTATTTTTCCCCGATATTATGACTCAATTGTTAAATTACACGAATATCGACCAATTTCGACCATAGTTCGACTTAAAATCGACCTAAATTTCCTAATTGCTACCTTTTCTAATTTAAATGAGTTTAACTCTACACGCTTGAATGTCAAGGTTGATGCTTTTGTAAAATTTGTTTGGTATTCTTATTTTGCCCTTATATTATGACTTAATTGTTAAATTACATAAATATCGACTTATTTCGACCATAGTTTGACTTATAATCGACCTAAATTTCCTAATTGCTAAGTTTGCTAATTTAAATGAGTTTAATTCTACACGCTTGCATGTCAATATTAATGATTTTGTAAAATTTGTTTGGTATTCTTATTTTGTCCTTATATTATGACTCAATTGTTAAATTGTATGAATATCGACTTATTTCGACCATATTTCGACTTAAAATCGACCTAAATTTCCTAAATGCTAAGTTTGCCAATTTAAATGAGTTTAACTCTACACGCTTGCATGTCAATATTGATGCTTTTGTAAAATTTGTTTGGTATTCTTATTTTGCCATATTATTATGACTCAATTGTTAAATTACATGAATTTCGACTTATTTCGACCATAGTTCGACTTAAAATCGACCTAAATTTTCTAAATGCTAAGTTTGCCAATTTAAATGAGTTTAACTCTACATGCTTGCATGTTAATATTGATGCTTTTGTAAAATTTGTTTGGTATTCTTATTTTGCCCCATTATTATGACTCAATTGTTAAATTACATGAATATCGACTTATTTCGACCACAGTTCGACTTAAAATCGACCTAAATTTTCTAAATATTAAGTTTACCAATTTAAATGTGTTTAGCTCTACACGCTTGCATGTCAAAGTTGATGCTTTTGTAAAATTTGTTTGGTATTCTTATTTTACCCCTATATGATGATTTGTCAAAAATTAAAAATATGCTGAGAACATTTGTAATGAAACCAAACAATTTATTGCATTAAACATGTTATATTGCTCGTTATAATGTGGTGTGTTTTCATGTTTGTTTTTTTAAATTTCTATTTTTTTAATGAATATGTAATATACTTTTATCTTGTAACAGACAGTGGCATCTGAAAATATTGAATGACTTCCATTGATTAGATGCGAAGACTACTTTATTGGGAAGATTTCTAACATGTCTAGAATGGAAGAAATTGAAACAATCAAGTCAAAATTAAACATGTTTGGTTTGAAAAGGGAGTTTGAAGAAGCATGCTTTGGATTTCTATTGAGAATGCACCAAATTGAGTTCACAGGACCTTTGGTGCACCATCTTCTAATGATGCAAGATAGCAAACAAAGCAGGAAGGAATTTAGAATTGTTTATAATGGACGTGCACATCGATTTGGTTATGAGGAATTTTTCCTCATTAGCAGTTTGATGTTTATCGGTGATGAGAACATTCCATCCTCCCAAAGTCGCTTCAAAGAACAATATTTCAGAAGGGAGAATATCATTACCAAGTCAAGGTTATGTGAAGTATACAAAAGGTTACCAAAGAACATAGATAAAAAAGATGTTCTTTGTTTGTCACTTGTGGTCGCATTAGAAGTTATCTTGTTGGGGGAGCAGAAGTCATATAAGATTAATTTTGATTACTTGTGTCTTGTTGAAGATCTGGATAAATTTAACAACTTTTCATAGGGGAAGGTTGTTTATGATTTCACCATAAGAAAGATGAAAAGTAGTATGGTGAATAGGGTAACAAAGAACATTAAGACATTGGAAAAGATACAAGAAGAATTTGAAGAAGAGTTAGAAGAGGATGATGTGGACATGGACATTAATGAAGAAGATAATAAGGCGAGGAAATCATATGCATGTACATCGTATAACGTGTATGGTTTTCCATTGGCATTACAAGTATGGGCTTACGAAGCCATACCAACTTTAGTTGATGATTTGGTTTGTCAACGTGCATCAGATTCAATACCAAGGATTTTGAAATGGGAAAACAATAAGATTGGTCAATGGTTGAGGTTCAAATACTTGGAGAGGACTTACTTCAACCATGATGATGTAAGGCATCATGTCTTTTGCAAATTATTATTTCTTATTCTTTTATTTTATTGAGAACATATATGGAACGTTGTTAATTTAATGAAATTGTAAATGTGATATTTCTTGCAACTTTTGGTTCAACAAGTTTTGGCCCCTACTGAAATGAAGAAGGAGACGTTGTATTATAAATCAAGCTTGGCTTCTAAGAGAGGAAAGCCTGATGAGTTTGGTGAACAAGTATTTGAAAATACCCAAAGGGTTGACAAGGGGAAGGAAAAGTTGAACGATCAATATCATCCCTCTTCATCAACAACATCCATTGATAAGGTACAATTAATTTCATCAATCAGTGTGTATTTCGGACTTTGTCTAAAGTTAATTTTCGGTACCTTATGTAATCATATTTAATTTAAATATGACAATCTACTTCAATTTTTTTGGATTAGGTTATGGAAGAAGTGCTCGTTATTAAGGAAGAAGTTCGGAAAATTAAGCATATGCTTGCCAGTATTGTACATGTATTGAATAAGGGAAACATAAATGTCCCTTTTGAAAGTCATAATGTATTTCAAAGAAGCAGCCCATTAAGGGCAGATTGTAGTGGTGATGTGGATGCTACAGCTGGCGTCAATATTGGGTGTCATATTGCACGAAACTCCAAGGAAAAGGTCATGGGAGAAGAAGAAATTCTTAGTAAGGGTCAAGACATACCTGTTGATGCTGATAATGCAATCAATGTTGACGATCATGTGGACACGTTAACATATCAGTATTGTCAAGAAGATAAATCTATTCAAATTATGTTCTTAGAGGAAGAATTACAAAAAAGACATTTGGCAGTACAGGGATATGAAATTGAAAAGGATTTTGGTACACAATCAGATGACGTCGATATAAACGATTCAGATTGTTATACGATTGTGTCGGGTCCCACACCACCCAAGAAGTACTACATGACAAAGCACAGGTCAATTAGTCCATCCCTGAGATCTCCATATGAGATTTACAAAAACGTTGGAAGGAAGAGGAAGGCATCAAGAATCGATCAGTCCTCTAATGTACTTGACAAATCCTCTCTTGATTACTATAACGTCTACACAAGACTAGATTCAGATAAATACTTTCATTTCATTTCCTGGCTGCATAAATCATCGTCTAGTATGGTGTAAGTAAATGATGTGGAATATATATAATCTCGTATATATAAATTTTTGCACTATATTTTGCATGTTTTCTTATATTTAGATCAATTTCACTTTCATCAATTAAGAGATTTTTGGATTTTTTTTACTTTAGGCACAACATCAGTGTTGGTTGCCCTAGTAAAGGGAGAGCAAATGCTGTATGGTTTCACCGTCTTTTGAAAAATGAAACCAACCTCTTCAACTTAGTAAGTATTAATATTCACCTCCAAATATCTACAAATTTAAATCTTTAAATTTGTTTGTATTGAACTTGTTTAAACATTAACAAGGAATTTTTTCTTTGTGTAATAATTAAAAATTGTACCTTTCAGCATATTGATTGTGATCTCTGGTTGTTGAGAAAGAAGTTCGATGTATGCCCTACAAAATTTTGACTCAAAAATTGGTCAACAATTGACTTCATTTTCTTTGTAAGTAAGCATATTCCTTTGACATGTAGGCTCACTTCCTATTACATGAGGACTTCTGAATTTAGTTACTGTAGTCTGGTTGCTTTGTTATGTATGTATGTATGTCATTTTTGTATTTGTTATGTATGTATATGTTATGAAAAATGTAACAAATATTTAGACCTATGCACAAGTGGTGGTCTAAGAGATCTTTATGTATGTTATCATCTATGCTCAGTTTTCATTTGAATGCTGTTTTTAAAAACCTTATGTTTCCAGCCACGATTGTTGAGTCATAACGATGAATGGCTAAGGGCAGAAGGAAAGAATGAGCAATATGGTTGGTTCTCGGACATAACTCTAACAAATTATTTACTAGGATCCGTTCTTGAATTTGGCATACCATGGTATGAATTGGACGTCCTATATGGAATTATATCCTTCAAAGATTATTGGATTATGTTAGAATTTGATATTCTATCTTAAGAGATACACATCTATGAATCACTTTCATCCCATATTCGAGATGCACCCTTGAAGAGACAAATGCAAGATATATGTAAAATGTTCCCTGATTTCATCTACCAGTGTGGAGTGTATGAGAAAAATCATCATGGTAGAAAAATAACCTTTACAAAAACTTGGAAAATGTCTCGCAACCAAAAGGAGATAGTACCGATACAGGAGTATGCGTGAGTACAAGACCTCATTGCATATTGTTATGTTTTATATATAATCCATTAAGACATGGTTTTTATTATTAATTAATTGTTTTTTTGTTTCATAATTTACAGTGGAGATTGCGTGATTTATGCATTAAAGTTCATTGAATATCGGACTATAGGAAATCCATTGATCTGCATTAAGCATGAAGACATAACCTTATTTCAGAAGAAGCTATGCTATGAATTGTATAATTCAAGAGACAATGTCCTTTTATGTGATACTTGTAGTGTTATTTCTTACATGTTTTGTTCAGATTTAATTTTTGTTAGGAGGTAACATGTTTAAGTTGTTACATATATTTTATGGCTTCAGTAATTTTGTATTTATAAAGTCGAATTATGGTATTTGCATGAGTTTTGTACAGGATATACAACTTATAGTCTTCTATACATATTGTGCATGAGTTATGGCTTTATAAGAGCTGATATTTTGTCTCTTTTCGAGTTATGAATTTAATGCATGAAATTGGAAGTATAAATTGCAGAGGAATTTATGCTTAAAAGGGTCAATTTGGTTATTACGATAGGCGGAGTGATATTTGAAAAACACCCGATCGATCGGTGTATACGTTCGATCAATCGAAAACCTCACTCGATAGATCTAGTCATTCCAGTAATTCAAAAATTCAACCCGAGACCTCTCGATCGATGTTCGATCGATCGAACAGGACTAGATCGATCGAATACCTCACTCGATCGATCGAACAACAAATGATTCAATCGATCGAATGAGGACTCGATCGAATGAGGACTCGATCGATCCGTTCAACTCAAGAACACCTAGATTGAAATCGATATATTGTTGATCGATCGATTGACAAAACGATCGATCAAGCTATCCTCTCGATCGATTGACAAACGTGTTCTAAAACTCACCTAAACCTGCATTTGTATAATTATACAAATGTAAAATAAGTCATTGCATTAATAATTAATGCCACTAATAATCATACACACTATGACATGTTTTAAAGTTGTGTCACAAATACAAGCTGATAATACAAATTATGAGTTTAACATTACAGTATTTATCCATAAAATAAGTTATAAAAATAGTTAATTAACGAATGATGGTATATGTTCGATAGTTATTTGCAAGACTTCATTGCATGTTGCATGATTATGTCTAGGTCTTCGGCACCTACTACAAAGAGTAATTTTCTTAATCTCCTCACCACTTAATCTAATTCACCGTTTTCTTTGCCTACCTGATTTTTTCTTCTTGTTAGGGGATTCATTTACTAAGTTTGCTATTTCCTTAGGAACTTCCCATTCACCATGATGATTTGCAGGAAAGATCGGCTCTGAATAAGCAATTAGATAACACTCAGCTATATATTTCTTATCAACCAAGGAGTGAACGTCAATATCTTCAAATCTAGCTACCACTATGGCATGACTACATGGAATCTTGTGAATGTCAAACTCCTTACAGGTACACTTCTTATTTAACAAATCTACTTCATCACTAGTGTCTCCATGAATGACCTGTTAAATATACATAATTCAATATTAATAATAATATAAAACATTTTACGCTTACGGACGAAAAAAGTACATATAAAGTATAAATTGTACGTTTATACCTAAAAAATATAAGTATTTATCCTCAGAACTCTGAACTTTAATGATTTTCTCCTATTACAAACTGTTTTTGCTTTTGCATCCTCTGTAAGGTATTGATTCTCCCATTTTAAGGCCAATTGGCTACGAAATACAAACCACTCTTGTAGCTTGGCGCGATAATACTCGGCAAGTATGGTAATGGGCATCTCACGAGCAGCCCTCATTACATTGTTGAATGACTTGCTTATGTTTGTAGTCATAATACCGTATCTCATTCCTGGAAAATGATGCCTTGACCACTTCTCTATTCCAGCATCAATTAAATAATTTGTGATAGCAGGATCAATACCATTCAAATCAGCCATGTATTTATCAAATTTCATTCTTGTGTATGCTCTTAAACAACAACGAAATAAGGGAATTATATCTGGATTTTTGAATCTTTGGTTTAAGTTCATCTCCATATGGAAAACACAATATTCATGTAAGGCATTAGGAAACACTTTTGGAATAGCTTGTAAGATGCTTGGATGTCTGTCTGAAACAATTACGAGATCTAAAATTTCACCTATTGCACCACTTAATTTGGAAAGGAACCATTCCCAAACATCGTTATTCTCTGAATCTCCAATACCCATTGCAATTGGGTAGGTGTTGCTATTTCCATCTGATGTCACTGCCATAAATAACGTGCCAGCATATCGACCCGACAGAAAAGAACCATCAATACTAACAACGTGCCTCACACAACTAGCAAAACCGCAAAGTGAAGGTCCTAAGGCAAGAAAAAAAATATTTAAATCTTTCCACATTGTCTACTTCAATATGAGTCACTGTTCCAGGATTCTTTTCTTTGAGAATGTGACAATAAGATGGGAGCTTAATAAATGACTCCTCTGCAGTGCCTCGTATTTCATTTAGAGCCTTTTCCTTTGACCTGTAGGTAGTAGTATAACTTAATTTATTCCCAAACTCCTCCCTGCAATCATCAATAATGTCTTTAGTCTTATAAATTCTACAAGGCCTAACCAATCTCATCTTTATCGCATTTGCAAGGACTTTTGATTTTGCTACTCTATTTTTTACGATATACTTGTTCGGATCACAACTATGATCCTTGTTGAAAATTGTCATCTTGAACCTTTCTGATCCCAATATCTTGTTAGCTCTGATCCTCCAACAACAATTTTGATGAACACATTTCATTACTACAACCACCCTTCTGCTTTTGCTTGTTTTTGTCTCAAAATTGTTTCGTATAGCATAAATACCAATTTCTGTAAGAAGGTGAGATTTACAGTCAAATACTTGTCGAACACTTAAGCCAAGCTCGCCTTTTGATCTTTCAGAAAGCATGTTCGATCCTGTACACTCATTCCTTGTTGATGTTGTTGAACGTGGGACAACCAGATTGTTTGAGTAATTTTGTCTCTCAACTTCATCAGCTACATTAATTGGTGAGCATGAAACTCCACGTCCTTCATATATGCGAACATTTTGTAATGGACTGTCCTCAATCGTTGTCTCTATGTTATTTTTTATGTCAAAATGATCATTCTCTGGTATTCTTGTAGAGTGCAACAATTCCATGTTTTCAACCAAATGAGGAGTGGAGTTCATTACGGACTGGTTGACAGGTGATCTATTCTCAACAAATTGACCACAACCATTATCATCACTTGGTGAGCAGGTAGAATGCCCGATGTCTGTCATAACAACAAAAACATACATTACAGCCTTAATATTCTTCTCTTCAAGGTGTAAGTTGATAATTCATCCAAGTCTTCATCATCACATATTGCAACTGTTGGGAACACTACATCATTCTTAAAGAAGTATTTAATTGACAAAACATTTTTGAATTTATCAATTTTCAATTTCTTGTATAACTTATCTTTCAACTTAAGGTAATTATCTCCTTTTCATAACCTTATGACAACACCTCCTCCACCATGATATTCCTCTCTATTTTCTAACTTCACCCACTCACCATCATGTATTACGAGTGCACTCAGTCCATCCATCACCAATCTGAAAAAGTTATTTAATACATAAGTAAGTATTTTGTTAAAGTGATATTTATCACATTATGATAAACCAAGATAATGTAATTAATTGCAAATTGAGTTATAAAAAAAAAAGTTTGCCAATATGGCAACTGAGCATAACAAACATGATTGTGTGTGGAGTTAAACTCATTTAAATTGGCAAAGTTAGCAATTAGGAAATTTAGGTCGATTTTAAGTCGAACTATGATCAAAATAAGTCGATATGCATGTAATTTAACAATTGAGTCATAATAATGGGGCAAAATATGAATACCAAACAAATTTTACAAAATCATCAACCTTGACATGCAAGCGTGTGGGGTTAAACTCATTTAAATTGGCAAAGATGGCAATTAGGAAATTTAGGTCGATTTTAAGTTGAACTATGGTCGAAATAAGTCGATATGTATGTAATTTAACAATTGAGTTATAATAATGGGGCAAAATAAGAATACCAAACAAATTTTACAAAATCATCAACTTTGACATGCAAGCGTGTGGAGTTAAAATCATTTAAATTGGCAAAGTTAGCAATTAGAAAATTTAGGTCGATTTTAAGTCGAACTATGGTTGAAATAAGTCGATATGCATGTAATTTAATAATTGAGTCATAATAATGAGGCAAAATAAGAATACTAAAAAAAATTTACAAAATCATCAACCTTGACATGCAAGCGTGTGGAGTTAAACTCATTTAAATAGGCAAACTTAGCAATTAGGAAATTTAGGTCGATTTTAGGTCGAACTATGGTCGAATTAAGTCGATATGTATGTAATTTAACAATTGAGTCATAATAATGGGGCAAAATAAGAATACCAAGCAAATTTTACAAAATCATCAACCTTGACATGCAAGCGTGTGGAGTTAAATTTAAATTGGCAAACTTAGCAATTAGGAAATTTAGGTCGAATTATGGTCGAATTAAGTCGATATGCATGTAATTTAACAATTGAGTCATAATAATGGGGTAAAATTAGAATACCAAATAAACTTTCCTAAATTCATCACCCTTGAAATGGTTGTGTGCAAAATAAATTCATTTAAAATGACAACTTAGCATAGTAGTAATTTTATAAGATATAATCAAAAAAGAAGCAATAGCATAATGGACAAACAATTAACTTATCCAATATAGAGTGGGTTGATATGTGCTGACTAAAGGATTGAAAATAATTGTCTTTCTACAATTTCTACCTTGCTATTAGTATTTTTAATAGCAATATTGATAAAAATAAGGAAATATAGCTACTCCTTCAGACTATCATCCATTCATTCAACAGCAATCAAAATTACGAATCATGTCATATATATGACATCCAAAATAACCAAAATTGCACATTGAATAAGCCACGAAACTGAATATGAGGAAATCGAAATCGTTGAGGAAGATGAAGAAAGAGATGTAATATATGAGGAACAAAACTAAATCAGAGGCGATAAAATTAGGGTTTTCAAAATAGAGAAAAAAGAGAGACAAAAGTATTTAGAGTGACTCACCGTATGGTTTGGAGTTTATGAGGTTGGAGGTTTGTCGCAGGTTGTTGCTAGTAGCTGTTGGAAGGCTGCTGGAGAGCAACTGAGGGCCGGGGAACTAAGGAGGTGATGCGAGACGGTGTTGGCGATGGGGCTGGAATGGGAAACTGAGCTTTTCAGGCCAAAGAAATATCACTTTGGGCGGCCGGCCAAACCCCTTAGGGTAACTGGGTTTTTCGCTCCTTTCTTATTTCAAGATAGAAAGGATTTTTTCCTTTACTGGCTATAAACGGTGATTGCCAAGTGAACAGACTCATTTTGCAAGAATTTTAACATGGGGTACAAATTTGCAATTTGGCACATCCATGGGTACATTTAAGGCATTTGCCCTAAAAATAACATCTCATTATTTAGGTAATAAAACTCAACATTTTTTCTGTTAAGTGATCAATTTAATAATAGATTTAAACTAATCAGGACAATTCAATAATAATTTTGTTAGTTTGTGAAGACCCCATGTATTCTTCCAAAAAATTTAGATCTTCTTCTCAAATACCCAACGCATTTCTCAAGCCTCTCTCCTCTCTCACTGCGATGCTATCTAGTCAACCACCAAAGGAATAACATCTCTCGTACAAAACAGCAAAAATAAAGCAGGTAACAATTAACACAAGCATAATAAGTAGATAAAATAAAATATAGAAAAATAGTAAATATTTTCTAATCATAAAAAAATCCTTATATATTAGAACATATTTAAACAATTTTATAATTGTACTCATACAAACAATATAGCATATAAATACTGCAAGATAACGTGGTAAACTCACTTAGGTACCATCCTTCAGTGGTAACATCCGCTAGGCTCTTAAAGCAATCACTAGGCACCAAACAATTCATTAAATTAGTAAATAAATAGTATAAAATCTAAGGATGTATACTAATACATCTATCAATTGGAGTCACGCTCAACTACACTTAAGATGCCATCGTCTGTTGTCTAAAAAGCAACTGCAATCCATAAGCTAAATATGGCACTCCTTTAGAGCCTCACCACCACGTAATGTGGTACAAACACCAATGGTGAGTTTTGTGTAAGGGTAATGGCAACTTCCATGCACATGTACCTAATAGAGGTGGGCATTTTTTTCGAAAATATCCAACCAACCCCAATATAAGGCCAAACTGAGCCTATATATATATATATTTTTTTTATTTAAGGTTGGTTGGTCCAAGTAGGTCCAAAAAATTACAAAACTAACAAGGTCGATTTGGTTGTAATTCCTAAAAGAATGAAAACTGACACAACTAAACCTACCTACACTTAAATATATATTAATTATTTTAAATTATATTACATAATATATGTTATGAAAAATAAAAAAGTGTTATATTAATTATATTACATAATATACCAACTATTAATTCTTAAACCTAATTCATTATCTTTGTTTGTTTCTGCTTATATAGCTTCAATTATATTTCGACAAGTAATTAAGCATATTCTAATTTTTAAAATTTTTTCTATAATTCTTTTTTAGGAAGTTTTTAATGATTAATATTAACAACAACCATAATTCTATATTTGTATGCGAGTAGAATTATTAATTAATTTTTAGTGATAAGAGATTAAGTAAATTAAATATGCGATGATAATAACTTTCGAGTAAAATTGTAAGTCAAAAACCGCTAAGCCAATATTCCTTAAACTGACTTTGCAAGTTAGCTTGAAATTTAATTTTTTAGGGATTATAGGTCGGTTGAGGTTTTTGAATTTTTTAAACTGCCAAGATAAAGTCGGCTTGTAAAATGACTTAATAATCAACCTAATCAACATATGCCCACCTCTAGTACCAACATGTAATTCTAAGTCCAAAAAGGGTTTCAATTCATTAATCAAGGAACCCATTCAAAATGCGTTGTCATTAAAATCATTTTTCTTCGTATCAACGATACGATACACTCAATATCATGAATTAATAATATAGAATCACACTCGACATATTACTAACCTAGAAGTTGGAAAACCATTTTCTTTACCAAAATTTGAGTTTACAAATTAGTAGAGTTTCCCTTGCTTTTCTATTTCTTAAAGAATTTCAAAAAAGAAAGGTTATTATAGAAAACCCTTAAGCTTCCGGTGAGCTCGCCGATGTCCACTCTGAATCCTCCTTGTATATACGACGAGCCATTAATGAATCCTTCAGCTAGGGTAATAGCCATCAGCCTTGCTAACCCTTTCGTAGCCACCTCACTAATACAACAGCGAACACTCGACAAGCGAACAAAAATGAAAATTTTAAATTTTAAAAACTGCTCAAGTTAATTTTTCATAAGTACCAAATTAGTGAAAAACAAATGTACAAAATAACACAATTTAGCATGCAAACTACATGATTCCAACCACCCCATAGTGTGTGTATCATGCAAATATAAAAATTGTCAAGTTTTATGTGAGTGTGTGCACGACTACACCCTTAGTATAGTACTTTACATAGTGGAAGAGAAAACACTAACTAAAAATACAGATTCTATGTTTTACACACTAAAATGCCAACAAAGGACACAAAGGGCTTACAGGACTTATAATATCCCCATTTGGGTTTATGTGGAAAAACATTGCACAACATATACATACATGCTTCAAACATAATATATTCATGCAAAATGACCAAAAGAAGTTTATTCTCATGATCAAACTCCGACACAATAAGAAACCCCCAACACATCTACCCCAAATGCATGTGTCTTGTTGTGTTGCATACATTTTCATGAATCAACACAACCGTCTTGATCTTCGCCTGAGCTGTAAGGTCTCTAACAACATTGGTATCCAACACACAAAAAAAAACACATACCCATGAACATATACTACAAATCTATGTGTAATCCAACACAATACAATTGTGTTACCCCTACATTGGCACACATTGATAGGCTAAGAACAAACAAACATGTAAACTCCTCCTAACTTCATACAACACTTCCCCTAAATGTATACAAGTTATATAAAATAAATACAATGCAAACTACACTTATATTTGATAATTTTACAAAAGTAGAGTTACTTAGCTACTTTCAAGCCAACTATTTGTCTTATTTAGTGCTTAATATCATAAAATGACTTAATTTATGTTGAATTGTGCCAATGTAGATAAAACGGTAGCAAAAGGATAAAAAATGAGTCAATTGACACATTTTGTGCTACCAAGACACAATTGCTACAAAAATGCTATAGCAATATTGCAACAATTGCTTATGATCTAAAACTTTTAACCTATAAATACAACTCTTAAGCAGTCAAGCAAAGTGCTTCAACACATTCCAACAATAACCTAAATATTAAGAGAAAGAGGCAGCATTTTAGAGAATGAGGTAAATCAAGAGAAAGATTCAAAATTAAATGTGTTAGAGTCTAGTTCCACTAGGGTGACAGTTAGAGGAGATTGATTTTCTACGTAACAGTTGGAAGATTGGTTTTAACTTTTTCTTGTCCTTTGTATTTTTATCTATTCTCCTATATTTTCTCATTATTTTGGAACTTTATTTAATATATTTATGATTAACCAAAGTTGTTGTTAGGATCCTCTTAAACTCAATATTTTTGTATAATTAATTAGTTTGTTCTTCCATTCTATTGTGATTACAAATTTAATTAAATTATTAAATATGAATTTTAAGCAATTAATTATCTAATTAACAATTATAACATAGAGACACTTAGATAGCTTTAAGAGAAGTATTTTAATTGCTTGTCTTGATTGAATAACATACATGATTTCTAGGCTAAGAGGTATGATTCTTGTGTATGTGATATAATTGACATTCTTATTAAATAATAGTTTAATCTAATTGGCATAAGAGTATGATTAGGTTAGATTATTATACTGTGTGTAGTTTAGTTGAGAAAAGAATGTATGCATAGGTTAGAGTCAATTAATCATATAATTTGTTTGACAATTGCTTGGAATGGTGAATTTCTATTACATTTTTGTACTTAATTTGTTAGTGTGATTGTGTTGGATTTAATAGTATGAATAGTAAGATTTTTTGTTTTGTTATGTTTATCTATTAATTTTCGTTAGCTTAAATAGTTTAGTGTAATTGTAGTACGGTACTCAAATATTTATTAATCCAATTTTATAGGTACGACAACTCGATCTTTAAATACTTATTACTTGTATGCATCTCATACACCTGTTGTTTAACATAAACAAGTTTTTGGAACTGTTGTCGGGAACTAACATTAATTTATGATTTGATATTGTTACTAGGGTTACCAAAACTAATTTAGGCATAAAAAATACAATTTTTTTTTTCCTTATTTGCTTTTATTAATTTTCTTTCCACTAACATTTTTTTTCAATAATTTAAGCATACTTATCATAATGGATTGATTCTTTATTTGCTACTACTTTTATTTATTTCCTTTTGTAATATTTTATTAAAATTTTCTTTTTATTAACATAACTTTTATTTTATTAATTTAATTTTTTTCTTAATTATTTTATTAATTTAATTTTTTTTATTATCTTTTTTTTGTATAATTTTTTTCCTTTTAGTTTTGTATTAATAGATAAGTGATGAACTATTTTGAGCATCAAAAGCTTATAGATGGAAGCATGACAATTGAGGAGGCAACCAACCTCATAGCATATATTGAACGGGCTAGTACTAATAGGATGCTTTCTCCACAGGAACATTCTAATCTTTTCAAATTGAGATCCTACATATCTATTCAACCCGTACAACATCCAATGCATACATATACATGTAATGGAGGAGACATCACCTATAACAATGTCTACACCAATTCAAACCCATCACACTCATCCTATTAAAATTCGAATTGGGGGAGCTAATCTTACCACGCTTGGAGCTACAATCAAGAGGGAACATGTTCTACATATGCAATGGAAAGATACCATCATCTACAACCACCGCACAAGAGGAAGTGTCAATTAATGATCCCAAATCTTGTATGGAATTGATGTAAAGTCTCATAAATAAATTAAGTGATGAAGAATAATAATTTGAGAGTCTTAGCCATGACATGGTGGAGAAATCAAAGGATTTATCTTACAACCTCACCCAAACCCTAGGCTTTTTGTTTGGTGACAACAACATCAACATATCTATAGAAGACAAGGAGCCTAACAAGGAGGAAACATTTAATTTAGGTAAAGTACATGAGGTAGTATAGAATATGGAGGATCCTAAGCATGTAGTAGAAGATGAAGCTAAGGACAATTTTGAAGAGCATGTAGTAGTTGAAGAGGAGAAAAGAGAAGTTCTCATCATTGTAGACATACCAATAGAAATTTTCGAATGGTTCAAATTTAATATACAAAATAAGGAGACAACCTTAAGCATCAAGAAAGAAAGAGTTACCTTAAGATCTATCTAGACAAGGACCTTCCTAAAGATACTGATGAAGACTATTGGTTGAATTTTGACAGTGAGCTTGAAGAGTGCATGCTCAACAATGAAGCTCAAACTATTTTGCTTGACTTAGCCTTGGGCAAGAATTAGGTGTTAGAAGATTCAAAATTCTGAAATTGGCTCAAGATGCAACTAAGAAGAAGAAAAGGGTTTGGAATCTAAAGGAAAATAATGATAATCTTGGCCCAACAACCATAAAAACATCAAGTGGTTGTTTATGGAATATTATATATATTATCCACCTTCGTGGATAAGGATGGTCTAGTCAATGACTTAAAATGTGACGCTTCTTGGGAGGAAATCTAAGTGATAAAATTTTATTTTTATGCTTCATGTTTTCTTTGTTTTATTTTTTTAGGTGAATAAAGTAAGAAAGGAGACAATGGTGCTTACTTGGATGTATCAAGTGTGAAGATTATGACATTATTGATAGAGTTTTTCTTTACTCTATTTATTTTTATGTTGTTTTGTCTTTGTATTTTTCACATTGAGGACAATTGCAAGTCAAGTGTGAGGGAGGAAACTTCATTCTCTTATTTTGTGATTAGTCATCGTTTTTAAATTTTTTTTTAGGATAGTTCAATAATTAGGTACAAATTGATGAACATATGGAATTTAAATGCATGTATGCTTGATATGAAACACATGAACCCAATGATAGAATTGTATGTCATGAATAGGATAAGGAATGCAACTTGTTATTAAGATATCTACATTAATCTTGTGTATACTTGTCAGTTTTTGATTTTTTATTGATCCACTTCATGCACATTTCATGATTGATTTTGGTGTTCTTTTATGGAGAAAATTTGGTGTGAGTTATACTAGTTGATAAAGTCTACCATGTTTTAAAATTTATTTGATCATCCCTTGAAACAAAATTATAAATTGCATTTAGCTTTGAAAATGATTTAGGTCTTTGTTTGAATTGATTAATCCTTTTAGGCTAATCATGGTTTATGTCTTTAGTCACCCATTTAAGCTTAAACAAAAATATTTCATGTCTTTAAACCACATGTGAGCCAAATCCACAAGTGTATGGATTGGTGTATAAGTAATAAGTATTTTTAAGAACAAAAGTTATTGTACTTACGAGGATTGGATTAATAGGTATTTGAGTACCAAGCTATAATTACACTAAACTATTTATGCTAACGAAAATAGATAGATAAAAAAAATGCTACTA
The DNA here is from genome assembly GCA_029378325.1 of Elaeagnus macrophylla. Taxonomy (NCBI): domain Eukaryota; kingdom Viridiplantae; phylum Streptophyta; class Magnoliopsida; order Rosales; family Elaeagnaceae; genus Elaeagnus; species Elaeagnus macrophylla. The sequence goes on along the minus strand of CM055649.1, from coordinate 2,938,262 downwards.
TTCACACTACTGGATCTAACACAATCAACTAACAAATTAAGCCCAAAAAAGTAATAGGAATCCACCATCCCAAGTAATTGTTAAACAAATTACATGATCAATTGACTCTAACCTATGCATTCAGTCTTCTTTCAACTAAACTACACACGGTATAATAATCTAACCTAATCACATTCTCATGCCAATTAAATTAAACTAATACTCATTAAGAACATCAATTTTAGATCAAATACACAAGAATCATATCTCTCAGCCTAAAATCTATGTATGTAATTTAATCAAGACAAACAAATAGATACATCTCTTAAAGCTAACTAATTACGTCTAAGTATAATAATTAATCAGACAATTAATTACAAATAACCTGAATTTAATAATACAAATAAAAAAGCAATCACAATGAAATAGAAGAACAAACTAAATAATTATATAAAAATACTGAATTCAAGAGGATCTTAACAGGTTTAGTTTAATAAAATATTCAATAAAATATCAAAAATATTGAGTAAAATACAAGAGAATAGATTAACACAAAAAGGTAGATAAAGATAAAATCAATCTTCGCCAACTGTCACTTTGGTGGAACTAAACTCCAACACCTTCAATGTTGATTCTGCCTCTTGTTGCTCCTCATTTTTTAATCTGCTGCCTCTTTCTCTAAATATTTAGGTTAGTGGTTGAATGTGGTGAATCCATTTTCATGGCTGCTTATGAGTTGTATTTATAGGCCGAGAGTTGTAGGTCATAAGCACTTGTGGTCCAAGTAGGAATCATAGTGCAAATAGGGGACTTGTCCAAATAGGAATACTGAAAATTTGGCACTTCCCATATAGAAAACTTCACACACCGTGGCCTAAAATAGTGGGCATTGTGGCTCAAAGCTCTCGAATCACCAGTGGAAATGCATGCATTGCAATGCCATTTCTTCACCGCCTAGGCTCTAGGGTCTAGGATTTCCAGTGTAAAAATGTCCGTTGTTGCACAAATAATTCTATGCCTAAGCATAAGGCTGCACTATCGCCCAAATAATTCTTTACCTAGGAACAACACTGACTGTGCTGATTTATGTTTCTTTAAGCTCATTTTTGCCCCGGTTACTTCCGTTTAACCTACATTAACACAATTAAGCATAAATTAATCTATTTTAACAATTTTAAGTGAAAACCAACATAAATAGCTAACTTCTAAGTGGCTAAATAATTCTACTTTTGTAGAGTTAATAGTGGACATATGAAATGTGATCTAAGACTTAATCTATTGGCATGCTCATATAAGTTGATTTCATGATTCCATTAGATGACATCATGTGCATACACACACACCCGAACCATTTCATCAAATATCTTGCATACACTTGTACTAATGGAAAGTTGATTGATGCCATGTGAACCTCTATATAATACGATTTTACAATCTTTGAAGGGATAATTTTTACTAAATATGCATGTATTATGGACATCTCTTTGTAAATATTCAACCTATGTTGGTTAGTGATTTGTTCTTTAAAGTTTAGCTTTGACTTTGCTTGAGGACAAGAAAATAATTAAGTTTTGGGGTGTGATAACTCTACGAAAGTAGAGTTATTTAGCCACTTTCAAGCCAACTATTTTTCTTGTTTCTTGCTTAATATCATAAAAATGACTTAATTTATATTTAATTGCCCCAATGTAGGTGAAACGGTAGCAAAAGGAAGAAAAATGAGTCATTTGACACAAGTTGTGTTTCCAGGACACAATTGCTACAAAATTATATGGCAATGCTATAACAAGACTCCTATCCATGGCAGAGAAAAAGTTGGGCCTCAGCGCACTTTCTAAACTGGCAATCTGAGTGCTCTAGAACAGCATGCATATTTTTAGGCCTCAAGGCGTGTACTGATGCACAAAAACTTGATAGTCAAATTTTGTATTTTATATAAGCTCGCAAGTGCACGAGTCACTTATAGTAAGCAACAAGTATACTCCCAAGATCGTCTCTCAAAGGAATTGCTGTGGTTTTAAAACGTTATCTATTTTCTTATTTAGTCGAACAAACAATCCTAAACATTCTAACAGTTGTCAATTGAAGAACAGATCGTAAATTCGGAATTAAATTGAAAAGTAAAATAAAATGAAAATAAAAGTGATCACAACCAAGGGGAGGATGATGGATGTAATTGGGAATATTAGTTTGCTATCCATTCATGGCAAAAACAAATTAAGCATTCAATTAGAAGTTGGATTTAATGATTTTTCCGCTAAACCTAGAAAATCCCAAATCAATGGCAATTTTCACTACGATCAACTAATTAACGTCTTTGGCCCGGATCATTAACTAATCAATCGGAATTAGCTCAAGGAAATAATTCTAACCACCTAAACTAACACAAATCAATGCAATCAATTTAGGCTCTTGTTCATAATGCACAATTAAGCAAAGATGGCGTTTCTAATGCCTAATTCTAAAATATTCTTTCTAATCACAAACTAAGGTTTGGTCCACCATCAATTCACAATCAGAAAATAATAAGAACATGAACAAGAAATAAATCCAAATCATATATAATTAAATTACAAAATTGTTCTTCCAATCATTGGAAGCAATACTAACATCCCAATATACATATATTAGCCAACCATAACTAAATTGGTGTCAATCAATTTAGTCATGGAGGCAAACCACAAAATCAGAGAAGAAAAAGATATTACACTAAAAATACCCCAATGAATCTTCTAGCTCCAAATCTTTGAACTTGATTGATCCTCTTTCTCAAATCCTTGGAGTAGCTTCAACAATGGAGGGTCTCCTCTTGATTTTGGGTTGGTTTTTGGGTGGAAAACCCTTGCTGCAGTAGCAGCAGAGGTGGGAGAGAAATTGGCTGCAAAAACTTGTGTTTGGGAGAGGTATAATGTTGTATTTATAGGGGGAAGGAAGTGGAATACGCGTTTTAGGGTTTCTGGGCAATTTTGGCACCTCCCGCCGCGGCACAGGTTTTTCCCGCCGCGGCGCGTGTTGAATTTTGGCTCGTTGGTTCAAAACAGAAACATCCCCGCCGCGGCGCACAATAATCATGCCGCGGCGCGCCATGTTTTCATGATTTTCCAGGATCAACCCGAGAGCCTCTCGCCGCGGCATAGGTTTTTCCCGCCGCGGCGCGCCTTGTTTTCTTGCACTGTAAATGCCCTTACATAGTATGTTGATTCTCGATGTAAGGCTTACGTTGCTAAGCCTTTGTTTGTCCCCCTTACATAATAAATGACATCCAATGTAAGGCTTACATTTTTAAGCACTTTGCTTCACTTTTGCTCTCTTTTTCCACATTTCTTCCCAAACCGACTTCGACCTACAAAACAATGAAATACCTTCCAAAACACGAAAATAATAAAATAAAAGATAAAATTAATGCTTAAAAACATAACAAAATATAGGTCAAAAATGTGTTCATCATGTACTTTTTAGAAAATTCGAGCAGTTTAGGCAGTGAAGCTCATTTATTTAGGCCACGGCACGAGTTAATTTTTTGCATGATAAATTCCAAAATTTCAGTTTCCTATTTGGACTATAATTCCAAGTTGGACTATGTTTCCTACTTTGATTACAATTTTTTGTAACCTAAAATACTTACCCTATAAATACAACTCTTATGCAATCAAACAAAGAGCTTCAACACATTCCACCCCTAACCTAAATATTTAGAAAAAGGGGTAGTTTAGAGAATGAAGTAAATCAAGAGGAAGATTCTATATTAAAGGTGTTAGAGTTTAGTTCCACCAGGGTGACAATTGGTAGAGATTAATTTTTCGCGTGACAATCGGAATATTGGTTTTAACTTTCTCTTATTCGTTGTATTTTTATATATTATCTTGTATTTTCTTGATGTTTTGAAACTTTATTTAATATATTTATGATTAACTAAACTTGTTCTTAGGTTCCTCTTGAACTCAAATTTTTATATAATTAATTAGTTTGTTCTTCTGTTGTGATTAAAAATTTAATTATATTATTCAAGATGGATTTCATGTGATTAATTATTTAATTAACAATTATATCATAAAGACAGTTAGGTAGCTTTGAGATCAGTATTTAATTATTTATCTTGATTGATTAACATACATGGTTTCTAGGCTGAGATGTACGATTCTTATGTATGTGATTTATAATTGATGTTCTTCATAAATATTAGTTTAATCTAATTGGCATGAGATTTAGTTTAATCTAATTGGCATGAGAGTGTGATTAGGTTAGATTATTATATTGTGATTAGGTTGAAATGCATGCATAGATTAGAGTTTGTTAATCATATAATTTGATTGGCAATTGCTTGGAATGGTGGACTCCTGTTACTAAGTTTTTTTTTTAATTTGTTAGTATAGTTATGTTGGATCTAGTTGTACGAATATTAGGATTTTGTTATTTTTGTTGTTTTTATCTATCTAGTTTAGTTAGCCTAAATAGTGTAGTGTAACTATAGTGCGGTACTAAAATACTTACTAATTCAATCCTTGTAGATACAACAATTTAATTTTTAAATACTTATCACTTGTACGCGCCTCATATACTTATAATTTAGCATAACCAATATCCCTATGTAGTGCAATAAATACAATGTGCAACACAAACTTCTTCCCCTTTTTGACATAGAAAGTCCAAGGAACACCATTACATAAAGGAGATAAGACATATCAATATGCAGCAATCCTAATCAATCATGCAACACAACAAAGAAGATTTAAAGCATACAATAAACAAAAAAGTAGAAGAGAATAAACACAAATGACTTCTTTTTATTAATAAACATTTTTTGAATTTACAATAACAAAAAGTAAATACAAAAGAATAAAAGTAAAAGAGAAAAAGAAATCTCGACTCTGGACCATCCTCTCAATCATCTCTAGTGAGTCTACTGGGTCCTGCAGTAGCATTTCCAGGGATAGGGGTAGGAGAGAAGCCAAACAGGTTAGTCTCAATTGGGAGGTCATAAAAAAAACATAAAATCGAGGATGTGGTAGCTTTGAAAGGAACATCAACATGTTCTTAGGAACCTCCTCCAATATGACGCGGTTCAATAGAGGGTCTAGAAGCAGAAGACCTCTAAGTATCATGTTTGGAGGATGGACACTCAAATATGGAAATCCAATCATTCAACTGCAAGATGGTTTGTCCGAGGAAGGCCAATCCTATCCAAACTCATTGAGACAATTCAGAACATAAATGATCTCCTGACAAAGGGATCTAACGTTCTATCTGATCGAAGCAATGTCGACAGACTGATGACTAGAAAGAGAAAAGGTAAAAGCAGGAGTAGGAGTGTTTGTAGAAGTAAAAACACTTTACAAAGAGGGAATAAAAGGTCCTACAAAAGAAGGATTAGGAGCACAAGGAGAAGAGCGTACAGTAAGCCAAAAGTGAGAAGCAAGAAGAGGGTTACAACTCAATTTTGAAAAGAAACGACACCTGGAAAAAGTGCAACACCCCACCAAGAAATAATGGTAGGATATAGTGGAGAGTGGAAGACCATGTAGTAAGAGATTTAAAGGCAATGGTCCTAAAGATCACGCTTAGAAGATCGATTGTCTCATTGTTGAGTATTATAGTCAAGTGACCATGCTAAACCACAAGTACACAGGATGTGTACAAGTGATAAGTATTTAAAGTACGAGTGTTGAACCCACAAGGAATATTATAACATATAAGTGATTATCAATCAAAACCTACTACCACTATTTGGATAGCAAAAGAATAAATGAGATATTAAACCTAAATTTCACAATCTAGCAACAACCAAACATATGAGACAACAACCTAAGAATCATTAATGCCCCAACCTTCTAACATGTGAACCACTAAAATTACCCCAATGTAATTGCAACCGATTTTATGATCAATTGACTATGCATGCATTCATCTCTCAAGTAAACTACATACAATGTAATAATTCAACCGAATCACACTCTCATGCCAACTAGATCAAATTAATACTCATCAAGAACATTAATTATTAATCACATGCATAAAAATCATACCTCTTAGTTTAGATCCTACACATGCTATTTGATCAAGACAAATATACAAGCACTTCTCTCAAAGCTACCTATATGTCTCTATTGTGTAATTATTGGCTAAACAATTACTATAATTCAAAGCAGATCAAATAATATAGTCTTATAAAGTAAGAAAATGGGTTAATTAATTGATCATCACATGAAGAAAGTTGGGTTCATAAGACCCCTAGGTTAAATGACTTTAGCTACTCATGTCCATAAAAACAAAATCCCAAGTTTTTATAGAAGAATACATTAGAATGTAAAAGAAAAGGAAAAGTAGTACAAATAATCTCTTGTATTATGCCACCAATCCTTCTTGAATCTTCACAAGCTTTAGCACCTCCTCTTAAACTCTTGATCTTTGCTTTGATTTCTTCTCAAAATTGGCTGCTAAAAAATTGTGCTTTTGAATAATAATGTGCTAATGAATGATAGATGATTTGAACTAGGATTCTTCATTAGTATATATATAGGTCAAGGTGGTTTAGGAGATGAAGGATTTGGTTCCAATTAGGACGCATAATTTTTGGGAGTAATTTTGCACACGAAATTGTATGCGCACTGTGGCCCAATGTTACCCAGCGCTGCAGACTTGCCTATTCGAAAATCCAATAGTTGCACGTTCTACAGCTCAATAAATCACCATTGCAACCATAGGCTCTTGGATCAATCTCTGATATCCAGTGGCACCACAGCCCAAATTAATCACCTTCTTGGCTTAAGGGTCTTAGGTTGTTTATGGTGAATGTGCGTGCTCCGGCTTGAAATAGCCACCGCCTCTACCTTGTCCTCCCTGTTTCTAACCAAATCTCTAAATGTTCTAGTGCCTCGACTTGAACAACCTGCCGCAGTGGCCTAATGTGCTATTTTCTCTTTTTTGGTTTGTTTTCGTTCTGTTTACCTTCTTTCCTCCTGCAATAACATATTTGAAAAATAGTAAGTCATTTTGACCATTTTAAGCATAAAAAAATTGCAAATAAAAAGTCTAGAAGTGACTAAATAACTCTAATTTTGTAGAGTTATCACACCCCCAAAATTAACTCTTTGCTTGTCTTCAAGCAAAGCCAACGCTCAACAATAAAGAACAAATCACTAACCAACATGGGTAGAACATTTACAAACATATTTTCTCTAATGCATGCATATTCAACACAAACTTGTCCCCCTTTCAAAGATTGTACATTCCTATTATAAAGGGATTTGCATACTATTAATCAACTTTCCATCAATACACATGTATGCAAGATTTTTGATGAAGTGACTCATGTGTGTGTGTGTGTGTGTAATGCACATGATATCATCCAACGCACTTGTGAAATCAATTTATATGAGCATGACAATAGATTATATCTTAAAACACATTTCATATGTATACTTTTCACACCCCTCTTCACTAATGTAAATTATGCATTTAGCTAAAGATTAAAAGGGCTTTGCATGCTTGTAATGCTAGGCGTAGGTAGGGGTAGATAAATTGTGGCATTTAGGTTCATTCCATACCATAGCTTGCTTTTTATTCATCATGCAACATGTGAAGCAAAATTGAGCTTTTTAATATGATGTTCTAGTGCACCATATCTTTTTATTTTTTTATATGGGGATATTAGGTGCATTACATTTTACCTCACTCTATAGCACAACACATGATATCATTTTCACACTCGTTAAGAATATAAGGGTAAAGGTAATGCATAATTTTGGTTAGGCTCAATTAGGTGACTAAGGACATAGATACTCTTTGTTCTTTTCATTCAAGGAGTAAAGTAAGATACTCTTTGTAGCTTTACAAAACTATCACCTTCTTTAAAAGAAGGCTAATCTGATCAACCTGATCCTCTGATAAATTTTGACTAATGAATCGCTAGTTTTCTTGTTGTTACTCGAGGCACTTTAGTGACTGTTCTAGAAACCTCATTCTATACTTATTAGATTCACATTCAATAGCCATGTCGTTATATAGTTTTGAAATGACCTCACATTTCATGGAGAGATCATCTTTGTTATGGTTGATTTAAGATTTCTTCTCTTCAATAGTGTCATTTAGCACACTCTGCTCTTTTTCCTTATCATTAAAGCTCTCCTAGGCCTTTTTCCAAGTTTTTTTTTTTTTACTTAATATGCTCCCTGAGCAACTTGTTATAGGTGTCCAAAAGCTCTTCATGATCATCCTCTTGTTCAAATCTGGAAGATTATAAGGTTTTAGTGGGAGGATTTTCTTTACTTGTCATAAAGGAAATAAAACTTCTATGATCCTCTTCTAAACTATAGCCTAAAATACTAACCTCATCGATCATGGATTTCTTACTAGATTGTTTCTTGTTTGCATAACATTGAGTAGCGATATGTCCACGATTTCCATATTCAAAGCACTTTACTTGATTTAGATGCCTTTTGCTCTGAAATCTTTCTTCATCTTCATTAGACCCTTGATGTGTTAAAATGTGTACTCGCAAGTGTACGAATCACTCGTAGTAAAGTGATAAGCAACTTCCAAGGTCGGTCTCTCAAGGAATTGCAGTGGTTTTAAATAACTAAATTTTAACTTAAACAGAGTTCTAATGAAAACAAAACACTAATTAAATAGAGTTCTAGTGAAACTAAAACTATAAGTAACTAGAATCCTAACGCTAATAAAACTGTAAAAAGGTTGTTTGTTTTTGGTAACGAGAACAATCATACGACACTCAAACGAAAACAAAATCGCAATCAAACAATCAATTCAATTAAATCAAATATCAATAGAGGATGTATGGACGTTTAGCTTGGTTGACCATGCTTGCATCGAAAAGGTATGGTGAGATAACATGAACGTCCTATATAAACAAAACTACCGGCTTTCCTTTTAATTACGAAACTCCTTTTGGCGGGGGTAGGTCTCTTTGTTGATTAACTAATTAACTGCCTTTGGCGGGGGTAAATTAAATAGCAATCAAATTATGCGCAAGGAAAACATGCCAATCAAATTAATGCTATGACTAAGTCACTAACTTGAAGCTTTGATTAAGTGTTTCGGAATAAAGTTAAGGTGACGTTCCTATAACTAAATTCTCAGATTTTTCAACCTAACTACGAACATCAAATGGGCCCATGATTATTCATAATCAAATATCTAAACATGCTCTTAATCAAAAAGTAATTTATTCATAAATCAATAAAATACACCATACACAATTCTAGCAAACATGGCAACACAAACTAAACATCCATAATTAGACTAGCCGCTCATGTTCATATTATTATTCATAGACAAATAAAATATGATCATACACTTTAACAAATAGAGAAGAGAAACTAATTCTATAACAACAAGAAAATCCTAGATCTAAATACCGCTTATGGATTGGATGACGTTCTTCTCCGTGAGCTTTATCTTCGATCGTCGTTGGCTTCCTTGAATCCTTAGAATATTGTCTCTCGCTTCGTTAGAGTGTGGCAACGCTCTCAAAACTGATTGAATGTAGTGTTTGGGTCGCAAAATTGAGAAGAATAAGAGTTGTGTACGAATTGGTCGAGTTGTATGTAAGGGGGACTCTAGGGAGGTATTTATAGATGTAAGGGTTTCTGCGAATCCTATGTGCAATAGGAATAGGCGCGCCGCGGCATGCATTTTTCCCGCTGCGGCGCAACACAAATTCTGAAAAATATGCAAAAATCCGAGAGCTCCCCGCCGCGGCATGCCATTCCCCCGCTGCGGCGCGCAATGTTTCTATGTTTTCCAGGATTCAACCCGAGAGCCTCTCGCCGCGGGATGTATTTTCCTCGCCGCGGCGCGCAATGCCTTCCTTCCCTTCATGTTCCCCCCTTACATATGTGATGGCACTTCATGTAAGGCTTACATATTTGTCTTGTTTAGCCCGTAACTCGTGATCCGAGCGCCGTAGGTGTCCCGTCTTTGCGTGTTTTCATCATTTGACTCATTTGACGCTAAAAACACCTGAAATGCACTAAAATATACCTGTGACTCCGAATGGATAGATTTATGAAAATAATCGAATAAACAATCATAATAAATCTAAATATCAAACAATTAAGCACAATTGATCACGAAATATTAGTGCTTTTCGAGCACTCATTAACCCTTCGTCCTTATTTCTCACGTTCATTTTGCTCAAGCTTTCTCTTTTGGACGTACCAGAAGTATTCCTTCTAATTTTGAAGAATTTCTTAAAATGTTTGGCAAGCACTGCTAACTCTTCTTCATTTGGACTAGATGACTTATCACTCTTTACAGGGATGACCTTTTCTTTATCATGTTCACTCTTTGTAGTCTTAAAAGCCAAGCTCTTTCTTTTAACAGCAAAAGTGTTACCTCCTTTGGGTAGGAGTGACTCGTCACTCTTTACAGGGATGACCTTTTCTTTATCATGTTCACTCTTTCTAGTCTTATAAGCCAAGCTCTTTCTTTTAACAGCAAAAGTGTTACCTCATTTGGGTAGGAGATGGTGAATCTCAAATGCTTGAAGATCACTAACAACTTCATGGATTTTTAGGGGCTCTCCCTTAAAGGCAGTTTATATGGAAATGACCTTTTCTCTGAAATGGGAAGGAAGAGACAATAGAATATTTTCAACTTGTAGTTCTTCATCGATAGAATGACCTAGATGGTAGGATGTGTTGATATTGTCAGAGAATCGTTCCTAGAAAATGTTGAAGGTTTCATCTTCTTTTATCTGAAGAAGTTTATAATTTCTCTTTAACTACATCACCTGTGACTTCTTAACCACAGAAGTACCCTCATGCGTAATCTCAAGAATATCCCAAGCTTCTTTGGAATAGTGCAAGAAAAAATTTGTTTGTACTCTTCAAAAGTGACATCCTTTGTAAGTGCATACAACCCCTTGTTGTTCCAATCACACTCTTTCCTATCTTCCTTTGTCCAAGCAATCATAGGTTTGGGAATCACAGTATCATCCTTTTCAACTCTAGTAGGATGCACTAAGCGATGTTGACCTTAATACCAAACTCGTTAAAGAATGTACATATCCAATGTTTCCAATATGTATAGTTATCTCCATTAAGAAGTTAAGGTCTACCAACGTTTCCTCCTTCACTAGAGTTCGTCCTGGTGAGAATTAGTGTTTGCAAAATATGAGAGAAAAATCAACACCAAAGTGGTTAATCCCAAATGGGTGTACCTGTTCTGATACTAATTGAGAAAGTTTGATACTCAGTGAATACCCAAGGCAATGTGATAATAATACTTAGGACTAACACCTTTTGTACAAGCAGTAAAAATAAAGTAGGTAACAATTAACACAAGTAGTAGCAAATAAAATCAAGTACAAAAAAATAGTAAATGCTTTCCAATCATAGAGCAATTCTCATATGTTAGAACATACTTTAATAACTATATAATTGTACTCAAGCAAATACTATAGCATAAAAACATGGCGATATAACATTGTAAAACAACTTAGGTACCGTCCCTAAGTGGTAACATCCATGATTGGCTTAAGAAAACCACTTGAATGTAAGAAATTCACTAAAATAGTAAAACAACAACATAAAACCTAACGATATATGCTAATACCTCTAGTAGTTAGAGGCATGCTTAATAGCACCTAAGTTGCCCTTGTCTATTGTCTCTATAGCAAATGTGATACACAAACTGAATTAAGCTCTCCTTCAGAGCCTTAAAACTATGTGATGTGATACAAATACCAACGGTCAGTTTAGTGTAAACCTAAGGTAATGGCAACTCCCATGCACATGTACCTAGCATATAATTCTACGTCCAAAATTGGTTTTTGATAATTTTCTAAAAATATAGTTATAAATGTACTTTCCTACTCAATATTTTTTATTTTATTAAATAAATGGTATTTTGTGCTTAAAATATTAAAATACAAAAATTTGGGTCAATGGTAAAAAGGGGATAAAAATATAATTTTGAGAATTTTCTAAAATTTTTATGATTTTTTAACGTAGGTGGATATATATAATAGTGTCTGGGATGGCCTTAGATAGATTAGGCCACGTTGAAGATATCTGGATGAAATGCAAGCAATGTCAACCAATTACCATGCATCGTGGGTCAAAGAAGCCCAGATCAGCAACTCGAGCCAGGTGGCAGCTCCACATCCACTCTAAGTTTTGTCTTCTTTTCATGGCATTCCACGTAGAAGTTGGGTGGAAGACGTAAATGGTGGTGTGGTATAAGAAGCTAATGGCATAGAGTACCCAATCTACAATAATTTTGGTCAAGGTAGGTTGGATGAGTGGATGAAGAGTTTACCCCAAAGCGACCCAAAATATCTTGTGCAATGCCAAAAACCTGGTTGGGATACATGCTTGAACTACAACAAGTTATATACACCATGATGAGCTTATTGAAGAGTCTAGTCAAGGACTTTAAATGTCCAACTTGGTGGGAGGCAACCCATCGGTTTATTATCTAATATGTTATTGTAGGTGAATAAAGCAAGAGGGAGGCAACCATGATGCTTCAAATGGATAAATCATGTTGTTGAGACCGAGCACCTTTATAAGTGAGTTCTCTTAACCCTTATTTTTTATTGTGTTTCTTTGTGTTATTCACATTGAGGACAATGTGTGATTCAAGTCTGGGGGAGGAAACTCTGCCTCTTTGTTTCACTTCTCTTGTTATTTTTAGGGTAATTTTTTTATTTTTTATTTTTGTGAGATATATATGGTTATTTTTGAACATTTTAATGATATATGCATGCATTTGTGGTGAATGGTGAATTGAGTATGGACCTAATGGTGATTAGTTTCCTTGAACATGATGTAGAATGAAGCATGATTATGGAGATACATGTATTTATCTAGAATGTATCCTTTTTTTTTTTTATTGAGATGTTTAATGCTTGTGCACAAATGTCATGATGATATGATTTGAAGGGTTGACTAGAGAAAGTTTGTGTGAATATTGTGATGAATGCTTATAGTCTTCAAGCTTTAGAATTTGCTTGATCACCTCTCAAGACAAAATCCTAGATAATATCTTGTTAAAGAAATGATTTTGGCCATTTTTTGACTGTTTGAGCCTTTTCAAGTCTACTTTGTATTTATGCATCAATAGTCACCCTATTTAAGCTTAAATGTTTACCTTTTCGTTTCTTTTACCCACATTACCTACCCAAAATAATATGTCCCACTTACCCTTCACACCTTTAGCATATGTGCTTTATTGTTTATGTCTTGCATGCTTGGTTAGATTGTGGAAGGTTTGGGACATCCTATTAAAAGAAAAAGAACAAAAAAAAAAAATGAATATGTTTGGCAGCAAAGTATCCCTAAAAAATATGGAAAAATAAAGAAAGAAAGAAGCAAGTTTGGAAGTGCACTAGTTGTGATGACAAAAATTAAATAGTTCATGATAATATGTGGCTAAGGTGTAATGCTGAGCTCAAATATTTCCATTTTCCTACAAATACCTAAATCTTACATTACAAGCCTAATGAAGTCCTATTGATCTTTGGCCTTGATATTTGTCTACATTAGTGGAGAGAGGTGTGAAAAATAAAACCTATGAAGCTTGTTATCTTAGATTTAAAATTAATCTTGATTGCATGTTCACATGAGTCTATCTAGAGCATGAAAGGACTATATGGAATGACATGTCACACACACGAAACATTTCATTAAAAACTAAAGACACATTTGAATGAATGCATTTGTTGATCAATTGTTATGTAAAATTCATTATTGTGTGATATGTGGAACCCTTGAGGGACCAAACGGTTTGTCATGTGTTCGTTAATAATTCATCAATGTCTTATTTAGGATGCGTAGTTTTGATTTAGTTTCACTTGAGAACAAGCAAAATGTTAAGTTTAAGGGGGAGATAATTGTATGAAAATAGAATTATCATCATACTTTATGACTTAGTATTTTTTTTTTATTAAATAAATAGTATTTTTTGATTCAAATTAATTAAATATGACATATTTAGGTCAAAATGGTCAAAATTGGGTAACATATAATTTTTGGAATTTTTATGTAGTTTTATGAATTTTTTGGCATAGATGGATGTCCTTAGAAGAAGAGGTGGATGAATTAAGAAACTTTAACCGGCTAATCAAATGGCACCATGTGGTGTACAATCAATAACTGCAACCAATTATTGCATGCTGCTCCAACATCGCACTAGTTTCGTAAGGCTCATGTGGCACAATGTTCACTTCAAAATTCCAACTGGCACCAACTTTGTTTGCCACGTCATCCAGCCCCTCGCCAATACACGTGTTCAACATCAACTATGTGATCCACTACTCTGCCTAGTGCAAAATTGCCTTTTTCCATGTGTCATGCATGATCAGCCACTTGATGAGATTGATATGACGACCAAGATTTAATCTGGAGCCTTTTACACCTTTTGCACACACCAGCAGCCCCCAATGTATGATTTTGGACACCATTTCTCAACACCTTTCATCTTTTCTACTTCTCCACCATTCCATATACCATTTGTATTATCTATTATTAATTTTAGCTTAGTTCAGGTCCTAATTAAGGAGTTTTTGAAGATAGAAATTGGATTTTTACAACGAAATGGGAGAGCTTGGAGAATTTTTACAAGAATATAGAGGAAAGCTTGGAGTCTTCAAGGGTTTGTATTTCTCTTACTTTTCTTTATATTTATTTATATTTATTTACATACTAAACTCTCTTTTTATGAATTTAATGTATATATTAATGATGAGCTAGATCAATTATTCTAAGGTTTATGTTGAACCCATTTATGCATGATTGAATCTTCACAATTTCTTAATTGATTTCACATGATTGGATTATTTAATTATCAATAATTTAATGCTTTCAATTAATTTGTTATTAATTGATTGTTTTGAGATTAATTAACCTTACTTAAAAGAGTGAATTGATAATTAACATGTAATTAGGAAAGGGTGATAGCATGACTAATTATGTGCAATATATTTTTTACATGTGTTCTTAATGTACCTTTTTTGATTAAAATAACATGAAAGTGTGTTTAAATACATTTGATAATTTTATAGGTGCTTGAAAAGACACATGTATAGAATAGGTGCATGTAAGTTGATCATCCACTTTTGTGTTTAATTAGGAAGAACTATAGAGACATGTGCATGAATGGGTGATACATAGGACTCTAGGAAGCTCTAATATCATAAATTTTTTGCATATTTTTATATAGTTTTTATTTCATTTAATTATCTATTTTCATACTCTAAATAGTGAGAACATAACCAACTTTTGGTACTCATTTATTCAATAATTCAATCCTCGTGGGAACGATAATTTTATTTTTAAATACTTATCACCTATACACGACCCAGACACTTATGGAATCGGTGTCAAGTTTTAGTTCAGTAATTAAGAAACCTACAAAACACGTTTTCACTAAAATTGTTTTTCTTCTTTTCAACAATACGGTACACTCAATATCACGAATCAATAATACAAACCTACTCTCAATGTATTAATGACTTGAAGTTAGAAAACAATTTTCCTTACGAAAACTTGAGTTTACAAATTGGCAGAGTTTTCCTTGTGTTTTCTATTTCTTAAAGAATTTTAGAAAATATGGGGTATTTATAGAAAACTCTTGAGCTTCATGTGAGCTCGCCAATATCCTCGTTGAATCCTTGCTGCATATGCAACGAGTCATCAGCAAACCCTTAGGTGAGGGTAATAGCCATTAGTCTCATTGTCCCCTTCGCCACCACCTTGTGATACAATAGCAAGCCACTAAAGAGCACTCAGCAAGCTCACAAAAATGACAGTTTTAAATTCAAAAAAATATTCAAGTTAATTTTCTACAAATGCTCCAATTTGTGAAAAACAAATGTATGAAAATAACACGACTCAACATATAAACTACATGCTCCCAACTACCATGGTGTGTAACATGCAAACATACAATGCATCAAATCCTATGTAAGTGTGTGCAATATTTAACCATTAGTATAGTACCTTACATAAAGGAAAACAAAACATTAAGTAAAAATACAGAATCACTATTTTACACACGAAAATGCCAACAAAATATACAAATAATTTATAGAAATTACAGTTTGAAACGAAGATTCAATGGGTTTTCATAAATGGATTTAACATATTTGAATATGGATAGCGACTAGACTATTTGGATTTGCACAAATTTGGCTCGGGAATAATTTTAGTTGTGGATCTAGCTATGTAGTCCTTGAATTTATAAGGTTTATAGTTTTGGAAAAAAAAAAATAGAGCATTGACAATTGTTGGATTAGTAAATTAAATTTTTTACAATTTTAATTATTGAAATTACAATTTTAGATTCCACCAATTGGCAAAAATTATTAAATTTTAATTTTGGAAAAACAATATTAGAGTTAGTTGGAAAATGTTTCACCTAGTAATGTTTGGAATGATTTTATGTTCATAAAATTTGGGAAAAATTGTTTTATTTTCTATGTTTTTTTCCCCTAGAACATGAGTAACATATGCAAGAGTGTTGTTACATGAATTTCTTGGGAATAGTTTGTTGGCAATCCATTTTGATTTTGGTTAGTGATCTTTTTGACAAACTTTTCTTTATAGCATATTTTTTCATGAATTGTAATAGCATTAGTTGGACTTGGTATACTTTAGGATTAATTTGTAGTGATGGTAACTTCACAAGTTCTATACTTATTCTAAAAATGACACCTAGGTCTTATACTTATTTTTTGGAAAAGTTTAGTCCTATTGTTATTTAAAAATGACTAAAAAATAACAAATGATTTTCTTTTAAGTTTTTATTTAATATTTTTAATCCTTCAGTTATAGTTTTTTTCAAATTAAAACAATCTTTATATAATACAGTTGAGAAAAATGAAAAAAAATTGACTTTGTCCTTGTCCTTGTGCAATTGGTACCCTAAATATATTTATACCCTAAATATATTTATACCAAATTAATCTTGAGATCATGAGCTTTCCAATAGATGATTTTGTGTATTAATTAGGGTCTCAGATGAAAAGTTACAGCTGATCAAAGTTTGCAAAAAAGTCAATTGCAAACCGGGGGTTTTGACTTCCCAAATAGGAAATATTTTGGGTCTGACTCTACTAGATCCTCCTATATATGTACCCTTGGATTGCTAGTTGATGTGAGGCTGAGATTAAGCCTTCTAGTCTAAATATAGACTTGATTTTTTCAACTTTGCCCATCTCATTTGTTCCAGGCAAAGACAAGAGATTTTGCAGAAAAGAACCATAGAATTGAATTTTGCTTTAGCCCATACATGGTAAGTGGATCGAGACCGTTTATTTTCTAACTTTTTTTTCAAGTGACTTTAAATGTCTGCATGAACACCATGAATCTTGAATAACACATCTACCCATAGTTTTTTCCTTTTTCTTTTTGTGGATCAAAATGGGTAGGCATGAAGTAGTCTGAGGGGTTGTTTGTAATTTTTCATTTTTGGAGCCATGAACTCCATGTCCCATTGCAGTAGGTTTAATCAATCTACTCTTAGGAACAATATGCTTGATAGTAGAGTGCACACACCATCACAAAAGAAGACCCAGGATGGACGACCAGAATGCAGAAAACTTTAGAGCTGGAAGTGGAAACCCAGGTGGTGATCGCTTGCTATAGTAAGGATAAGAAATGAGAGTCTGATAGGTGAACCAAGAGGGATTGGGACATTAGACCCACCAAAAGTTGGGCCAAGTAACCATTGGGGAGATCCGGCCTACCGACTAATGGGAGACCAAGCCAACCAGCTGATAAACTAACCAGGCAGATTGGCAAGTCTGACCAACAGTCCTGCTTCCAATAGCAATACCAACTATGGCACTAAACTCGAGTTCTTATCAAATTATTCTTTCCTTAACAGCCGTATGATGTGCAAATTTAAATACTTGCTAGTGTACGATTCACTCGTAGCAAGTGATAAGCAACTCTGAGGTCGATCTCTCAAGGAATTACAGTGGTTTTCAAAATGTGTTACTTGTTTCCTAAAAGTTAATTGCAAAAATAAATCCTAAATACTCTAATGAAATTTGTGGTTGAACGAAAGTAAAAATTGTAAAAGTTTCACGATAATTAAAATAAACAAGCGAAAAGATAAGCCGAAGTGATATGATGAAAAAGCATGGGAAAAATAGCTAGCTATCCAATCACAAATGGAATATTTTACGATAGTATCACAATTAAGCACAGAAAATTAGATTTATTGACTTTTCTTAATAAACCATAGAAATTCCCAAATCAATGGAGAATTTCTCTTAATTGATTAATTAACCTCTTTGATCTGGATTGTTAGTTAACCAATTAGCATAAATGATGTGTTAAAATGTGTACTCGCAAGTGTACGAATCACTCGTAGTAAAGTGACAAGCAAACTTCCAAGGTCGGTCTCTCAAGGAATTGCAGTGGTTTTAAATAACTAACTTTTAATTAAAATAGAGTTCTAATGAAAATAAAACGCTAATTAAATAGAGTTCTAGTGAAACTAAAACTCTAAGTAACTAGAATCCTAATGCTAATAAAACTGTAAAAAGAGTTTGTTTGGTTTTGGTAACGGGAACAATCATACGAGAATCACACGAAATCAAGATGGCAATCAGACAATCGATTCAATCAAATAAAATATCAAAAGAGGATGTATGGACGTTTAGCTTGGTTAACCATGTTTGCATCGAAAAGGTATGGTGATATGCATGAACGTCCTATATGAATTAAACTACCGGCTTTCCTTTTAATTAAGAAACTCCTTTTGGTCGGGGTAGGTTTCTTTATTGATGAACTAATTAACCGCCTCTGGTCAGGGTAAATTAACTAGCTATCAAATTATGCGCAAGGAGAATATGCCAATCAAATTAATGCTATGACTAAGTCACTAACTTGAAGCTTCGATTAAGTGTTTCGGAAAAGAGTTAAGGTGATGTTCCTCTAACTAAATTCTCAGATTTTTCAGTCTATCTACGAATATCAAATTGGTCCATGATTATTCATAATAAAACATCTAAACATGCTCTTAATCAAAAAGGTATTTCATTCATAAATCAATTTAATACACCATACACAATCCTAGCAAACATGGCAACACAAACTAAACATCCATAGTGAAACTAGCCGCTCATGTTCATATTGTTATTCATAGACAAATAAAATATGATCATACACTTTAACAAATGGAGAAGATAAAGTAATTCTATAACAACAAGGAAAACCTAAATCTTAATACCGCTTATGGATCGGTTGATCTACTCCTCCGTAAGCTTTATCTTCGATCGTCTTTGGCTTCCTTGAATCCTTAGAATGGTATCTCTCGCTTCGTTATAGTGTGGCAACGCTCTCAAAGCTGATTGAATGTCGTGTTTGGGTCGCAAAATTGAGAAGAGAATGAGTTGTGTATGAATTGGAGTTCTTATTTCGAGTTGTTTTGTAAAGGGGGTCTAAGGGGGGTATTTATAGATGTAAGGGATTCTGCAAATCCTATGTGCAATAGGAATAGGCGCGCCGCGGCATGAATTTTCCCCGCCGCGGCGCAACACAAATTCTGAAAAATATGCAAAAACCCGAGAGCTCCCCGCCGCGGCATGCAATTCCCTCGCCGCGGCGCGCAATGCTTCTATGTTTTCAGGATCAAACCCGAGAGCCTCACGCCGCGGCATGCAATTCTCTCGCCGCGGCGCGCATTGGTTTCCTTCTTTTCACGTCCCCCCTTACATATGTGATGGCACATTATGTAAGGCTTACATATTTGTCTCGTTTAGCCCGTAACTCGTGATCCGAGCGCCGTAAGTGTTCCGTCTTCGCGTGTTTTCATCATTTGACTCATTTTGACGCTAAAAACACCTGAAATGCACTAAAATATACCCGTGACTCCGAATGGATAGATTTATGAAAATAATCGAAATAATAGTCATAATAAATCTATATATCAATCAATCAAGCACAATTAATCACGAAATATTAGTACTTTTTGAGCACTCATCAATAAACATGTAGGAAATTAAATTAGTCACCTAGTCTAAGACAAATCAATATTCTTCGATTAGGTTCTTATTCAAGATTTTCAAATTAAGCAAAGTTGACAATTCTAATACTTAATTCTACTTTATTCTCTAATATTCATAAATTAACATGATCAAGATTAATCATGAACATAGATATTAATCAACAATGAACAAGACATAAATAACTTTAATTCAAATTAAATCATAAAATATCCATCCACTCGGAGCATCTCTAAATCCCACACAATCAGTTTAGGTACTTATAATAGAATTTAAATCAATATTTTCTATTAAAAATAACATTCTTAACAATCCAAGAGAAAAGAGATTACAAATTAAATAGGATACCCCTACTTGCACTCTTGCAAAGTCCTTCTTGGAGTTGGATGGTCACCTCTTCCAAGTTGGGTCTTGAATAAGCTTCAATGAAGCATCAATGGTGGCTTCTCTCTCTAGAAAGTTGAAGAAGATGGTGGTGGAAGGTAGAAAATTGGTACTGTTCACTGGTGGTCTAAGGAGAGGGTTTTGTGGTGTATTTATAGGTTAGGGTTTGAGTGATTATGTGTGGGGGCTGAGAGGCGTGTAAGTGGAATCCGAGTGTGCGAGCCACGACATGCATTTTTTCTGCTGCGGCGCGCGATGTTTTTTTGGGACTCAGACCAAAACAGGAACCACCTTGCCGCTACGCACAATTTCTATGCCGCAGCGCGCAATGTTTTTTTTTATTTCCCAGACTGCAACCCAAGAGTCCCATACCGCGGCACACAATGTTGTAATGCCATGTAAGGGTCCTTACATATTTGCTAATTCCCACGTAAGCCTTACGTTCTTCTACTCTAATTTAACCCCCCCTTACATAGTAAATGAACTATAATGTAAGGGTTACTTTTTGAGCCCCCTTTTGAACACTTCACTCCACTATTTCATTCACATTACTTGAACCTACAAAACAAGAAAATACCTCTCCAAATCAAAGTAATACCGAAATAAACCATGAAATAAATACTTAAAAATTAACAAATGATAGATTCAAAATAATGTTCATCACCGTACTTTTTTTGTCAAGGCTTTCAAATCTGTTTCTGGTGAAGAAATCTCTGAGAGTGCTCTAAATTCTTAATTTGTGTTTGACTTTGGATATGACATATACTATAAAACCCTTAGTGGATAGGTTGAGGGAAATGTTTGAGAATCTTATCAACATCAAGATTATTCTTCCTAGTAATGGTATCGTTCCTAGCAAGCCCCTCCTAGAGAGATCACCACTTTTATAGGCCAGTTGTTTGTCGAACATAAACTTCCATTTCTACCATTGGTGCTACAGTTCCTTTATGCGATAGGGTTACCTCCTGAACAATTTTCCCCCAATGCTTGAAAGGCTCTAATCTCTTGCTAAGTGTTGTGGAGAGAACATGACCAAGAGCTAAGTTTGGAGAAATTTTGATCTCTTTATTATGCACAAGCTATGTGTATAGGTTGGTTCAATGTTAGAAATTTTGTCAACCATAAGCTCATAGTGGATTTTCCTAAATCTAACAAGGGTTGGTGGCAGTCCTGGTTCATTTCCACTAAGGCTTATGATGTAGTCTGTCCTAAACTTGTCCTTACACTTACTCACTTTTTTCCCAATGGTAAGTCATCTGCATGTGTCTTACTTTTTGTGAACACTTTTTCTTGGTTGTTTTTGGTAACACTTTTGCTTCTTCCTCACACAGTGCAATGGAAGCACTCTGAACTCACCGTTGAGAGGCCGGAGTTCATTGACTCCTTGTTTGCTTTACCCCTTGTAGAGGGTAGTGGTGAGAGACTGACCATAGCTAAGAGAGTTGAATATTTGGGTCTTCAGCTCTTTTCGTCTATACCTAGAACTCTAAATGATTTAAACCCTACATGTAAGTACATTGATGACCCAGACTATACTTGGCTTTAACTATTCTGAAGTTTGATAGGCAATGTCTTGAAATTATGAAGTCTCGGCATATGACTTCCCATAAGGGCCCAACCACCAATGCATTCCAATTTGTGCGCAGACACTTGGGTTGTAGTTTTAGGAGTGAGAACAATGGAAGGCTTATGCTTGGGTAAGGAAACTAGCATGCCAAGCTGCAGCTTACCAGGTTGAGGAGACCATAGAAACTACAGCTCCCAATGTGACTCAAGATTTGCTTCCTGTAATGGACTTGGTTATGGATGAAGATGTTCCACACATGAGCCCCCATCGCTTACCAACCGCAGTCTCTTTTCCTAGAAGACTTGTGATTGGACTATCATTCTAGTGGTATGGTAGAGAAGTTTGAGAAACTTAGAGTACCTACTAAAGAATACATAATAGGGGCCATGACTTGTCTTGACCCATTAGTTTTAAAGAACAATGATGCTCTAGCTTCACCAAACTGAGCTCTAGAGGAGAAGCACTTGATCGTTGATGCTCTAGAGAATGTGAACCAAAGCCAAGAGCTACTGATAAAGCTTATGAAGTTGTTGAGGCTGCCAAAATCTAGCTTCAAAAAAAATGTGAGGGGTTGAAGGTTAAGAACTAGAAGCTGAACACTCAACTTGGAGTAGTGACTGAGTAGGTTGTATATCGGTACCTTGACACAGAGGACTTCTAGGTTAATACAAAAGTCACTTAGAATTATTAGATCAAGTCAACCAAACGGAGATTCAGGAAGGTGTATCTAGATCTAGCTCTTTCTCACCACAACTTTTGCTTATTATAATAAGGTTACTGTTGAGCATGACAGATAATGACAGCTCAGATATGAGGGGGATGATACCATAGTAGAGCAATGGTCCAAAACTCTACTAGAACCAGGAACATGATACAAAACAAGGATCTAGTTGGGACTTAAAAGGAGGTGAGGGCAAAACCCAACTCAGTTATTCTATCGAAGGATGCTGACAAAAGTTGCCACACCAGGACTTAACATTTAGGCCTTTCTTCAACTTCTTGTCTTTTGCTTAGTAGGTTTTTCTATAACCAAAGTGTAGCCACTTGATCTTTACTTTGTAGCTCAAGAAGCAACTTGACTGATAAAGATTGTCAGTTTACTTACAAACATTCCATAAATCACTTATAGTTTTTTTTTTACTTGCTGATGTGGAACACTATATGCCTAGTAAAATTGATCTTGCATTATGGTGGGCTTGCAGTATCTGATGCACAAAAACTTGATGTTCAAATTTTGTAATTTATAAAAAGCTCGTAAGTGCACGAATCACTTGTAATAAGCGATAAGTATACTCCCAAGATCGTCTCTCAAGGAATTGCGGTGGTTTCTAAATTCTTTAATTATTTTCTTATTCAATCAAACAAACAATCCTAAACATTCTAACAATTATCGGTTGAAGAACAAATTGTAAATTCGAAATTAAATCAAAACTAAAATAAAATGGAAATAAAAGTAATTGAACAAGTAAATTAAAAAAAATAAATTGGAAAATTTAATTAAAAACATAAAAGAAATAATGGGAATTTTTAGTATGCTAACCAATCATATTTTTTTGATTAAATTTAATATATATTTATAAGTTGATATTATTGATTTTTCCACTAAAGCTAGAAAATCTCAAATCAATGGCAATTTTCACTACAATCAACTAATTAACTTCTTTGATCCGGACCGTTAATTAACTAATTGGAATTAGTTAAAGGAAATAATTATAACCATTTAAACTAACACAAATCAATGCAATCAATTTAAATTCATGTTCAAGATGGCACAATTAGATGCAGATGATGTTTCTAACAACATAATTCAAAGATATTTACTTTAACTATAAATAGTGATTTGGTCCATCTCCTATTAATAATTAAAGCTATTAAGAAAAATGAACATGAAATAATATCAAACTTTTCTATAATAATTAATCCAAAATAATCATGTTAGCATAACTAAAAATCCCATATAAAAATTTAGCCACACATAATTAAATTTACTTTCATAAATTTAATTATTAAAGGCGTAACAAAATACAGTAACAATATTTCAATTTTAGAGATGAAAATATTATACAAGAAAATAATATTTCATTATCTAAAATTTCATAAAATTAAACTGCAAAAATAAATGAAAACAGATACAGAAAATAGAAGAAGAGAACTGTTGTAATTGGATCGTAAAACTAAAATTATTACAACAAAATAATTAACTTAAATTAAGAAAATAAAATAAAATAAAACTGTACAAAAATTGGGAGAGAAATTCCCTGAGAGAAACTAAGAAAAACTAACAAAAATGCGATGCGTTAGAAACTGTCCGGACCAGTATTTATAGAATTTTGGATTCAAAATGCATGCCACGTGTCAGAATGTGATTGCTCGGTCAACAGAGAGGGACCCACGCGACGCTGCGTGATTGACGGACGAGAGCTGGCGCGGATGCTGGTCAAAGCGCGTTCCACGTGGCGCTTCGTGATTGGCTGATTAGCGCCGTCCCACGCTGGCGTGTCAACCAGTGATTCATAGTGGGACAGCTTTCCACGCGGCGAGCTATGATTGGTCCGAGTGGCGCCCAGTGTCGGTCCGAGTGGGTGCTAGCTGTCGTCCACGTGGCACGCGATGATTGCTGGTCAACGCTGAGTGTGCGCTGTCGTGGATGATGACGTGGCATTTGACTTTGACTAGGCTTTACTAAGTACATCCACTGTTCTTCTGTATAAATCCACAATTCTAAGTACATCCACATTTATTTCTGTATACATCCACAAGTTCAATTAAATTCTTAAAAATTCCAGAAAAATTCCAAAAAAATTGTAAATTCTTCCCAAATAATTATAAACTTAAAAATGATCAAAATATATTTATTTTGGATAAAATAATAAAATAAAACATAAAATGAATGCTTAAAAACGTAACAAAATATAGGTTAAAATTGTGTTTATCAGTATCCCCCACATTTCTAAGATTTGGATTGTGTGAGTGTACCTAGTACCTTTGATAGGAGCCTGGACCATGAGGATGTACTTGGCATAATTTTTGAAACTTGGTATTGCTAGAGCATGTGCTTAACACTATTATTACATTATGAAAGCACAATCCTCATTTTGGCAACTTTGGGAAGAACTTGACATTTTTTTGAAATTCTTTTGTAGGTTTGAAAGACAGAATATAAGTGAGTCAACCCTTACTACCCAATATGAGCACGACGTTAGACCCTAGCATGGATCAAGAAGAGTTATGGGCAATAACCGACGAGATGTGAAAAGGTAGAGGTAGGACTGAGTGTTGGCAATGTGGGATGAGCGTAGACAAATACATGACCTGCGATAGTATGCCAGCCGGATGGTGATGGTTTGGCAGTGAGGGTGAAACGATGTATGAGGAGTATACAGGGATACTGGCCTGTTGGAAGACTCGGTGTGTTTGGCTAAAATTTGGCTAGTTGGTTGACTAGTAAGTTTGACTAAGGATTGATTTCTAGCGACTTCTCTTGTAGTAGCTGGTTGATGTGTGTTCATTGGTTGGGTCCCATCAGCTACAGCCATGGTGAACAATGTCTTACCAGCCACGAATATTGTGATGAGGTCCGATGATTGGCAGTTCTATCTTGTCGATGTTGCGATGTTTCCCAACATGACTTACCACAATTCTAAGATTAGTTAATTCTGTGTGGACTCCATATTTTTTGCAATTCCAACTTCTTATTGATTTTAACTTTTTTCTAATACTCTTTTTCGAAATCTCTTGATGTGTTCCCAAATCTCTAAATATTTCTCGTCTTCCAAAGTTCCTAAGAAGTTTCTGGTCTTCCTAAGTGCCTTAAGAATTTCTAAAAATCTGAGTTCTTGGGTTTGAATTTTTCCAAGTCCTGAATGATCTTTTCCAAGTCTTTGAATAATTATTTTTTCTAGGTCTTTTTGCTCTTGAAGATTATTGAAAATCCCATCCAAGTGTACTGGTGGTCTAGTCTCCCAACCTCTTAGCTTGGCAAACTTTCTGAGTGTGGCAAGTAATGAGTTTTTTCTTAATGCCAAACTACTATGGGTGTGGCCTTTATCTTTTTCCTAGGGAAGCTATGTGATACTGGGTGATCTCATCACAAAGTCCTACATCTTGGAAATTTTACAAGAACCTAATTTCAAGTTGACCATCATCGTGATCCTTGACCACAGTCTCTATGGGTGCAAAAGAGTTGTAATCCTGCCTCCATTCCCTCATAGGATGAATTCCATTGAGATGATGGTGAGTAATGTCAAGTAGGCCATTGTCTTGATCCTTGACCATAGTCACTGCATGTGCCAAAAGGATTATGTGCCCTTCTTGTTTTTGCATAGGACTTAGCCTATTAAGACAATGGTGAGATATGGTAAATAAGCCTAGTTCTTACTTAAGACTTAATCAACACTTGGGTCTTGGTAGGTGTCCTACTAGTTCAAGTGTGACGTATTGGAGTTTGATTCCTTATGTCTTCTCTTGAGGAACACAACATGGTAGTCCGTTGGAAGGTTGTGACTTTTTTCTGCCACGGTGCGTGGTTTGGCACTATGAGCTATACTCCATGAGGCTGTGGTTAGTACATTACTTTAATAGAACATGCTACTATCATTTTCCATGCAAGATAGTTTAACATTGTGCATCGAAAGATTGTTGTAAGGATCGTAGGAAAGGTGTGCCCTGCTTGATTCAGTGTAGGATAAGGTTGGTTACAATGAATCCTATTTCTAGGTTCTGTGTCTAGGGTATCCATTGGTACGAAGAAGATGAGACTCCATTTTCACCGCAAGTTGGTCCCCAATCCTAACTTGAACCCTAGGTAGTGTAGCTTCTTGGATTCTAGCTCTATTGAGTGTGGCTAATAGATTCGAGGGAGGAATGTTGCTTGCTTCCATATGTATGAGCGCATCGTGGTGATAGCACCTTCACGCTGAGCTAGGTTTATTTGATTGAGTTGTTGTCTCTCATTCTAAAGTTATAGCTTTATGGGTCCTAACTTTAGCCAAGTACAGCAACTAGATTTTAGGGAGGGGTGTAATTGCTCCTAAGTCCTAGCAGTGCATAATGGCTCAAGACAAGGATTGCTTCTTGTAGTCCTGAGTTTGGAGCTTTGGGGGATGTTGGGAATCCTAGCCTGAGAGTTGAGATCTGGCACATTCTCTTCGTTCATTGTTTATATTTTATGTTTGGCTCTTATATTGAGTCCAAGTCTTAGTGTTGACATGGCCACACAAGACCTCACCTAACACTTTCTTGAAAATAAATTACAAATAAAGGGAAGTAATCTTCACTCTGATGCCTACTGACATTATCTCTGGGAATGGATGTTGAAATAGTAGGCTAATGTAGATTTTCCAAGTTTCCTAAGTATAGACCTATGTAAACTTTCTAAGTATACTCTTGAGTACCTTTTGGATAATCAAGTTGAACTTTTATGGCTCACTTTTTGAGTGTATATGAGTTGGAGTGAAAGTTTCCATGGATTATGTATGCTTGGAGCCAAAGCGACTCCCAGCTCCCCTAGGTGGGAGACTGTAGCCTAGAAGACAACAATTTAAAGCTAAATATGCACACATTCAACTTTCCTTAGATTATTCTTTACCAACTGTATTGTGAGTAGTGAGATGTTTGGTGACCCCACACTACGAATGTTTAAAATCAGTAGTGTAGTAAGCATTTGTTTCTAGATCCCATTTTTACTTTTGGACTTCCCAGGAAACACTTAGACACTTTTGTAGGATCTTTTGAGAGTTGGATGATGGGATAGAAACAAGTCAGCCCCTAGCTTCCTAGGATGATATAGCGTCACCCTAAGATGCAGATCCTAAAAAGTTATGGATAGCACACAAGGGACAAGAGCAATGGAAATCGATTAGAAGGATCCCGTTGTTTGTGACCATGGAAATCGAAGTCCTTCGAATCATGGATCCTAGGGTGTGCTCTAATGACTGGTAGTCCCAACTTGTTAGCGTGATAACATTTTCCTAACATGACTGTTTCTAGACTCCAATTTTTCCTGTCAAAGTCTTTTCTAAGTTCCTTAGTGTGTGAAAGTCTACCCCACTTGGGAGTATCTATATCTGGATGATGATAAGAGTACTCTAGTTCTCTGGAACTCTGGGTGCTAAGAACACTAATTTGATTTTTTCTGGAGTTGTAAAAGCTCAACACTAGCTAATGCTTAATCTACCAGGATGGCCTACCTAGCTGGTTGGCTTATCTACTTGATTACTTAGCCTGGCTGCTCCTCCTATCGGGATGGTCTACTTGGCTAATGGTGCACAATAGGTCTAAATATTGTTCCTATTCTGAACAAATGAGAAGTCTAGTTTCCTCAATTGGCTCAATGATGAGTGTGTCGCTTAGCCTAAGATCGAGCTCTAGCTCAGGTGCTTCTGGGAGTTCACCATTGGGAGTTTGTCACCTTATTTGGATATGGGTTGCTAGTGGTAGCAATCCATATTCAATGCAACTGAGCTCCCTCTAGGTGTTTCTTATTCTCTTGAAGCACATTGAGGGCAGGGGCCTGGGTGCCAACTGGATCATGAAACCACTAGGAAAGTAAGATATCGTCAGGAACAAGATTAGGAGCTCATTTTAGTGACTTTACAGATCAAATCTGTTTCTAAAGGAGAAATAGGATGAAGAACATGACGAACAGAGCAAAGAATGTGAAGAAAACTTTGAATGTTATTGAGCTTTTGCTAGCTCAAATTAGTTGAAAATCAAAATTTGAGTGGTGAGCTTATGTGTATATTTTTAATTTATAAAAATCTATTTATAGGTTTGGCAAATGGCATAATTGTAAATAACTAATATCAATTAATTAATATTTAAATATAAATTAGTAAATTTTTAACTATTTAGAATACTAATAAGCTTCCATAAATATGGATTGTATCATTAATATTATTTTTAAATTAATTAAATAAAGATATACCTAATCGAGCAATGATTGTAGCTATTTGACTTTTCAAAATTGACGTAGATCAATCAAATGAGATCACACGTACCTTGTAATTTTTTTATCCAAGACTCAATTAAAGAAAGATTGTTCCATTAATAGTGAAAGAAATAGAGGATAAGGACAAAGTTAAAAATGATAGAATGTTGTAGTTGGTTCTTACCATGCTACTTACGCATATATAAGCATATGTACAGATATAAGGAGAAACGACATTGGTGGACAAGGTATGTATGTCCACAAGGCGTGAAGAACTAGAGGGGCATGAGAAACACAGCCGTATATATTAGAAGATGAATTTGAATTCCCTACTTATTCTTATTTTTATTTGTCAAATTTAAGCCATAAATTTTTAATTTAAAAATTAAATATTATTTTTATTAACAACTTTAAATTCGATCCATACAATGAATATAAAATGGATGGCTGGAATTTAAAAATAAGTAGAAAAGATCCTTAGAAGATATGAAAGTTTCAAAGGATTTTTTTTTTTTGTTGTTGTTGTTGCAAATTAACAAAACTACCACTTAATTTTTATATTTTTCTAAATCTACAAATTAAATGGTCACGAGGTTCACATGACAAAAAAAAAAAATTTAAATTCCTTTAACCGAATGATTAGCTACATTTTTATAATACTTATTGGAAGCTTTGTGGTATATTTATCACTTTGCGAACGTAGGAACGTAGTTTTGTGGTAAAATATCTGTTGATTTACCCCAATATGGCATGATTACCTATGAACGTAGTACGTCGGGTGTTACGTAACTGTTTTTCCATTCATTTGGAAAACTGAAGTTCTCAAGCGTCGTTATCCACCTTAATTAAAAAAAAAATAGCGTCGTTTTTTCTACCCAACATTGGTAGTAAACCAAATTCGGGACCCACAAAGCAAGGCCCCATCAAACACATTCGGAGTTTGACTAAAAAAAATATATATGTTAAAAAAACGCTAAATTATATACTTAAATTTATATTTATATAAATTATAATATAATACGTAATTAAATAATTTTAAAAACAAAAAAATTATTTATTTTTTAAAAAATTTGACCATATATTATATTAAAATTATGAGTGAAAATTTAAATATAAATTTATATAATTTAATTTTTTTATTAAAAAAAAAAAAAATGCTTTGTGAAGCGTGGTGCAACTTAAGCTAATCCTCACTTTTCGGCGCCGAATTAAGGTCTTATAATCTGTTACATCTCTCATTGTTCCTATTTAAAAGAAGCTTCGTTTTTTATAATTATTTTCCTTTTAAAAAAGTTGGTTTTGAAGCTGAGATCTATTAAGTTACATATAATTGGGAATCTCTTGTGGTTCAGGTGGTAAGACTCTCAATTCCCCCACCAGGAACCTAAGTTCGAATCCCACCAGAGGCGTGAGTGTGTTTTTCTCTTCTTTAATAAAAAAAAGGAGCCTTTAGAGCTCCTTTTTTAAAAAAAAAAAAAAAGTTACATATAATTAAATTAATTATAAAATAATATTTTATTTTTATATAGAATATATATATTTAATTTATATATATTTCATATATTATGTACAAGAATATAACTAAGGGAGATTAGGATAGGCTATGGCCCTTAGCTAGAAATATTTTTCTTACTAATATGTGCCTTTTGACATTTTTTATATAAATTAAGATATTTGAATCCTCCTATTATAATAAAAATTTTGTTATTATATATAAGTAAATAAAAATAAAATAACTAATATAATTTTTTGTATTTTTGAAAATATCTTACATGTAATACCATATAAATTTAAGACTTAAATTCATATCTTATAAAATATAATTTTATTTACTACCAAATAATTATTATAATTATATTCACATAACTTAAATTTTTTTTTTTTTATATCATCTCAAAATACATATTAAATGATAATAATTATTATTAAGTAATATATACATTAGTAAAACTTGGGTCTTTTAAAAGAATTTATGTTTGGTTATTTTTTAAATAAATGTTTGATAATGCACCTATTTTTCATTAATAACTTGAATTTACGCAATTAAAATATTTACAAGCTAGAAAATTGCTAAAAATTTATTTTATTTGTTTTAAAATTATAACTTTATAATTTGATCTCAACTGCTTAAAAAAAAATGAAACGAATATTGTACACAATAATTGGCTTCGTCCAAAAATGTTCATATGTATCCGATGTACATTGCTTAAATTTATTAAATTAAAATAAATTCAAAAGTTAATTTTTTTAATAGAAAAAATAATTAAAAGCAATTATAATTAATAAAATTATAACATCTAATTGCAAAGTATATCAAAAAAAAAAATGTTCTATATATGTATCAAATGAAACTAACTTCAACTACAACTAAAGAAATAATTTATTCCATTGAGATCCAAATTCTTCAAACTTATATTATCCTGCAAAATAAAAAAAATGATCATTCATCAATTAAATATAAAAATAATACAAACAACTTATGAATTCTAAGAATTGAACAATGCAAATGAGAATTGAAGTGAAAAAAGACAGAAAATCAACAATATATATATATATATATATATATATATATATATATATATATATATATATATATATATATATATATATATATATATATATATATACCTTCTAATAATCATGACCATCTTCATGTGTTTAAGAGAAAATCATAAACATAATGACACTAACAAAGACATCGAATGTAATTCAGTTCACTTTAATTATTAGATGCAAATTTCAAAAAACTTTTCACATCATCTTGAAATTCATTTGATCTATTACTGTTATCCATAGTCATCCAAGTCTCATCAATTTTAAAATTCACATACTAACACTAGTAAAAAGCAGCTCACTTTTTTAGATTATAGTGTATATATACAATTATTCAAAATGATTTAGAGTCGACTCAAATACTATAGCTCTAGTGGCCATGTTAGATGATTGTGACTTTCTGTATAAGGCTTATGCCTAAAGTAACTCTAAATATCTAAGACTTATAATGCTTGTTTTAGAGATGTATAACTTTCTCAATATAAGCTTTGCATATTCCACTACAAAACGTTATCTTGATATGTCAACACTTTATTCCTGCAAGTTTTAAAGTTTATTGATTAAACTTGTCTAATTAATTTAAAAAAAAAAAAAAAAAACATTGTTGGCTTTTTTTTGAAAATAAATTTAAATTTTTATGTAAAAATAAGTCAAGTAAATCAATAATTAAAAATGCCTAATTGTAACCCATTGAACATTTTTTCTCGCTCTTTTTCTCACGCAAAAGAGCTTTATGGCTTATTTACTTGAATCATAAATTAATATGTGAGTTTTTTATGTATTTTACATACATTTCTTTACATGCAAAAATTATAAAAGGGATCAACTTTCTAATTATTGCAACACACGACAAAGAATCTTAATTACCACTTGTATTAGGTATTTTCTTGGGCACACAAATTAATTTATCATGTCTTTGAGAATGATCTTTTGCACCCTCAGATTTTTCAGAGTAACTGCAGCATTTTGAGACATGTATATAAAGGGAACTTTCTAATAATTGCAACAAAAGTGTAAATTGCAGGAGATAGACCAATAAAACAAATACAGATGGAATATTGTTTGATGATAATGCAAGAACAGCACTTGCAGGGTGTTCATGTTCTATAGAAATCCAAGTGCAGACATGATGCTTAAGATTCAAAACTAAACTTAGGTCTTATCAAACAATCTAAGATATTTCATTATGGTTCCATTAGCCTTATCACTCACCCTTGTCGCTCTGCTCATTTGGCTGCTTTTAAAGCTGCTAAGGAAGTTGGTGTTTTGCTGTCTTATGATCCTAATATATGTTAGATTGCCTCCATAGCCTTCTCATGATGCTGCTAGAGATGGCATTAAATCTATTTGGAATCAAGCTGATATGATCAAGGTACATTTTTATTTTTTATTTATTTATAGTTAGCCTTTGATCATTTTGAACTCTGTTTTATTAGTTTTGTTTTATTTAATTAGTAGAGTGCTATTAATTACGAATTATGACCAAGTAGGCGAAATATGGGAGTGTAGATGTGGTGGGATATCGGTGAATAAGTGGGTAGCAAGAAGTGGATTGTGTGAGGGAAATGGTAAGAGCAATGAATCACGCAAGTATCGATATATACCAGTACCCCCACTATCTTGAGAGGTTAATTTTTAAAAGAGAAAAGCTGAACAAAGAATTGTATTGCTGTTATATTGAGATTACAAGTATATTGCAGGGTCTGAGACTATATATACTAGTCTCTAGTTACACGAGAAACTACACAGTATGTAAGGCTAATAACTAACTCATAACAAACTACTACTAAAACTAACAAACTAGGAAAGGCTATTATCTCATGCAAGCATGCTATAATAACATAAGCTGCAACCTAACTTTTCTAGCAATCCCCTGCAAACTCACGGTGGAGGCAACATTGTGAGTTTGGACTTTAAATTGAGAAATCTTGTCTCTCCAAGGGGCTTAGTGAGTATGTCAGCGAGTTGTTCTTCTGAAGGGGTAAAGTGCACATCTATCTTATCAGCGACTACCAACTCACGAATAAAATGGAAATCCACCTCTACATGTTTCATGCGAGCATGCATGATGGGATTTGCTGTGAGAAATTTGGCACTAATGTTGTCAGTAAACAAGACAGGCAAATGAGATTCAACAACCTTTAATTCTTTAAGAATTGACTGCAACCAAATGAGTTCTGAGGCTGCAAGAGCTAATGCTCTATATTCAAACTTAGCACTTGATTTAGAAATAGTCTTTTGTTTAGAGGACATCCAAGACACCAAATTATCTCCAAAGAAAAATTATATCCTCCAGTGCTCCTTCGATCATCAGGGCATCTAGCATAATCTGAATCTGTAAAACCAATTACACCAAGCACTTCTGACTTATGCAACATCAGACCATGTGACAAAGTACCCTTGAGATATCTTTGAATGCGTTTGGCTGCTTGCCAATGGGCTGATGGTTGGAGCATGTAAAAACTGGCACAACCTATTGACAGAATAAGAAATTTCAGGTCTGGTTAAGACACAATACTGTAATGCTCCCACAATACTTTGATACTATGTAGTATCATCTAACACCTCTCCATCAAATTTTGACAAAACACTACCAGAACTCATAGGAGTTTTAAGAGACTTAGTCATATCAAGCCCAGCCTTAGTAAGTAAATCTTTTATATATTTCTGCTGAGACAAGTGCAAAGAATCACCAAAATGCTAAACCTGTATGCCCAAAAAGAAATGTAACATACCAAGATCTTTGAGTGCAAATTTGTCATTGAGAAGACCAATCAAGTGTTGAACATGACCAGAGTTGCTCACAGTAAGGATAATGTCATCGACATAGACTAACAAAATGGTGATATTTGAACCTGAATGTTGAACAAACATAGAGGTATCAGCCTTTGAATTCTCGAATCCAAGTTCACATAGGCTGCAACTCAACTTCTGGTACCAAGCACGTGGAGCCTGTTTAAGCCCATATAGAGCCTTGGTCAACTTACAAACCCAAGGGGGGTGTTCTTGACATACAAATCCATCTGGTTGAACCATGTAAACAATTTATTGTAGATCTCCATTGAGAAATGCATTATTGACATCAAGTTGTCTTAAGTCCCAACCCATTGACAGTGAGAGAGTAAGGAAAACACGAATAGTTTGAGGTTTAACCACAAGAGAAAATGTTTCAGTGTAATCAAGGCCTTCAATCTAATTGTAACCCTTAGCTACAAGTCTTGCTTTATACTTTTCAAGAGCACCATCACATTTGAGCTTGGTTTTATAAACCCATTTATTCCTAATAGGCACTGCACCAATAGGACAGGGAACCAAATCCAAGTAGTGTTAGCTATAAGAGTTGAAAACTCTTTATGCATTGCTTCCTCCCATTCTGGAATACCACAAGCTTCTTTATAGCTAGCAGGTTCAGGTAAGACAACAGTAGAGATAACATGAAGTACCTTAGGCTTAAGGGAACTTGTCTTGGATCGAGTCACCATGTGATGACCAAGCATAGGAGATAAAGGTGGAAGATCAACCACCAATTCTCCAAACTCAGGTGAAAGATCACAATTGTTGCCAGAAGAAGTAGAAGAGGTGATAGGTAAAGAAGAGACAGGTGAGTCTGATAACTCGACTTGAATAGGTGAAGTAGTAGACTTAGGCTTAGGCTAAGTAGAAGAATCATCAACACATAAAGGTGGTGGACACACAAGAAAATAAAACTCTTGTGTATCAACAAGAGTAGGAGAAGCACCAAGAGTATGTGACTGAGAAACAAAAGGAAATACAAGCTCATCAAATTGTACATGCCTGCTACTATAAATCTTTTTGGTTTGCAAATTAAAATAAAGATAACCTTGTTGCTGAGGAGCATACCCAAGAAACACATAAGGTTGAGATCTTGGTTGTAATTTATGATGGTTATATTGGCAAAGATAAGGAAAGCATAATGAGCTAAAAGTCCTTAAGAAACTGAAATCTAGCACCTTGTGATATAACAGCTCATAAGGGATTTGGTTGTTAAGATCTTTAGTAGGCAGCCTGTTCATGACATAGAAAGCTTTCCTAAAGGCATAAACCCAGTACCTAAGTGGTACTCCACTATGAAGCATTAAGGCTAAACCTCTTTCAACCACTCGTCGATTGCGAGTTTCGACCACCCCATTATACTCAGATGTGTGAGCACAAGTTTTTCTATGGACAACACCTATATGACTAAGCTAGGAGGACACAAAATTAAACTCCAAACCACCATCAGTCTAACCTGATTGGACTTTACAGGCAAAATTACACTCCACCATATTCACAAAGGAAGTAAAAACTTGTCTCAGCTTCATTTTTTTTCTTTAAGGAAAAAGATCCATATAAATCTTGTACTATCATCCACAACTAGCAAAAAATATTTAGCACAAGTGCAGCTAATAATAGGTGAGGTCCACAAGTCAGCATAAAGTAATGCAAAAGGAGTAGCACATGGTACATGTGTATGTTTAAATGGAAAGTTTTTCAATTTTGACATTTCACAGGAAGCAAAGAGGTGACTAGAGTCAACATTTGAACAGGAAATAAAAGAAAGCTGTACAAGCTGAGCTAGTACATCCCGTGAAGGATGAGCCAGCCTATTATGCCATATGTCTGACTTTATTGCACTAAACACAAAAAAGCTACGATTAGATGTAGAAGAACTAAGACCAACAGATGGTACCTAACACTGAACTTTATCTTTTAACTTGTATAGACCTCCTTCAGCCTTGCCCTTGGTCAGCACCCTCTCTATGTATGCTTTCTTCACAGAGAAGCCATTAGAATGAAACTCTACAACTACATTGTTATCATGATATAGCTTGTTCACAGAGACTAAGTTATGAGAAATTGAGGGTGTGTGCAAAACATCACGAAGCTAAAGTGAAGTATCAACATGAGAAGAAGGAATACTAGTACTACTAAGATGTTTAATGAGAAGAAAGGTTCCATTACCTACTGCAACTCCCTCAGATCCATTATAAGGTGTAGAAGTTGGCAAATGATGTGAACTCTTGGTGAGATGATGTGTAGCACCTGAGTCCAACAGCCATCCCTCACTAACTTCACTTGATGAGCCTGCAAACATTGCTAATGCCTTCCCACTACTAAGTAAGTCTCTTAGTTTGAAGCATTTGTTTGTTGTATGACCAGACTTATTACAGATTTGACATTGTACTCTGACTATTAGGTCCACCTTGATAAGAGTCTGCTTGACTCTTGTTTGCCCTGTATGTGTTGGAAGATCCTTGCTTAGGTTGATAATCAGTACTTCTCTACAAGAAGTCGTGGAGATTCCAGCTTGATCAACCAGAAGAAGATTGGGACTACCAGTATTATTTCTATAGGACACCTTGTGAAATTTGGCAACGTTAGCCTGGAGCACATAATTGACATTAGAATGGACCTTCTAAGAGATAAGGCTTTGATCATAAGACATCAATTGGCTTTGAAAATCCTCAAAAGTTACATTCTCACTCCTCATTAACGTTCAGAAACTTCTTCTCCAATCGCTAAAAGATTATCAGCTACTCCTTTCAGTTTCAATGTGTACTTTTCAACTGAAATATCATTTTTACGAAATGTTTACAACTCAAGTCGAAGATCCATGATTCTTGGTTGAGATGATGCAGAAAACACTTTCTCTAAAGATTGTCATTATCTAGCTACAGAAACACCACGAGGAAGATGCAAATGCATTGATGAAGACACTGAGCCATAAAACCAAGATTTAACAAGATTATTCAACTTGTTCCACTGAGTAAATTTAGCAAGTACTATTAATAACAAATTGCGATGGAGGCACAATAGATGAATCAATAAGATCCTCCAATCCATACGCAATAATGATGGATAGTATTTGCTCTCTCCAAATTAAGTAGTTAGTATTATCCAATTTGACCAGAGAAACTAAGATTCACTGGAGGAACAGCAAAGCTAGCATAAGCAGATTGATTGCTTGACTGAACAGCAAATCTTGATTATCAGAGTTACGCAGAATAGATTTTTGACCTTAAGGTGTGGTTGCCATCGTAGCTCCCACAAGAGCTTCAAGATATGAATGCTCTTTAGGCTCTGATACCATAAAAGAGAAAAGCTGAACCAAGAATTGTATTGTTGTTATATTGAGATTACAAGTATATTACACGAGAAACTACACAATATGTAAGGCTAATAACTAAGTCATAACAAACTACTAATAACAACTAACAAACTAGGAAAGGCTATTATCTCATGCAAGCATGCTATAATAACATAAGCTGCAACCTGCAACTATTCTAGCAATTTTGTTTTCGCTGCAATGTTGATCAGCTGTGAGAATATTTTGGTTCATAGAGGGCATTTAGAAAAGCCTTTAGCTGTAAAGAAACAGCGTGGTTTTTTAGCGTGTATAGCCCTAATAAGAAGGCGATTTAAACGCCCTGATAACGCCTTGTATGGTCCTAATAAGAATGAGATTTAAATGCCTTGATATGGATTAGAAGGAAGAAAAAAACTTATATGGCTTGTTAAAAGATTTTTATAATAATATCATTTAAGGCATTCTAAACCCTCTTAGTATAAATTAATTATTAAAAGCGATTAATAAAAATGCATTTTATTATTAAAGTATTTTATTACTTTTAATAGTGTTTTATTCCTTCGAAGTGCTATCATTTATTTATCTTCAAATATAAGGAAACGCCTTTTATTGACTATTTTGTAGTAGTAATTTGTATAACCTTTTCATCAAGGTTATCCTTGATGAAATGACGATCAACTTCAACAAGTTTAGTGCGATCATGTTGAACATGATTATGTGCGATTTCGAGGGCTGCCTTATTATCACAATAAAGATTCACAAGTTTAGCATATTCAATCCCTAAGGTTCTCACTATATTCCTTATCCATAACAACTCACATATACCATGAGTCATACCATGACATTTAGCTTCAACACGTTATCTTGCTACTACCTTATGCTTCTTACTTTTCCAAGTGACGAGAATACCTTCCACAAAAGTAAAGTAACCAGATGTGGTATCTTCTATTAATTTGACCATCTGCCCAATCAGCATCTGTGTATCCTTCAATGTTAGAAATACTATTTTTTAAGAACAACAAACTTTTACTGGAGCACTCTTTAGGTATCTTAAGATCTGATAGACAGTTTCCATATGTTCTTCACTAAGTGCAAACATGAACTGATTGACAACACTCACCTCATAAGCTATATCTGGCCTTGTATGTGATAAGTAGATTAATCTTCCAATTAACCTCTCATAATGACCCTCGTCTTACTGGAGTTTGATATGAGAGAATATTAAGCTTATGATTCATTTCTATGGGCATTTCAAGTGGTTTAAAATCAAGCATTCCAGTTTTGATTAGAAAATCTAATACATATTTTTGCTATGAAAGAAAGACTCTTGTGTTTTGATCTTTCTACCATCAATTCCCAAAAAAATATTGAAGTTCCCCGAGATCGTTCATTTCAAACTTAGAGGCTAAATACTCATGTAAAGTTTTAATTTCGCATGGGTCATCTACTATCAAAACCATATCATCAACATACACCAATTAAAGCCATTACTTTTCCTTCTTTATGTTTTATAAACAGAGTATGATCTGAGTTACTGATGTACAAATTATAATACTTATAAGTATACAAATTTCTTATAGCAACCAATAAGTAAACCTCCAAGGTCGATCTTTAAAGGAATCACAATGATTCTAAATAACATTTTCAGCTTCTTAAAAATCCTAAAAATCGAAAATAAAATTACGGTGAGAAAAAGAACAATGATTGCGAAAAAACACTTAATAAATGAATGTTCAACTCAATATTCACTTTAAAAGGTTGTAAAATACCAATGGAGAATTTATGGATGTTTAGCTTAGCTTATCATATTTGCATCGAAATATTATTATGAATTAACATGAACGATTATATAAGTTAAAAAATTTAGCTTTTCTTTTATTTACTAAAATTCCCATGAATTGGATAATTTTCTTTGATTTTTAACTAATCAACAGATCATGTATATCAATTAATCAAGAAAAATTGTGAACAAGGAAAATTATGACATTCAAACCAATGTCATGACTAAGTCATCAATTTAAAATCTTTGATTAAGTTTTTCAAAATAAAGTTAAGGTGATATTCATAAAACTAAATTTCCATATTTTTCAACCTATTTATGAACATTAAATTGGCCCATGACATTCAGAGAATAAATATTTAAACATACTCTTAATCAAAATGTAATCTTTATTTCTTTATGCAATTAAAACATTCACCAAAATAGATCTAAGTAAACATGGCAATAAAAACTAAACATTCATAGTAAAATTAGCCACTCATTCTTAGATTAATATTTATAAACAAATAAAATCTAGCATTCATCCTAAGTAGAGAAGAAGATTAAGAACAATCTAATTACACCAAGAACAAAGAAAATCTAATTACCCGCAAATTGGATTGGATGATACTTTCGTCACCAAAAGCTTGTAGCTTTATTTTTTATTATGTCTTGAGTCCTTCAAATTGGCTTCCCTTGCCTCCTTAGATATGAAAAAGATCTAAAAAATCCTAAAAGTTTCATATCAAGTTGTCTCTTTTTGTGTATGTAATGCTTAAATCATAGGAGGTTTTTTTTTTTTTTTTTTTTTTAGATATAAGGATTATACAAAATCAGAACTCTCCAGAAAAATAGGTGCATTGCTGCACATTTTTTCTCCACCGCGGCACAAGGCTGAAAAATATCACATAGATCAGTCCTTCGTGACAAACATTTATTTTCGCAAGGAATGCGTTGATTTTATTCCCCATTACTGAAATCTGAGAGTGGTGTGGCACGGCACACATTTTCCTCCATCATGGAACTCGTTTTTTTTTGTTTCTTCGTACGTACCCCTTACATATATTGGTTAGTTTTTGATGTAATGCTTACATGACTTATACATTTTGCTTCTTGGTTGCTATTTGAGTGCTTCAAGTATCCATTATTGCATGTTTATTTAATTTATCCCTTTTGAAGCTAAAAACACTACACAAAAATATACCCTTAATTCCAAAAATGATAGATTATGCGAATAATTAAACAATAACGTTATAATTAAATCTATTTGTTACAATTGAGCGTAATGAATCACGAAATATTAGTAATTTTCAAGCACTTATCATAAACTCCAACCAATTTCTTGCTAATCTCTAGCAAGTAAAGCGATCTAAAAACTAAAAAAAAGAATAAATAAATTAACTTATACTAATCTAAATACTCTTCATAGTTGAATTTAACATATGCAGCAAACCTCTAAACCCCTAGGTGACCTTAGTGGAGGAGTCATAGTCTCGTGAGAGTTTTCAGTGATGTAAGCCTCAAACATCCTACTAAAAAAAAAAAAAAAACTAACTATGAACAAACAAAACTATTAACTTAAATCAACAAAAAATTTCGTGCTTCAATTTCTTTTCAGTTCAAAATTAAGGGTCAAGCACAAATTCATCAAACATCTCAATACATCAAGGTTTATTGTGCAAATAAGTTTTGCATCATAAATCCATACCTCATTAATCAAAACATATCAACATGAACTCCCCCAAACCTAGTATTAAAAATCTAAATTTGCCTCACAAGATACACTCTTAATATCACACCAACCCTAAGGGTTGATGCACTCAACAAAGTATATGCGAACAGAGGTTATGTAAAGAAGATAGAAAATATGTTCATGTATATAATAATAATAATAATAAAAGCTCAAATGTAACAAAATTGATCTCATGGAAGGAATCAAATGCTAAGATTATGAAGAACCCACATTGCTCATCTCCTACTTCACTCAAACTCATTAAGAAAACAATATCATGTATGTGCCTATGGATGCATGAAAATGCTTAGACTTTAAGTTCTTCTAGATTGTAGTAGCCACATTACTACTTTTCAAAATTTGGGGTTTTTTTTATACTGTATATTTATATGAGTACACTTTTATTTGTGCAAATATCTAGTTTCTTTTTTTCTTAACCTTACATATTTATGTATTATTATTGTGCTATGTAGCTACTATAACTTATTTTTCTAAAAGAACCCATATATAATATTATGCACTAGAAGTCAAGCATGAAGTGAAGATAATTACGCAACTACTTTCAATATCTACTCATGTTATAAAAATAAACAATATGAATTTCATTTGATTGTTAAAAATTCTAACATCAAATACAAAACTTATATAGATCATCTAACAA
Source organism: Elaeagnus macrophylla (assembly GCA_029378325.1). Taxonomy (NCBI): domain Eukaryota; kingdom Viridiplantae; phylum Streptophyta; class Magnoliopsida; order Rosales; family Elaeagnaceae; genus Elaeagnus; species Elaeagnus macrophylla. The sequence continues at coordinate 2,896,633 of CM055649.1, read as the reverse complement.
TTTAGAATCATAATAAAGGTGTTTACAAGAGTAGAATAAATTTTATCTCTAAAAATGACACATTATAGGCTGAAATATTTCATAAGGTAGTCTTGACTATTTGATTCTTAGACATAATTTTTGGGTTCATCTTAATTTCAACATTTGTAACATGAAATATAGACCATGAATAAAACTCATTTTTACAATAAATCTTGAACATATTTAAGAAATCAAACAAAAAATGCATGAAGACTTAATTATACACCAAAAATTAACCAAAAGCATTATAGTTTTGTATTAAAAAAAATTTATTGGACCTATTTGTACCCCCTCAAACCTAAACTAAACATTATCCTCAATATTTTCAACTACACATATGTTCAGAAAAGAATTCAAAACTGGAAAAATATAAAATTACAAAAAAAAAAAAACACTACTATGTACGGTGGATTGCCTCCCACCAAGCGCTTTCTTTAACATCTTAGCAAGACGTTGCTTGTTTTTATCAATGTATTCTTTAAGTGCTTATTCCCTCCTTTGTCCAAGCCTTTCTCAAAACAAGGCTTCATATCACCTGAGAGAATTTCTTGCAGGATAAAAGAATTTGTAAACTAGTTTTTCATTATAGGGATGCATAATGAGTTCTTTATTGGCATCATCCTAAATTGCTTTTGTTAGTTTTTCCTTCCACCTTCTTTAATGCTTGGAGCCTCAGCTTTGTTACCTATATTTTTCTGCATATGAGTTTTTTATTATAATTTTGTATCAAAAAAAAATTATTGGACCTATTTGCACCCCCTCAAGCCTAAACTAATCATTGTCTTTAATGTTTTCAACTACATACATGTTCAAAAAAGAATTCAAAACAAGAAAAATATAAAATTACAAAAATAAATAAAATAAAATAAAACATACAGTGGGTTGCCTCCCACCAAGCGCTTTCTTTAACGTCTTAGCAAGACGTTATTTTCATCAAGGAGGTCTCAATGTATTCTTTAAGTGCTTATTCCCTCCTTTGTCCAAGCCTTTCTCAAATCAAGGCTCCATGTCACCTGAGAAATAATTAAAACAATTGTTACATGCAAAGAATTTCCTTCCAGGATTAAAGAATTTACAAACTAGTTTTTTATTATAGAGATGCATAATGAGTTCTTTATAGGCATCTTCCTGAATTGCTTTTGTTAGTTTGTTCTTCCACCTCCTTTAAATGTTTGGAGCCTCAGTTTTGTTACCTATATTTTTCTGCAAATGAGTTTTGCAAATAGGTGAGTAAATAGAATCAATAAAAACACATTTATTTACAGTAGATATAGGAGCAGGTAAGGGTTTAAATACGTTAAACTTCACAATTTCTCCTAAAACTGTAATTGTCAACCTCCCCTTATGGGCTTCAATAATTGTCTTGGTTGTGGCCATGAATGGCCAACCAAGAAGAATTGTATGCTCTTTACCCTTAGGTAAGGTATCTTCAATTTTTTGCATCACAAAATCTACAGGAACAATTAGCTTGTTCACTTGTACCCATGAAAATTCAACTATTCCTTTGGATATTTAATAGAACCATCAACAAGCTGAAGGGACATAGTTGTTGGTTTAAGCTCCCCCAAACCTAGTTGCAAGTACACTATATGGCATGAGGTTTATACTTGCTCCCAAGTCTAGCATAACTTTGACCACCTTTTGGTGATGAGGCCCTTGAATTTTTTTTTTTTGCATATTCTATAATATTCTGAAAACATCTAAAAGTGGAAGATTAATGTTAATTTTAGAAAATAAATTGCCTATATGGTTTAGGTGCCTTATGTAGTGAAAGAGGTGAGGATGATTCCTTCTTATTCTCCTCATAGGGTTTTAAAATTTGGTGATCCTTAGCTTGACCTTTTTTCGGTATTGCTTGCTCTCCAACTTTATTTTCTGCATCAAGTGGTAAATCATTAGTAATTTTAGAATAATCATTATTTAAAACCTTACCACTTTCAAGGCCTAAAATGGCCTTCACTTGTTCAAGCATTTTCTCTTCCTATATCTTTTCAAGTGGTCAGCAAGTTGTCCTCCTTAAATCTCCACCTTTTTCACTAATGTCTCTAGAGAATCCAACCTTTGGTTAGTTTTTATTTGGTTGTCCTTACTCACTTGAATGAAAGAATTCATGTTATCCTCTAAATTATCCCCATAGTGAAAATCTAAGACCAGTCTGCCGCTGTAAACCTTTATTTTTGCCATAGCACGTGTTGATTTTATTTCGAAAGTGGTGGGCCACAACACACATTTTCCTTCATCACGACACTCGTTGTTTTTTCATTTATTCTTATGTACCCATTACATATTTATTTATTTTTATGTAAGACTTACATGTCTTAGTCTTTTTGCTCCTAAGTTGCTATTTGAGTACTTTAAGTATCCCATCTTTGAGTGTTTACTTTATTAATCTCTTTTGAATCTAAAAATAATTGAAATACATAAAAACAAACTAGTAATTCCAAAATGATAAATTTATACAAATAATTAAATAATAGCATTGTAATTAAATTTATTTGTTATAATTGAGAGCAATAAATTACGAAATATTAGTATTTTTCAAGCACGTATCAATTACTTTGCTTATACCCAAATTCCTTCATTGTAGCTAAGAATCTTCCAAACCATGCTATAGCTTACTGTTTAAGCCCGTATAAGGATTTCTTCAATTTACAAACTTGACCTTTACACAAAGAACTACTTTGAACTCCGGGTGGTAGCTTCATATAGATCTCTTTTTCTAAATCTCCATTGAGGAAATTGTGTCTCGTAAGTTTCTTTGTGTTTTTGTTGGTGTTCTTGTATGCAAAATACAGAATCTATTTATTTTACTTCTTGTGATAAACACTCACGTAGATCTTAACACTATTGTATGTTTGTATGATACACACACCATGAGGTGGAGGGGAGCATGTAGTTTACACATTTAATTGTGTTTATATCCTTCCTTTTCTTTTTTAAAACTCTCAGTATTTATGGTTCTTTATCTCCTTTCGTTCTAAACTTTAAAAATCTTCTTTTTAAAGCTTTTTTACCTCATCGAGGTCTTTGCTGGGGTCTTGTTGGGTGTTCGTTGTGGTAGAACTACAAGGGGTCGATGATGTTGTTTTCTTAGTTTTTTTGAACGTTAGACCTCGTTAAGGGTTTGCTGGTATCTCACCGATACATCGCTGAGGCGGTCAGCAAAGGTGCTGTAAGGGCTCAGCAAGGATCTCTATGTTTTGAAAATTTTCAATAAATGCCCATTAACTTTCTTTGTTTTTCAATCATCTATATAAAAAAACTCTTTCAATTTTATAACTCTTTTTTGAAATATTTTATCTAGGTAAAAAATATTTTCTGTTGCTACAAAAAATATTTTTACTTTTTTCATATCACTAATATATTAAGTGTTGTTCTTTATTAGTGATTCGTAGGTGATAATTCACTTGGAGATTGTTGTATTTAATTTTTTCAAAAAAGGAGATTTCATATTCTCTATACATCGAGTGTTGTTTTTGTATTGAGATACGAGATAGTGGTGGAGTTTGATTAAAAATATTTTATCAAATAGAGTTGCCGTAATAATAATACATCATGTACATTTTTGTATTATTATTATGAGGTGAAGTTCATGTATTATTATACGTAGAGTGTGTTTCCGTATTTTTAATATAAGTTATTTTATTTAAAATCATATTTTAGGTAAACTACATATTATTTGTACACGCATATGATGTGTTAAAATGTGTACTCGCAAATGTACGAATCACTCGTAGGAAAGTGATAAGCAACTTCCAAGGTCGGTCTCTCAAGGAATTGCAGTGGTTTTAAATAGCTAACTTTTTAATCTAAATCGAGTTCTAATGAAAATAAAAGACTAATTAAATAGAGTTCTAGTGAAACTAAAACTCTAAGTAACTAGAATTCTAAAGCAAGTAAAACTGTAAAAAGGTTGTTTGTTTTTGTGACGAGAACAATCATACGACAATCAAACGAAAACAAGATCGCAAGTAAACAATCAATTCAATTAAATCAAATATCAATGGAGAATGTATGGACGTTTAGCTTGGTTGACCATGCTTGCATCGAAAAGGTATGGTGAGATAACATGAACGTCTTAACAAAACTACCGGCTTTCCTTTTATTTACGAGACTGCCTTTGGCGGGGGTAAATCTCTTTATTGATTAACTAATTAACTGCCTTTGGCGGGGGTATATCAAATAGCAATCAAATTATGCGCAAGGAAAACATGCCAATCAAATTAATGCTATGACTAAGTCACTAAATTGAAGCTTTGATTAAGTGTTTCGGAATAAAGTTAAGGTGACGTTCCTATAACTAAATTCTCAGATTTTTCAACCTAACTACGAACATCAAATGGGCCCATGATAATTCATAATCAAATATCTAAACATGCCCTTAATCAAAAAAGTAATTCGTTTATTCCAAATAAAATACACCATACACAATTCTAGCAAACATGACAACACAAACTAAACATCCATAATTAAACTAGCCGCTCATGTTCATATTAATATTCATAGACAAATAAAATATGATCATACACTTTAACAAAAAGAGAAGAAGAATTAATTCTATAACAACAAGAAAATCCTAGATCTAAATACCGCTTATGGATTGGATAGCGTTCTTCTCCGTAAGCTTTATCTTCGATCGTCGTTGGCTTCCTTGAATCCTTAGAATAGTTTCTCTTGCTTCATTAGAGTGTGGCAACGCTTTCAAAACTGATTGAATAGAGTGATTGGTCGCAAAATTGTGAAATCTAAGAGTTGTGTACGAATTGGTCGAGTTGTATTGTAAGGGGGTCTAAGGGGGTATTTATAGATGTAAGGGATTCCTGATTGCAATAGGAATAGGCGCGCCGCGGCATGCATTTTTCCCGCCGCGGCGCAACACAAATTCTGGAAATTATGTAAAAACCCGAGAGCTCCCAGCCGCGGCATAACTTTTCCTCGCCGCGGCGCGCTATGTTTTTGGATTCCTAGCATGTAACCCGAGAGCCTCTCACCGCGGCATGTATTTCCCTCGCCGCGGCGCACAATGCTTTCCTTCACTTCATGCTTACCCCCTTACATGTGTAATGGTACAATATGTAAGGCTTACATATTTGTCTTGTTTAGCCCGTAACTCGTGATCCGAGCGCCGTAGGTGTCCCGTCTTTGCGTGTTTTCATCATTTGACGCTAAAAACACCTGAAATGCACTAAAATATACCCGTGACTCCGAATGGATAGATTTATGAAATTAATTGAATAAACAATAATAATAAATCTATATATCAAACAATTAAGCACAATTAATCACGAAATATTAGTGCTTTTCGAGCACTCATCACAACCCCCAACCAGCTTCTTGCTAGTCTCTAGCAAGTGAAGCGATCTAAAAACTAAAATAAAAACAAATAAAATAAACTAACCTAACCTAAATCACTTCCGTAGATTGTCACGGTTGCATTTAGCATATGCAACAAGCCTTTAAACCCCTAGGTGGCCCTAGTGGACGAGTTATAGTCTCGTGAGGGTTTCCAGTGATGATACCCGCAAACATTGTAACTAACAAAAATAAATAAAGACTCAAAACATACTTGAATCAATCCATGCATACATCTCAAAAATTGTTAACAACGAATGATACATGAAATAGTTAAACATCACCTAAGCTCAAAAACAGTCCAAACATCAAGCTCATCATGGTAATCGAATTTTGATCAACCAATCAAACCACAAACCCGTTAGTTATACTATCTGATCGTGTCATGCATGATATTCATAGATTACATTTCAATATCTCATAAATGTGCAAGTAAAATATGAATGTGAATTTTGCACTTGCAAACTCCATATGCTCATTTTTCAAACTCATCTCCACTAATATAGAAATCAAACTACCTAGAATCAATAGGACTTCATTAGGCTTGTAAAGTTGTGGTTAGGTGTGTGATTATGAAAGTACGAAAATGTTGTTTTCGATAGGACAAGAGTACTTTTTATGTCACAAACTTATTTTCAACTTTTTCCACCAAGTGTTCTTTTTCATCCTCCTATAAATTCCATATGTCCCTTGGATCTTTTTGCTTGATTCTCTTTCTTTATTTTTCTTGCTTATTTTTTTAATCATCATCATCATCATTTTTTTTTTTTTTTTTTTTTTTTTTTGATGATGAAGCAAGATAAATTCAACATAATTGCTCATGAAAATCAAATATTATATTGAGTACTCTTATCACTAAGGGTAGTACAATATATGTCAATGTTGAGTTCAAGGGTATACTATGGTTAACAATAATACGGGGAGGCTTGAAAAGTCCAAACGGTCCAAGGATGGCCTAAATCACTTTCTAGGTGGCATTTGTTTCTATTATTTCGCTTCAATTTGTTTTCAAATGGGTTCTAGAGCTTGTTGAGACTTAAAACATATCATGAACATGCATACATTCCATAAATCAAAATAGCTATACTAACCATGCAAACTACCACATGTACCACAAAATCCTCAAATTAGATGAATCTAACATTTATGTGCTTCGTTGCTTAGGTAAAAGTCCAACATCTCTCACATGTCATCGTCATTACAATCATGTTAATATCATAAATTTCCGGATTGACTCAAGTAAACACGACACTAACCTAAAACAATTCAAGTGACAAAAGTTAAAAATTTAAAATTGGTCATATTCATGCTCATGGAATATTCTTCCCACCCCCAACCTGCTTTCTGCATTGTCCTCAATGTTGAAAAAGAAAAACAAAAGAAATAAGAAAAAGTGTGAGAAGTTACCCCCCTTTCGTATGAGATTATGTCATTACTCGTTATGCTCCGGTTCACTGTTCCTCGCTTTTCTCATGAAGAATTTATGTGTATGAACATATATTGAACCTCAAAGTGTATGCAACACAATTCAAACTCAAACCCAATTTTAGATTATAACTAAGTCAGATGAAAACAGAAAAATATTAAACTAAGTTAAACAATCCCAAAAAAAAATAATAAAAATACGATAAAAGAAATAAAAGAAATAAAAACAACGAAAGAGATACGATACCGAATGGGTGCCTCCCATTAAGGGCTTAGTTTAACGTCTTAGCAAGACGTGACTGATCTCGTGTCAAGGGGGGTTAAATGTGTAATTGTACTGTTTATCTCCTCCCTTATCTTTCTCAAAATGAGCTTTCGTCCTCCAAGTCGAGTTTTTGTAGTTAGAATGCTTAATGCATTCTTTGTAGGCATCATCCCGACTTAAATTTATCAGTTTGTCCTCCCCTCTCCATTCAATGTTTTGAGCCTCAATTCTGTTACTTATGCTATCCTGCAATTGAATGTTAGAAAGAATAGGGGAGGGTTGAAAAATTTCAAACTGTACAGTCTCTCCAAAAACTGTCATTGATAACTTCCTATTATGGACCTCAATAGTTGTCTTAATCGTGGCCATGAATGGTCTACCAAGAATAATTGTATGTTCCTTGTCCTTAAGAAAATTTTTGTCCATCTCAAGCACCACAAAGTCCACTGGTACAATAAACTTGTCTACCTGTACTAACAAATTTTTCACTATTCCTTTTGGGTATTGAATAGAACCGTTTGCAAGTTGAAGGGTCATCCTTGTTTCTTTAAACTATCCTAATCCTAGTTGCAAGTACACTGAATATGGCATTAGGTTTATACCTGCTCCTAAGTCTAGCATAGCCTCGAATACCCTTTTGTCTCCCATAGTGATGTTAATGTTGAAACTACCTGGATCTTTCATTTTGAGAGGTAAGTGTTGTTGGATCATTGGACTAGCAATTTCTGACATTTCATTCTCTTTGCTTCTACTCTTTTTGATGATAAAGTTCCTGAAAATTGGATCATAAGTTGGACTGTTCTTAATAACATCTAAAAGAGGCAAATTATAGTTAATCTTAGAAAATAAAGCAAGAGTGTTAGAGTATTGTGCATCCTGATTTTTCTCCTTAAACTGGTGCATAGGTGGTATTGGTGGTCGGTATGGGTCCATTGACTTGTGCAATCGAAAAATGTTGGATGTTTCTCCAATTTCTTTCTTGGGAAGTTCATTAGGAGTGGTATTAGACTCATCATCTCCCTTGAGAGTTGAATTCTCACCTTCCAAGTTACCTGTACTAGACAACAAAACATTAGAATTATCAGGTAAATTTTTAGGTACCTCCTCATCACTTTGAAGGACTGTGACAGCTTTGGCTTGTTCAGGTTAACTAGGCAGCTTTCCTGTTTCTTGTTTGTACATTTGTTCCGCTAGCTGCCCAACCTGTATTTCCACTCTCTTCACTGAAGCTTCTATAGAGTCCATCCTTCCATTACAAGAGTGTATGAAATTGTTTAGGGTTTCCTCTACGGTTGGCTTATTTTGTGGAAATTGTCGGTTTATGTTTTGGCCTTGTGTTTGGTTTTGGACAAATGGTTGGCTATTGTTTTGTTTCCATCCAAAATTAGGGTGATTCCTCCATCCAGGGTTGTAGGTATTTGAATAAGGGTCGTTCCTAGGTCTATGTTGGTACCCTTGCATTAAATTCGCCTCTTCAGTAGTACCTGTGTAAGGATCACCTGCAAAAGAACAAACGTTAGCACCATGTCCATATGAACCACAAACTCCACATACCTCGTGTTTTGGCATTTGATTAACATTGGAGGTTGTGAGAAGTTGCACTTGTTTTGTCAATTCAGCAAGTTGCATGGCCATTTCATTGTTGGATCCCAATTCGTGGACTCCAGCTCGTCTTCCTCTAGCGCTCTTTTGTTGAGAATTAGCTCCCAACATCTCGAATAGTTCGTAGGTTTCATCCGCTGTTTTCTCACCCATAGCTCCTCCTGCAGCGTTGTCAACTGTGAATTGACATTGTAGCGTCAATCCGTCGTAGAAAAACTAATTTTGTAGCTGCAACGGGAAGTGTTGATGTGGACATTGTATCAACAGCAATTTGAATCTGTCCCAAGCCTCGTGGAAGGGTTCTCCGTCCATCTGCGAAAAAGTAGCAATTTTTGTTCTTAGGTCAGATGTCTTTTGATGGGAGTAGAACTTACCCATGAATTTATTGTAAACATCGTCCCAAGTGACCAAAGAACCGGGTGCCAATGTCATTAGCCAAGACTTAGCTCTATCCTTGAGAGTGTATGGAAAACACCTCATGCGTAGTTGATCTTCACTAAGTCCCTGCAATGGAAAAGTTTGCACAGTAGCATATAGTTCACGCATAAAATTTAAAGGATCTTCATTAGGGATACCGTAAAAGGAGGGAAGCATGGAATAATGAATATTTTTCAATTCATAATTCCTAGCCGCCTCTGTAAGTCGAATGCACGATGTGGCGGTCCCAATGATAGGTCTTGCAAACTCTTTGTTCATCATCTGCCTAGCTACGTTGTCACCCATTGTTGCTTGCAATTGTTGTTGGACTTCTTCCTCTTGAAATTGAATATCCAGTTTCTTTGATCGGTGTTTGACTGTATGTATGTTGTCAATGAAAGGAGAGAGTTCCTTGTTAAGTGATCTCCTACCCTGCATGCACAAATAAAAGCAAACAAAGATCAAGGCAGTAGTGAAATTTGAAAATTAAGCACTATTTTTTTTTATTTTTTTTTTTTTGATTTTTTGATTTTTTTTTTGAATAAAATAAATAAATAAAATAAACAAACAAATAAAAATAAATCAGAAACTCGAAAAAGTTAAAAAGAAAATTATTTAAAACGCCAATTCCCCGGCAACGGCGCCAAAAACTTGATGTGTTAAAATGTGTACTCGCAAGTGTACGAATCACTCGTAGGAAAGTGATAAGCAACTTCCAAGGTCGGTCTCTCAAGGAATTGCAGTGGTTTTAAATAGCTAACTTTTTAATCTAAATCGAGTTCTAATGAAAATAAAAGACTAATTAAATAGAGTTCTAGTGAAACTAAAACTCTAAGTAACTAGAATTCTAAAGCAAGTAAAACTGTAAAAAGGTTGTTTGTTTTTGTGACGAGAACAATCATACGACAACCAAACGAAAACAAGATCGCAAGTAAACAATCAATTCAATTCAATCAAATATCAATGGAGAATGTATGGACGTTTAGCTTGGTTGACCATGCTTGCATCGAAAAGGTATGGTGAGATAACATGAACGTCTTATATAAACAAAACTACCGACTTTCCTTTTATTTACGAGACTGCCTTTGGCGGGGGTAAATCTCTTTATTGATTAACTAATTAACTGCCTTTGGCGGGGGTAAATCAAATAGCAATCAAATTAAGCGCAAGGAAAACATGCCAATCAAATTAATGCTATGACTAAGTCACTAAATTGAAGCTTTGATTAAGTGTTTCGGAATAAAGTTAAGGTGACGTTCCTATAACTAAATTCTCAGATTTTTCAACCTAACTACGAACATCAAATGGGCCCATGATAATTCATAATCAAATATCTAAACATGCTCTTAATCAAAAAGTAATTCGTTTATTCCAAATAAAATACACCATACACAATTCTAGCAAACATGGCAACACAAACTAAACATCCATAATTAAACTAGCCGCTCATGTTCATATTAATATTCATAGACAAATAAAATATGATCATACACTTTAACAAAAAGAGAAGAAGAATTAATTCTATAACAACAAGAAAATCCTAGATCTAAATACCGCTTATGGATTGGATAGCGTTCTTCTCCGTAAGCTTTATCTTCGATCGTCGTTGGCTTCCTTGAATCCTTAGAATAGTTTCTCTCGCTTCGTTAGAGTGTGGCAACGCTCTCAAAACTGATTGAATAGAGTGCTTGGTCGCAAAATTGTGAAATCTAAGAGTTGTGTACGAATTGGTCGAGTTGTATTGTAAGGGGGTCTAAAGGGGTATTTATAGATGTAAGGGATTCCTGATTGTAATAGGAATAGGCGCGCCACGGCATGCATTTTCCCCGCCGCGGCGCAACACAAATTCTGGAAATTATGTAAAAACCCGAGAGCTCCCCGCCGCGGCATAACTTTTCCTCGCCGCGGCGCGCAATGTTTTTGGATTCCTAGCATGTAACCCGAGAGCCTCTCGCCGCGGCATGTATTTCCCTCGCCGCGCCGCTTTCCTTCACTTCATGCTTACCCTCTTACATGTGTAATGGTACAATATGTAAGGCTTACATATTTGTCTTGTTTAGCCCGTAACTCGTGATCCGAGCGCCGTAGGTGTCCCGTCTTTGCGTATTTTCATCATTTGACTCATTTGACGCTAAAAACACCTGAAATGCACTAAAATATACCCGTGACTCCGAATGGATAGATTTATGAAATTAATTGAATAAACAATAATAATAAATCTATATATCAAACAATTAAGCAAAATTAATCATGAAATATTAGTGCTTTTCGAGCACTCATCAGCATACTGATTGCAGGTATTTGTATCACACTACATGATGATTTGGCTCTGGAGGTGAGCCAGATCTAGTAAGGATCGAAGTAGCTGTGGAGACATTTGGTGATAACAGCTTAGGCAGCTAGGACAAGTGGTTCTTGACTGATATAGGCATTTGGCATTTTATCTTTATCAAGTATGTAGTAATTGTTTTATATTCTTTAGTGAATTTGGTTGTTGAATGGTTTCCCTAAGCAACGTGTGGATGTTACAACTTAGGATTGGAACCTAAGTGGGTTTACCATGTTATTAAGTTGTGCTTGCTTGCTCTGTTGCATGAGTTAGTATAATTTGAGTATTCACAGTATATGTGACTACATATATAATCTATACTGAGATTGAAAAGCATTTACTACGTTTACTTTATTGTCTAATATTTGCTATATCTACTTTTCTATATTTTATGCTTTCTGCTACTTATAAGAGAGGGGTATATTTTATGCTTTCTGCTACTTATAAGAGAGGGGCGAGTCCTTAGGTGTTCGTATCACTTAGACTTAGTTGTTCATCAAGTTGCGACTCTCTCATAAATCATTTTTAACTTCAAATTATTGTAGAGTTCAATCTTGATTTGCTGTTATAGATATATGAATAAGAATTGTATTGATCTTTGCTACTGTTGCAAAGGTATCCTAATAGAGTACCCCATACCTTTGTGTATATCCCCTTGTAATTAATCGAGCTTTGAATCTATCAATGTTTCCATCTGCTTTGCGTTTAACTATAAACACCCAATTGTCTTCATTCCTTTAGGTAAGGGAACAAGTTCTTAAGTGGCATTTTCTTGAAGAGCCTTCATCTCTTTGTTCATCACTTTTGTCCATTTTGCATCCTCCCATGCCTCATGCACATTTCTAGGAATATGAACAATGGATAATTGATTAACAGTAAATGTATACGATTCAAACAACCTATGAGAGAACACAGAGTTGTTAATTGGGTATTTGTTCTTGGCTTTAGGGTTAGGTTCATATTGTTTTTTTGGAACTCCCTTATTCAATCTTTGTGGATATCTAGGATATATGGTTTTTGTAAGAACATATGTTTCATTAGACTCATCAAACATAGGATTTGCACTTGCATGAGGAGGAATATTTTGGGTTGATTCTTTAGTTAATGGTGTAGATGTAGACGTGGGAAATTCTAAGGGTATCGGTGGTGATTCAATTATGTCAAGAAATAAGAATGCTTATTTAGGAGAAATTAATGATTCACTCTCGATTTCAAGGTTGCTATTATAGCCTTGTTGTTGAAAACGTTCATTCACTTCTTGTAATTCGATGAACTCATAAGCTCTGTCATTCTCTTGTTGAACATTCTCTTCAATCGAGCTTTCCCCTTGAAGAGAATTTCTAGAGACTCCACCTGAGTAATAAGACTCTAATTCATAGAAAGATGCATCTAGAGTCACATGTAGCTTTCAGGTTTGTGGATCATAACACCTATATCCTTTTTGAAATTCAGAATAGCCAACAAAGACACATCATTTTGATCATGGATCAAGTTTATTTTGCAATGTTTTTAGGATTTGAACAATATACCATACAACAAAAAACTCGAGGTTCAAGATTTAGAAGATGGGGAACTAAAAGTAAGGATTGCATTTTTTGTTGAGGAGTTTGAAAGTCTATTACTCAAGAACGTTTTCGAATTGATGAGATACGCAGCAGATTTTACAGCCTCACCCCAATAAAATTAAGACTTCTTCAAGACAAAAGGGAAGGTATGAACTACGTCAAATAATTGTTGATCAAGCAATCAATAAGAATAAATCAATAAATTAAGCATAGAATAACTAGCACCCTTTGTCAAGCAAAGCACAAGTTTTTTAAAATTAAAGCATAAAGTCTACATACACTTGCACATCCACAACCCTAACTGAATAAAAATTTAGCCAAGCATATTTATGAAATCAAATATTAAATCATTCATATTCAACATCAGATCCATAGAGTTATAGAAATTTGAAAAACAATAAAAGAATAATAGAAGAAGGAATAAATTAATAAAACCCCCTTTTATTGAATCTCAATCAATTGGATTCCAAATCCCTAAATCTCTCTTGCTTTCTCCAATGATTATTCTTGCAAATCAAGCCTTCAATTGATCTCTTTCCAAATCCCCCTTGATGCTCTGTTTTGCCTCTCCTTTTACTGCACCAAATCTGCCCAGATTCAATGTTGTTGTTGCTGTGTATTTTTCTCCTCCTGATGTCACCTGTTTTTGTCCAGAATTTTGCTTGTTCCTTTCCTCCTCTGGTGTCACAAATCTGTCCAGAATTCTGTTGTTTATATCTATTTATTTGCTGCCTAGAATTCTACTGTTTGCTGTCGCAGTCTGATGTATAAATCAGAACCTGCTTCTAACCAAGGTAATTTCTCCTCATCTTTCTCTTCATCATCGGAATCATGTTGCGATAAAATTTGTAGAGAATCATTATAGCCACATTTTTCAGGTTCTTTAGATACCAGAGAATCCACAACTGAAATGGATGAACACTCTTCAACATTATTGGGAGATTCCATGGTTTTAAACACGTTGAAAGTGACTTGTTCATCTTGAACTCTCATAGTTAATTCTCCTTTTTGAACATCAATCAAAGTTCGGCCTGTAGCTAAGAATGGTCTTCCCAAAATAATAGGCACTTCTCTGTCTTCTTCATAGTCAAGTACAATAAAATCCGCTGGGAAGATGAATTTGTCCACTTTCACCAAGACATCTTCAATTTTTCATTCAGGATGAGCAATGGATCGATCTGCTAATTGTAAAGAGACTGTAGTAGGCCATGCTTCACCAATCCCCAACTTCTTAAAAATTGACAAAGGCATCAAATTGATACTTGCTCCCAAATCATATAAAGCCTTGCCAAAATATTGATTACCTATAGAACATGGAATTGTGAAACTCTCAGGATTCTTGAGCTTAGGAGGAAGTTTGTTATGTAGCATAGCACTACTTTCACTTGTTAAGGCAACTGTCTCAAATTCACCAAATCGTCTCTTTTTGGTCATGATGTCTTTCATAAATTTGACATAATTTGGCATTTGTTCCAAGGCTTCCACCAATGGAATGTTGATATGAAGTTGCTTAAGAACATCCAAAAACTTCCTGAACTGAAGGTCTTGCTGCTGTTTCTGAAATCTTTGAGGGAATGGAGGAGGTGGTCTGTGCTGTTGGGAACTTTACTGCAGCAATGCTGTAGCATTTTGGGTACCAGGATTTTCTGCATTTTTCAAAACTGTCTCAGCTTTGTCCAACTCTTTTTCCTCCTTATCTTGGGTTGAAATGCTCCCCTTTTGACTTATTTTTTGCCCACTTTGTCCCTCTAATTATTTTCCACTCCTTAGAGTGGTGGCTTTGCAAAATTCCTTTCTTTCTCTCAACGGAGTTTCGGTATCACTTGGAAGTGCACCTTGTGGACGGTTCCAAAGTTCATTGGCTAGTTTTCCCACTTGATTTTATAGGTTCCTCATTGAAGCAGCTTGACTTTGAAGGATTGCATCATTCTTAGCCATGTATTCTTTGAGTAAAGATTCTAACGAGCTAGATGATTCATTCGTTTGATTTCTTTGTGGCTGTTGCTGAAATCCTGGTGGGAATGTAGGTCGGTTAGGCATGGTATGGTTAGCTTGACCACCACCTTGATTGTTCCAAGAGAAATTTGGGTGTTGCCTCCACCCTAGGTGAATATTTTGCAACAATGTCAGTCCTATCGAGAAATTAAGAGGATCTTAAAGAACACTGTTGGTCTAAGTCAAAAATATTGGAAATCTTGGTCCAAGAGAAATTTTCAAGTTAATGGCCAATGCATCAAATATTATTGGGGAGAAAATATTGACAGGGAGCAGTCCTCTATTCCACTCGCCGAAGCATGATCAAGGGCACAATCGAGCTGTCGACTTTAACACAAGCGCTCACAGGAGGCAACCCATGTTTCTTGAGTTTCCTTCATTTTTTTTTATTTATTTATGAATTTTAGTTTAGTTTAGTTATTTGAATTACATTGCTTAGAAGTTCATTTTCTGCATTTTCAGGTCATCCTAGGGAGTGTGAGCAAGAGAAAAGCAAAGCAAAACCAACAAAAAAAAAAACTAGAAAATTTTGCTGCAGCAACGCTATAGCAAAGTTCTACACTGTTCTTCTTTAAGTAAAGTTCTACGTTGGTTGGGCTTATTTTTCAGTGCTTCAGTTTTGTTTGTATTGAGCTTCAATGGAGATTTAAGTATGGGGGAGAAGAGAGCAGAGGAGAAGTACAACAGAACCAAAAACCTGAGCTGTAAGTGCCGTAACATCATTAACTTCATGCACACCAGTTACTCTTTTTGCAGCTGCTACTCTATCCATTGGCCATTGATAATTATTGCTAGCCATCCTCTCAAGTAGATCATAGGCTTCATTGTAAGACTTGGCTAAAAGGGCTCCATTAGCAGATGCATCAACAATAGTTCTCGTTTGAGCATTGAGACCATTGTAGAAAGTCTCCATTTGGATCCAATGAGGTATTCCATGGTGAGGACATTTCCTTAACAATTCTTTAAACCTTTCCCAAGCTTCATATAGAGATTCTCCATCTAATTGTTGATAGGAGGTGATGTCATTCCTCAATTTAGCATTCTTTGTTGGTGGGAAGTATTTCCTCAAGAATTTCTCAGCTAAGTCATTCCAAGTTGCAATAGAGTCAGGTGGCAGGGAGTTAAGCCATACTCTAGCACGATCTCTTAAGGAATAAGGAAATAATTTGAGCCTAAATGCTTCCACGGTTACCCCTGTCCATTTAAATGAGTCACTGACTTCAATAAATAATCTGAGATGCAGATGAGCATTTTCTGTAGGTAACCCACTGAATTGCCCAACTGTTTGTAGCATCTGAAACATCACCGGTTTTAACTCAAAGTGAGTTGTTTGAATATTTGGTCTTGTGATGCTTGGATTCGGCATCTCATGCCTCCTTGACATATTACCAACCCATTGGCATCTATCACAACTCTTAACAAACTCATAAGTATCTTTGAAGATGGTTGGCCAATAGAATCTAGATTCAAGCACTTTTGCTGATGTCCTTACACTACCAAAATGCTCTCCATACTCCAAACCATGACCATGCATGAGTATGTCTCCAACCTCCTCAAAAGGAACACATCTTCTCAACAACTCATCAAAACATGTTTTGAATAAAAATGGCTCATTCTACAAATACAACCTACTTTCTCTTAAAAACCTCTTCTTTTCCATAGAAGATAAATCCAGTGGCATCATCCCACATGCAAGATAATTAGCATAGTCAACAAACCAAAGAATGCTCACATGATTAATAGTAAATACTTGTTCATCAATAAATGCATCATTATTAATCAAATTATCATCATTACCTCTATGCTCTAGTCTTGATAAATGATCCGCCACTAAGTTTTTTGACCCCTTCTTGTCTCTTATCTCCAAGTTAAATTCTTTAAGGAGAAGAACCCATCTAACCAACAGAGGTTTTGCATCCTTCTTTGCCAATAGGTATTTGAGTGCTGAATGGTCCGTAGATACAATGATTTTGGTACCAACAAGATAGGACTGAAACTTCTTAAATGCAAAAACTACCGCCCGTTGTTGCATAGTATGAATTTTTATGTCTCATTAATAGTAACTAAAATGTATGAATTATTAATCAATCTACTCAAATAATTAAACACCTAGAGTTTAAACTTAGCCCATATGTCTATGGCCATCTACGCATACATGGGTCATTAAACACCTAGAGTTTAAAAGTGATTCCATACAAAATAATGGAAATTTCTTTCTCATTACACATGCCAATTTAATGCATGTTCATAATTTCATATCAATTTTTCAATTGCACACAAATTTAACAAATCACCTAATTAAATGACCAATTTAATTATGAGCATTAAGCACATTAAATTAGATAATCCAAACACTTTAATAATATTAAATAAATATTAAACAATCATGTTCATAGAATGGGTTCCATTAAAACTCTAGAACAAAAATCTCTACTCCAGACTACCTATTTTTAAAACAATAAAAACAAGAGAAAAAGTTATAAGAAACACAAAGATTACACTTGGAGGAGTTTAATGGTAAAATTGTTGTGTACAATCACCCAAAAAATGCTCCCAAGTAGCCTCTTTTTGCTCCAAAAAATCCAAAACTTTGCCTCTTGCTCAAAAATGGTGAAAAACTGTTCTCAAACTCCTATTTTTTGTTCTAAAATTGTTCTGCCCGAAATTGGTGTTGTGTTGAGGCTAAAATCCTTGAAAAATGTCTCATATGAAATCTGGACTGTTCGATCAGCTTTTAAATCAATGGTTGGATGAAAATCATTTAAAAAATAGGCACTACCCAATCAAAAGATGACATTTGGCATGGAAAATAGGCAGAGCGAACTAGATCATGACGCGTGGCACGAATAAAAAATAGGAACTATACGCACGACATGTGGTGCCCTGTGGGAAGGCAAAGCAAACCATTTGCTGAGCTGGCATCGCACGACACTCCATAATTCACTAGAGTGCCTTGCGTGGTGTGACACGTGGACCTTTCGATGATTTTTGAAATGAACGCTGTGTTAACACATGGTGTGCTAAGGAGGCTGATGTAGAATGTTACGGAGCTGGCGCACCACGGTGCTCCGTGATTCATTGGTGTTGCTTGCGTGGTGGTCAGTTGGCTTCCACGTGTGTCTAAATTTTTCTAAGTGCATCCCGGATACTTCTATATGCATCCACCTGCATTAAAAAATTAATAAAAATCCATAAAAATTCTAGAAAATTTCCAAAAATTATATTTTCATTCATTTTTACCATTTGACCCAAAACATATCTTTTTTAATATTTGGGGTGCTTTTCATGCTAACCTTGATTAAAAATATATTTCCTTTGCACACCTAATTTGAGCCATGAATGATCAAAAATCCTTTTTATTAACACCCCACATTAAAACCTAGCCTTTCTTTATTTGCATATCCTTTGATCTTTACCTCACAAGTGCACTACTATTTCTATGAATTATTGTTAGAAAGGATGATGCCTCTTAGAAGAAAGAAAATTATGGTGTTGAAAATGGTTTTTATTATGATAAGAACCACTCTTGTTTGATTATATTGAGATTGATTTAAAAAAAAAAAAACTGGAAACAGCTTTGCTGTAGCAAAATAGATTCATGCAAAAAACAAATTGAAGACAAGTTTAGGGGTGGTATCAAAGTAAATAAAGAGTCCAAAAAGAGATTTTGAATAGTAGTTGTGCTTGTGGAATATGAAGCCTAAATATAACTTTCATCTCACCCTAACCCAAGCCTTACATTTCAAGCTTTATTAAGTCCTTTTGATCTTTGATTAGTGAATATCTACATTAGTGGAGAGGGATTCAAAAGACCAACATATAGAAGCATGATTTTAAGCTTAAGGAACATAAATTACCTAAGTTTTGGGGAAGTATCAAATTACGAATTATGAGACATCACACACACACATGGGGTTATTGTGGAATGAGTTTGAGATATTGAAACTAACATTTGAGAAAAATCAATTTGGATCATGAATTTGAGATTTCTTCTTTCTAATTTTGAAACAAGTTTAGTTTATTTATTAGTTGACAACTATGTTTTTAGCGTGAGTTGAAACCTTTGTTTTCAATTGCCACTTGTCAATCATCATATAATTTATTGTTTGAGGACAAGCAAGATACTAAGTTTGAGGGAGTTGATAACTCTAATTTATTAGAGTATTATTAGCTCTTATTCATAAATAATTGTTTGTTCTTTTGAGAATGTTTGCACATTATATTCATTTATACAATATTTGTGGACTTTGTGATTTAAGTAAATTCTTTGATAATAAATTCAAAATAATTATGAAATCTGTCAAAAAGAATTATATTTTGATGTGCACTCATTAGATTTTCATTGCCCTTACAGGAGATAAAGAAAACAACAAAGAAAATGCAAGAATCTAGCTTTGCTGCAGCAAATTACATCAGGAAAACAGATTACAAAACAGAGGTTGATTTGGAAATAAAAATTCAAGAGCTGATTTGGACTCTCAACAAAATGACAATTTTGGGCTTTTATTAACTCACCTTTTTAGGGATAATATTGGAAATTAACACATTAAAAATTGTCTCCAATTAAACCTAAACTTAAATGACAAAAATAGGGGCTGATTTATACATCAGACTGCGGCAGCAAACTGCAGAATTCTGGCAGCAAATAAATAGATATAAACAGTAGAATTCTGGACAGATTTGCGACACCAGAGGAGGAGAGGAACAAGCAAAATTCTGGACAGAAACAGGTGACATCAGGAGGAGAAAAATACACAGCAGCGGCAACACTAAATCTGGACAGATTTGGTGCAGTAAAAGGAGAGGCAAAACAGAGCATCAAGGGGATTTGGAAAGAGATCAATTGAAGGCTTGATTTGCAAGAATAATCATTGAAGAAAGCAAGAGAGAATTAGGGATTTGGAATCCAATTGATTGAGATTCAATAAAAGGGGGTTTTATTAATTTATTCCTTCTTCTATTCTTCTTTTATTGTTTTTCAAATTTCTATAACTATATGGATCTGATATTGTATATGAATGATTTAATATTTGATTTCATAAATATGCTTGGCTAAATTTTCATTCAGTTAGGGTTGTGGATGTGCAAGTGTATGTAGACTTTATGCTTTAATTTTAAAAAATTTGTGTTTTGCTTGACAAAGGGTGCTAGTTATTCTATGCTTAATTTATTGATTTATTCTTATTGATTGCTTGATCAACAATTGATAAGATAGTAAACTGAAATTGAATCTGGAAAGGTTAATTTAAGTTGGATGAAGCTAGAATAGTGTGAAGGAATTAATATAGGAATATATAATTATCTCACATAACTAATTTGTGCATGAACGTTGTTCTTAGATTCAGTTTTGCATAGGAATATGTTTCATTGAGTCATAGAATATATAAACATTGCAGATTCGGAAGAATCCTTTGTGATTTTTTGCAATTCTAGTTACTGGTATACTTTGCTACAACAATGCTGCAGCAAAGCAGTTTGTCTACATCACTTATCACATTCGCAATCCTAACTGATTTATCTACTTGAGATTCTTGATATCCTTCTCATTGAACTTTGTTTCAGTATTTTCACTCTTGTCCTCTCGTGGGAGCGATCTTTCTTATCATTATATTACTTGTTTGCGACACGTGCACTTGCGTAAATTCTTATACACCATTGTGAGCAACATTATCTATTGTTGAGCTTGTATGTTTTTGAAAATGTGTGGTTTACCTTGTTGGGCTATATAAAAAAATGAAATAAATAATTAAATTTGGGGTGTAATTCTCACAAAAACAAAATGAAAAAAAAATCTAAGTTTGAGGGTACACTACTTGTGGTTGTGAGCTCATTAATTTGTTGTATGTATTTGGTTAGCTAAGGGTGCCTTTGAGCCTAAATAGTTTCTATCTCATCTACCCATATCTTAACTTATCATTACAAGCTTTAAAAGACATATTGATTTCAATCTAAGCTTGCATTTACATTAGTGGAGAGAGAGACTAAATGTGGACTTATGAAGTTTGGTACTATTGTACACTATTCTTATAATTGCGTGATTCACATGAGCTTATTTGGATGGCATATAATGTAAACTAGTTTGGCATAACACACACGCACACGGAGCATGTCATTAAAAAAATTTGGTCATACCCTTAAATGAATATATTATGGATTGATAATCATAGAAATATCTAAATTGAGTGTATTGATTGATTTTTTGGGGTCCTCTAATTTATTGAGCATGTTTGAAACTAATATCACTTTATAGTTATAAATTTGTTATTTATACCATGTTTAGATGTTAATTTTAAGTTGTTTAGTTTGTATTTATGTTTTGCTTGGGACAAGTAAAATATTAAGTTTGGGGGTGTGATAACTCTATGAAAATAGAGTTATTATATCATTTTCATACTTACTATTAACTTGTTTAATTGAATAAATAATATTTTTGGGGTTAAAATATTAAGAAAATATAACTTTTGGGTCAAATTATAAAAATGGATGAAAATATAATTTTTGAAAATTTTTTGGAATTTTTAGGAATTTTTTATTAATTTTTTTAATGCAAATGGATGCATATAGAAGTATCTGGGATGCACCTAGAAAAATCCAAACACACGTGGAAGCCAAATGTGCACCACTTAAGCAACGACAACGAATCAGGAAGTGTCGTGTGGCACAAGCTCAGCAACGTTCCGCGTAAGCCTCCTCAACGCACCACGTGTCAACGCTGCGTTCATTTCAAAAATCGTCGAACGATCCACTTGTCACCCCATGCAAGCCACGCTAGCGAATCACGGAGCACCGTGTGGCGCCAGCTCAACAGACGATCCGTGTCGCGCGCGCACAGCTCTCATTTTTCGTCCTCGTCACGTGTCATGATCTGGTTCGCTTCACCTATTTTCCATGCCAAATGTGGTCTTTTGATTGGGCAGCACCTATTTTTTAAATGATTTTCATCCAACCATTGATTTAAAAGCTGATCGAATGGTCCACATTTCATTTGGGATATTTTTCAAGGGTTTTAGCCTTAACACGACACCAATTTTGGGCATAACAGATTTAGAACAAAAAATAGGAGTTTGATAGCAGTTTTTCTTCATTTTTGAGCAAGAGGCAAGGTTTTGGGTTTTTTGCAGCAAAAAGAGGCTACTTGGGAGCATTTTTTGGGTGATTCTACACAACAATTTCACCATTCAACTCCTCCAAGTGTAATTTTTATGTTTCTTATAACTTTTTCTCTTATTTTTATTGTTTTAAAAAGAGGAAGTATGGAGTAGAGATTTTTGTTCTATTTTTATTCTTTTAAAAAGAGGAAGTATGGAGTAGAGATTTTTGTTCTAGGAATTTTAATGGAATCCATTCTATGAACATGATTGTTTAATGTTTATTTAATATTGTTAAAGCATTTGGATTATCTAATTTAATGTGCTTAATGCTCTTAATTAAATTGGGCATTTAATTAGGTGATTTGTTAAATTTGTGTGCAATTGAAAAATTGATATGAAATTATGAACTTGCATTAAATTCGCATAAGTGTAATTAAAAAGAAATTTTCATTATTTTGTATGCAATCACTTTTAAACTCTAGGTGCTTAATGACCCATGTATGCTTAGATGACCATAGACATGTGGGCTAAGTTTATATGGATTAGGATTAACATGACTATAGACATGTGGGTGATAATTATTTTAGTAGAGTTGATTAATAATCCATACATTTTAGTTACTATTAATGATGAGACAAAAAAATTCTTGGGAGTAGAAAAACTTTTTTTGTTTAATTTCATTTAGTTCAATTTGGTATTTAAATTTTACATTCAAAAACTTGTTCGTTCAAATAAAACAAGAAAGCATAAAAACTTGATAGCTAGTCTTAATAGACAAAATTATCTCAAGTCTTTGAGGTTCGACTTGTGCTTACGTACACTTTACTACTTTTGCACTTACCATATACTTACGGAAAATTGCAACAGTATCATTTTGTGAATTCTTGAAAAGTTAGACCTAATGAACACTATTTTGGACCTATTATTTATTAGTTTTTAAGTATTTATTTTATGAATTATTTATGTATTACTCTATGTTGGAGGGTATTTTTCGTGTTTTGTAGGTCCAAGTAAGTATGAGATGATTTGTGGACTTAATTGGTCAAAGGGAGTGAAAATGAAGTAAAAAAAAAGTTGAAGAATGTAAGCCTTATATTAAATTCCATATACTATGTAAGGGGGAACGAACAAGAGCTAAGGATCGTAAGCCTTATATCGGGAATCAGCAATTATGTAAGGGACATTTACAGAGCATGTATGGTATTGTGTGCTGCGGCAGTTCACTCTCGGGTTTTTACTATGGGAGCCAAAAACAAACGCGCCCCATGGTAAAAGAAATTGTGTGCCGTAGCACCTACCTCTCAGGTTTGTATACCAAACAAAGAAATCATCTCCCGCTGCAGTAGAAGAAAATGTGTGCCATGGCCTGCATATCCAGTTGATAGAAAAACTCCAGATTTTTACACACTCATCCTCACTTCTAACCTAACATATAAATACAATTCTTAAAACCCTCTCATAGACTAGTGTGAAAAGTGTCAAAATTTCACCTTCCCCACATTTTAGAGAGAGAAAATCCTTCATTAATGCTCCCCCATTGAAGCTCTATCAAGATTCTTGAGAGAGGTGACCATCCAACATCAAGAAGGTTGTTTCAAGAGTGAAAGTGGGATATTTTTACTGTTTGTAATTTCTTCTCTCTAGAAGTCATTAAATATCTCTTGTAATGGAAAACCTTGATTGGGATTGTGTTATGAGTTGCTAAACCCTTTTTGTGTGGGATTTTAGTGATGTGACTATGAATAGATGAATCCCTAGATGTAGTTTATTTTTTATTAAAGTGATTTGTTTCTTGTTCATTGTTCTTCATATCTTTGTTCATGGATTGTTTTTGGTCAAATTAGTTTATGAATATTAGAAAACATATTGGATTTAAGCATTAGAAAAGTCATTTTTGCTTATTTGTTCACTCTTGAGCAAGAACTCAATTTAAGTGCAATGACTTGTCTTAAATTAAGTGATTAAAGTCTTTTCCTAGGGTTTGTGCTAATTAATTAATTATTACAGTCTGGATCAAAGAAGTTAATTAGTTGATTAAGGAAAAATCTTCATTGATTTGGGATTTTTTAGGTTTAGTTGGAAAAGAATCAATAAATCCTACTTTAATTGCTTAATTGTAAAAATCACGTAAATCATTCTACCCATAAATGGTTAGTTAGCTAATTTTCTTCACTTTTTATCATATTGTTTTGGCAAACTATACACTAGATTATTTTACTTGTTCGACAATTTTATAATTTTAGCAACCGTTCTCAAAATCAATCTTTATTAGAATATTTAGGATTTAATCTTTATTTATAATTAATTTAAAAAATATTTAACATTTTAAAACAACCGCAATTGCTTAAGAGGCGATCTTGGGAGTATACTTATCACTCATTACAAGTGATTCGTGCACTTGCGAGCTTTTTGTAAATACAAAATTTGACTATCAAGTTTTTGGCACGTTGCTGGAGAATTGGCGTTTTAAATTGTTTATTTGTTTTATTTTTAGTTAGTTTTCTTTATTTTTTTGTTTTTTTTATTTTCTTTGTTTTCATGTTTTTACTACTTGTTTGGAGTTATTTAGTGTCTGGTGCTTTGATTTTATTGTTATTTTTGATAGTGTATGCAAGGTAAGAGATCCCTTGGAATCCATTAGCACCTTTCATAGACAACATTAATAGGAGGAGAGCACATTTGAGACAATTTGACACCAACATTTTGGAGGAAGAAGAACAACCAAATATGGGAGACCTCTACCTGTACCTCCACCAAGAGAAATGGCGATAAAGGAGTATGCAAGGCCAATCATTGGCACTGTTACTTCTTGCCTACAATTAGGAGAAGCGGCTAGGAATTATGAATTAAAGAACATTCATTATTCTATGTTACCTTCTTTTTATGGGATTCTTAATGAAGTACTGACATTTATTAGTGATTTTTATGCTACTGTGTAGACTTTTCCTCTATACGGGCTTAATGAAGATCAATTGAGGATGAGATATTTTCCATACACGACAAAGGAAAGTCATGACTTATGACTCTTCCACTGGGATCTCTCTCTACTCAGGAACAATATATAACAAATTCATTGGAAAGATCTATTCCCATCAAAACACTGTTGACCTAAAGAAAAAAATTATAACATTCTCACTAATGGATGGAGAACCTTTTCATGAGGCATGGGATAGGTTCAAACTACTTCTTATCCAATGCCCGCACCATCATTTTCCACTACAACTCCAAAACCAATTTTTCTATGATGGGTTTACACAACAGTGTCAATTCACTGTGGACAATGCCACAGAAGGAGCTATGAGGGAGAAGACTGCAGTAGAGACATACGAATTGTATGAGATGTTGGGTGCTAATTCCCAACAAAAGTGTGCTAGAAGAGGGAAAGTTGGAGTTAATGAGGTATCTCTGGGAAATGAGATGGAAATACAAATTGCAGAGCTAACTAAACAAATCGCACTCCTTACTTCTAAGAATGCTTCACCTCAAAAGGTATGCGGTATTTGTAGTACCTGTGGACATGGTTCTAATACTTTTTCATTTGTTTTTGATTCTAATGTAAGGTACAAGTCAAGAGCAAGCCAACGCAATGGAAGGGTACCAACCGCGACTAATGAATGATCCTTATGCTAATACTTATAATTCGGGTTGGAGAAATCATCCAAATTTCTCTTGGAAGGGAAACAACAACCCTGCTTATACTCAAAATCATTTCACCAACAATCCTCCCAACAACTTGCAACTCACTCTACCAACAAGCCAAGCTAGGAGGATAATTTGAACTCCTTTATTCAAGTGAGTTGAGACAACCACATGAAGAACAATCAAAGGTTGGACTCATTGGAGGCTTCCATGAAGAGAGTACAAGGCCAAGTTGGGCAATTAGCAGAGCATCTCCAAAGGCAAGAAAAAGGGAAGTTGCCTACTTAACCCAAGCAAGCAAAGGCGGTTATAGTCCTTCGAAGTGGTAAGATAATCAATAAATATTTACCAAAAATTTCTAATGATTTATCATATAATGTAGTAACATGGAAGGAGATAATGCAATTTCCAAAGGAGGTGCTGAGACAAATGAAAACCTTGATGAACTTTCTAAGGAAGTAATTGGAGAGTCATCTACTACCCCACAATTGCACAAAACATTGGAGCCTTACCGACAACCCATATCATTTCCACACCGTCTCAAGGACGATAAACAGGATAAGCAATTCTCTGACTTATTTAATATGCTTTCCAAAGTTCAAACTAATTTTCCTTTATTGGATGTAATTAGAAATGTGCCTTCCTATGCTAAATTTTTCAAAGATTTGAATACTAGAAAAAGAAAGTATGAACTTAATGAGAGAATTGTTGTGTCTGAAATTTCAAGTGCAGTACTTCAACTATTAACATCACTATGGGAAATAAGAAAGTGATAATAATTATGCTAGACTAAGGTGCAAGTATTAATTTAATGCCTTATTCAATTTATTTGCAACTAGGATTTAGGAGAATTGTAACCTAGAACCATGTCCCTTCAGTTAGCTGATAGATCTGTTAAATACCCAAAAGGGATGGTAGAGGATTTTCTTGAACAGGTAAGATAAGTTGATTATATCTATTGATTTTGTTGTTTTGGATATGCAAGAAAATCCATCTATGGACAAGGAACATACTATTCTTCTTGGTAGACCATTCTTGGTATTACCAAGACTATCATAGATGTCTATAGTGGAAGCTTGAATATGACAATTTTGGGAGAAGCTGTTCATTTTAAAGTGTTTGATTCTTCTCATTTACCTTCTATTTTCACTATTGATGAATGTTCTTATATTGATCATATTGATACTCTTATTCATAACACCTTTTTGCAAGATGAGATGAAAGATAATCTTGAGTATGCCTTAACCATTGATATGGGTGAGGAGGAATTAGATGAGGAGACTAAAGGGTACCTTGAATTGTTAGATAGTGCCAAACCTATAGTTGAGCCTAGTACAAATTTAGAGTTACCTAGAACACCACCTAGGAAAGATAATACTCCATCTAAGCTTGAATTGAAGGAGTTACCTAAGCATCTTAAATATGTGTTTTTGGGAGAGGGAGATACTTATCTAGTAATTATTTCATCTACTTTAACCCAAACCCAAGAATATGAACTTGTGAAAGTGCTTACGAAGTTTAGGAAAGCCATAGGTTGGAGCATTGGTGATATTAGAGGTATTAGTCCCGCTATGTGTATGCATAAGATTATTCAAGAGGACAATACCAAACCTGTGAGAGAAGCTCAAAAGAGACTTGACCCGATCATGCAAGAGGTAGTAAAAATCAAGATTTTAAAACTCCTAAAAGTATGGGTTATTTATCCTATCTCTGATAGTAAGTGGGTTAGTCCAATACATGTACCTAAGAAATCGGGGATCATCGTTGTGAAAAATTATAAGAATGAGTTATTGCCTGCTAGGATGATCACGGGTTGGAAGATGTGTATTGATTTCCCTAAGCTTAATTTGTAAACGAATAAGGATCATTTTCCTCTTCCCTTTATTGATCAAATGTTAGAAAGGTTATTCGGGCATGACTTTTATTATTTTCTTGATGGTCTTTCAGGATATTATCAAGTGCCTATTACACCAGAAGATCAAGAAAATACCACATTCACTTACCCATTTGGGACATTTGCTTTCAGAAGGATCTCATTCGGTTTATGCAACGCCCCTGCCACATTTCGAAGATGCATGATATCTATATTTTTTATATGGTGGAGAAATTCATTGAGGTATTCATGGATGATTTTTCAGTTTTTGGAACTTCCTTTGATAATTGTTTACATAATTTGACTCTTGTGCTTGAATGATGCATTGAATGCAATTTAACACTTAGTTGAAAAAAGATTCATTTCATGGTCAAACAAGGCATTATTTTAGGACATGTCATTTCTAGTAAGGGTGTAGAGGTAGATAGGGCAAAAGTTAACTTGATAGTTAAATTGTCACCTCCCATTAATGTTAAGGAAATTAGGAGTTTCTTAGATTATGTCGGTTTCTATAAGAGATTTATTAAAAAAATTTATAAAATAAGTCGTCCCTTATGTAATTTGTTAGCTAAGGATGTTTCTTTTGTGTTTGATGATGATTGCCTCATTGCTTTTAAAACCTTGAAAGAAAAATTGACTTCTGCGCCTATTATCATGGCCTTTGATTGGTCGTTACCCTTTGAAAATAATGTGTAATGCTTCAGATTTTTCTATTGGGGCTGTTTTTGGGCAAAGAGTAGATAAGCGTCTATATGTCATTTACTATGCTAGTAAAACTCTCAATGGCACCCAACTTAACTATTCCACTACTGAAAAAGAATTTTTGGCTGTTGTGTTTTCTTTAAATAAATTTAGATCTTATTTGGTAGGGTTTAAAGTCATTGTGCATTCAGATCATGCGGCTTTGAGATATTTGTTGAGTAAACTGAATGCTAAGCCAAGGTTAATTAGGTGAGTTCTACTTTTGCAAGAATTTCACTTAGAGGTCAAAGATGAAAAAGGAACTAAAAATATAGTACATGATCACTTGTCTAGGTTAATTTCTGACTTTGGCACTACGGAGAGTGACAAAGAAATTGACATTGTTGAGACTTTTTAGATGAACAATTGTTTACTGTAGGCCCAAATCCGTGGTATGCTCGACATAGTTAATTATCTTGCTAGTGGATTGTTGAGGCCTAACATTTATTTTCAGGAAAAGAAAATATTTTTCCATACTTGCAGGCACTACTTTTGGGATGACCCCTATTTGTTCAAGCTTTGCCAAGATCAAGTCATCCGAAGATGTGTACTTGAAGAGTAACTTGAGAGCATTTTGACCTTTTGCCATGAGCTTCATTGTGGAGGTCATTTTGGTGGTAAGAAAACGGCCATCAAGGTATTGCAATCTGATTTTTATTAGCCTACTTTATTTAAATATACTCATAATTTTTGTATGCGATGTGATCAATATCAGAGGATTGGTAACATAGGAAAATGCAATGAAATACCTCTGACATTTAATTTATTTGTTGAGTTGTTTGATGTATGGGGCATTAACTACATTGGTCCTTCTCCCCCCCCCTCTTTTGGTTTTGAATGTATCTTGGTTGCTGTTGATTATGTGTCCAAATGGGTAGAGGCTATACCCAGTATAACTAATGACACTAACTGTGTTGTCAAATTTTTGAAGGATGTAATATTTAGCAGGTTTAAGACACTTAGGGCAACAATTAGTGATGGAGGGAGTCACTTTTGCAATAAACTCTTTGATGGGTTGTTGAAGAAGTATAACATTACACATAAGGTGGCTACTCCATACCATCCACAAACATCTGGTCAAGTTGAAGTGAGTAATCGATATATCAAAGGTATCTTGGAAAGTACGGTGAGACCTTCAAGAAAGAATTGGGCATTCAAGCTCAATGACGCAATATGGGCTTACCTTAATGCATACATTTGGAATGGAATGACCCTTAACCAGGGTGACTGATGTAGAGACATCTAGTTGGAGGTACTTTGTATAATAGTTGATTATACAGGAATGGACCAAGCAAATTAGAAACATTACTAATATCTTTTTACTCACAATTGTTTACTATTTTACTCAATGACCATGTGTGGGACGATCTTAATCTTGAGTGACTTAGCTAGCCCCAGTTGTAGCACCTTGGTATTTGATTTACTTGGTGATTCCCTAAGTGTTGGGCAAGGATACCCTGTATCTTGTTATCTTGGTGTTTATGGTATGCTGAGAGGTTATCTCACAAGATGTGGAATCCAACCCATCTATTCGTAGATATTAGATTGCAGTTCCCTTGTTTAGAGATTCATTGCTTGAATGATTGCACAAAATCGATAATATGTTTATAGATAGTTATTCATACGTGTCGTGGTTTCTCAATGAGTGGATATAATAGAGGAGGTAAAACGGAATTAATGACTTCAGTTGTATTACAATCTAGCTGTGGATGATTGAGTTGCACCTAATGGTTGTATCAATGGATTACTTATAACAATGTCTTGAGTAAATACCAGCTATGATAATCGAGAGTATTCAGTCTCAGGTTTATGGTGGAGTAACTCTAAGATTAATAAAGATTGATAATTAATTAAGGGATTAACTAATATATCGATGCTTTATTTAAGCTTGAATTTGTAGTTTCATCGGTCTTCGAGTCTGCTCCATAACAATGACTAGATGATGTTTCTTTCAAGATAACTGAATGATTAATTTCGAATTAATTATTTCATATGATCAAATATATGTTTGTCTATTAGAACATTTTATGATAGTGATAAATGTCAAATAAATATGTAATGGTCAAATTGTAATTTGGCATAATCAAATAAATCCGATTAAATAATTAAATAATATATTGCTAAATATTTTTTTGGGTTAATTAAAATATTAAATTTAAGTATTTGATAGACATTTAAATACTTGTAGGATAAGAAGGACATTTTGTTAATTGTCAATTAGATTTGATAATTTGGGATTAATAAGATAATTTAATTTAAAATTAAATAATAGCACCACACAAGGAGTGAGACTCTTTGTGGGGTGTGTAAGAGGGCTAGAGTAGTGTCATAGTGGAACTCCCATAAGCACACAATTTGATTGTGTGAAAGACTCTTAATAATAGTGAAATTGGGAGTTGTGTTATACACCAACTCTTAGCCAATTGGTGACTATTTAATCACCCTCTTCCCCTCAATCATGGCTAGCCAACATAAGAGAATTTTTCTATACTCAATTAAGAGAATTTTGTAAGAACAAAATTCAACCAAAGCTATAGAGTTTCAAGAAGGTGTTTTTGAGAAACAAATTGTTATTCAACAATTAATCAATCACACATAGGTTCTAGTTGGAGACCAATAATTAAGTTTATAATTAACTTGGAGATTGCAAGGATTCCTTCCAATCTTATTCTAATTTATTGGAATACAAGGCTTGGAAGCTCAAAGGTTCCAACGTGTTGTTCACAAAATAAAAATGTATGTTGCTAATTCTACTTTATTTCAATTGAATTATAAATATCATAAGATTTTTCATGGGAAAAAATTTTGTTGTCCAATACCAATTGCTTCCACTATTTTTGTTATTAAAAATTAATTTTTTTTCCAAAAAAAGAATTTCTAAAAATCAACAAGAAGATTCTCTCTTCATGATAGAGGGTGGCTTTGACTTGGATCTTTTGAAAGTTACCCCACGCCTACCAAGTACGATAGGAATGGTAGTGTATTTTGAGACTTAGCGTCATTGTAGTATGCTTTGTTATTTCTAACATGTTTTATCGTGTTTGCAGTTCATTGGTTGCAAGGCGACGCTCTAAAGCAGCAAAATTATATTTCTTCACTTTATAGCACACCTTTGAAGAAGCGCCACAGTGAAAGGCTCATACTTCCTAAGCGGATTGCCTACTAGGCTTTAGACTAGTGGTAAGCCCCAAACAGGGATAATAAGTTATGGGATTTTATTTTGATTCAAGTATTCTTTGGAATACGTAGATGATTTGTTTGTTTCTTCACACGAATGAAATCTAGGCTTCCAACTGGAAAAAAGAGTAAAAGCATCACTGCTCTGTGGTTCCTTAGGGAGTCCAGCCCAGAAGAAGCTCCCATATGGACTAGGGCAGTTTAGAGCTCAAGAGCTCCGAAGAGGAAGATAGTCACTACTTTTGGAGTGACTATTATCGAGCTACTCCTTAAGAGAACAAAGTCTTCTACCGGCACCTCTTGGCATTCTATCGGCGCCAATTATAGAGGGTACAGTTTTGCAACCCATTGGCATGGATACTCTGTCCATGACTTCACTAGGGCCATCCATTGTTCTAGAATTTCTACAGTCCATAGAGATAGGGAACTGGGACTTGTGCAGCAGAGTCACTATGGCCCAAAGGCTTGTTACAAATGTGGACTACGCTATTAGAGTTCAGGTTGGCTCAAAGAACCATTTGACTACTGTCAAGGTTCGGGATGTGGCTAAAGCTACCCAACGTGAGATGGAGCATAAGCTATATAAATTTTGGAGTGCATTTAATGCATCCCATCAAGCACTTGCAGCTTCTTTAGAGATACATGAGTCTACTTTGGCGGCAGAAGAGGCTGCTTTGGATGGAGAGCAGATCGCTCTAGCTTAGGAGAGGAAGCGAGTCCAAGAGTTGTTTGAGAGCTTATGCTTCTGGCTATCTTCAGTATAGGAGCTTACTATTGAGATAGGGACAACTCCGGTGGAAGTAGTTGTAGAGTACCTATATTCCATCAGGTACACTTGAGACAAGTTGAATGTATGGACTCATGGTTTCCAAACTGCGAGGCAGTGGTTCATACGGGTTTACCCAGACATCACTTTGTCCACCACTATTTTTCCAAATGTGGAAAGGCGTGCCTCTTGCTATATTGTTAATAAATTAACAGAGAGGAGGATAGTTTTGGCGATTTTGATAATGAGAATCTAAGGCGACCAAGGATAATGTTAGTGTTGGATATTTTGCTTCTTAGGGTGTAGTTAGAAGCAGAGACTTATAGTCTATCTTGTTCTTTGTTTTATTTTATTTATCTTGTAGTTCCAACCAAAGTGCATGTACTTGGTGGCTTTACTTTATAGTTACAGACTTAGTTGTTGTACGAACCTTTTTAAACATAGCTTTGCTATTTATGTACCTTTGAATTCTATACTTGTGTTGCATTTCCACTTTTTCACTTTTGCCTTTTAATAGTGACTTCTAGGTGAGGCTCGTCTTTAGTCTCGTTTATCTCAAGATTGTAGGTATTCTTTTAGTTCGTCCCTTATTGGGAATTATGGTTCGTTATGTTGACATGCAAGGGCGAATACCTGCCAAGAAATGGGTCAAATGCATGGGATGAGATATTGGTAAACGGGATTGATGAACATTATTTTGCACCTATTATTTGTTAATTTTTAAGTATTTATTTCATGATTTATTTCATGATTTATTTCGGTATTACTTTGATTTGGAGGGTATTTTCATGTTTTGTAGGTTCAAGTAAGTGCGAGATGAATAGTAGAGTTAAATGATCAAAAGAGCTGAAGAATGTAAGGCTTATATTGTATTCCATTTACTATGTAAGGGGGATAAACTAGAGCAAAAGAATGTAAGCCTTACGTTAGGAATTAGCAATTGTGTAAGGGACCCTTACAAGGCATATACAATGGGTTGTGCCGCATCAGAAAATATGTGTGACGCAGCGGCTCACTCTCGGGTTTTACTATAGGAAACCAAAAATCAATGTGCGTCGTGGCGGGTAAATTTGTGTTCTATGGGGGTGAAGTCCCTGTTTTTATGATGGAGTCCAGTTTTTAGACGCGCACTATGGCAGAAGGAAATGCGCGCTGCGACGGAACACTCGGGTTTTCTACTAGCCCAAATTTTCATCCAACACCGCGGCAGGAAAAAATGTGTGTCGCAGCCCGCGTACCCATTTGACACTGAAACGCCTAGATTTTTACACATTCCCACTCACTTCTAACCTAACCTATAAATACTATTTTTACAAACCCTTTCAATATAACGTGAACACTAGCCATGAATAGTGACAAAAAAAAACCCTCTTCTTCCACTTTCTAAAGAGACAAATCCTCCATTGAAGTTCCTTCAAGAACCAATTGGAAAAGCTAATCATCCAACTCCAAGAAGGGTATTACAAGAGTGAAAATAGGGGTATCTCCATTGTTTGTAACTTTTTTTCTCTCTTATTTCTAAGAATGCTTACTGTAATAGAAAACATTGATTTGTTTTATATTATGAATAGCTAAACTCTTTGTATGGGATTTAGTGATATTTCTATGAGTTGATGAATATTGTTATAATTTAATTTGAATTAAAGTGATTTATGTCATGTTCATTGTTCTTAATTTTATTCATGATTAATCTTGATCATTTTAGTTTATGAAGAATATTAGAGAATAAATTGGAATTGAGTATTAGAGATAACATTTTTGCTTAATTTAGTAATCATGAACAAGAACTTAATCTAAGTTCATTGACTTGTCTTAGATTCGATGACTAATTTGATTTCCTAAGGGTTTATACTAATTGATTAATCAATGTTCCAGATCAAAGAAGTTAATTAATGAATTAAGGAAAATTCTCCATTGATTTGAAAATTTCTAGGGTTTATTAGGAAAAAGTCAATAAATCTAACTTTTCGTGCTTAATTGTGAAATTTACATAAAATATTCAATCTGTGATTGGTTAGCTAGCTAGTTTCTCACACTATTCCATCATATCACTTCGGCTTAGTTTTCGCTCGTCTAGTTTAATTCTTTTGAGATTTTACAATTTTGGCAACCGTATCTTTAACCAACTTAGTTAGAGTATTTAGGATTATTTTTGCAAATAATTTTTTTAAGAAACAATTGACATTTTTAAAACTTCCGTAATTCTTTAAGAGATCAACCTCGAAATTTGCTTATCACTTGCTACAAATAATGCGTACACTTATGAGTATTATAATTTGGACATTAGGGATGGAGTGCAATAAGACTATTTCCTAATGTGAAGCTACTCTATTTGGGACCATCTAGGGGCTAGCCAAATGTTGCACGAGCTACCACGTGTACTCGCGGCTAGTGTTAGTCTATTTGGCCTTTTTCTATCCAGCCAGCAAAATTTTCATTTGGCCAACCACGTGTCCTGCAGCCTTCTATGGTTCGTCTGGCCTTGGTCCATCTGTCCTTCTATTTGTTTGGTGATTTTTGTCTGGACCTTTCTACATTCATTTGACTTGTTTGTATTTAATTTTTCTAAGTTGGGGTGGTTTATTTGAGCCAGGCAACCCTCATTCTTCTAACCCTCTTGCTTAGTTACTTGTGTTTGTCACCCTATCCTATCGAAAGTTTCCTTACACTCCATTGTGCTGACAATTTTCTTTCACAGCTAGACTAGATACCTACAGTCTCCTATGTTCAAACTTTTGGTTACACAGGGTGAGGTGAAGGAATTGTAGAAATTCTTGGACTATAGGAGCCATTGTTTCCTATTCTTCGATTAGTCAGAGCCCGTTGTTAGGATCTATCATCCCCTAAGATAGAGGGCCAGTTAAAGTTTTTTTTTTGTGTTAGTTGTAGTGTGGATTGCAGAGCCTTTACTTAGGTTGTATCCTGTTTGTAACCAAACACGTTAGCTTTTATATAGTAGTAGACCCTCATCCAAAAGAAATATTGTAGCACCTGTAGGGTCACTTCTAGTTTTTCGTATGTGTGAACCCGTGGATATTAATGCATGGATTCCAAGAGTCTGCACATCTCGATCCTTATCAATTTTTGTTCAGATTTTCCTCATCTTAGTCAAATTTGACAAGTATAGTCAAGACAAAGTTGGTGGCCATGTATGGCCTAAGTGTCCTTTTTATTCATAAATTTAAAGTACATTGGATTTCAAACCTAAGCCTACGAGATTGTAATTCACTAATTGCAACAATGAAAATTTTAAACTAGAAAAGAAAACGACTAAATAAACAAAGTTGTTGGGGAGCATTTTTTTTTTTTCTTTCGCCTCTTGGGACTTGTTTCTGTACCATTCAAATTCATATGACGTATCATTCCCTTGTTATTATATGTTCATTAAGTATTACTCCAATTTGGTTCTCTGTCTGGAGTTTTAGATCAAGGTGGTAAGTATAGGGTACGACTCGGGTGGTGTGCAAGAATGGCCACCCCATGATTCTGTTATTGGGTACTAGACAGTCTACTATGATGAAGTCTACCATGACTGCTTTTGGCACTAGTGCCTTGCCCAACTATGAGTAGCTAGGTCATGCTAGCTTCTAGGACCAATGAGAGTCAAGAAAATACCACCAAATGGGTTGTTACCTATTTGAGCGGGAAGAAAAGTTTTATTTATTTCAAACAACAAGAGATCGACCGAGCTACCAATATCTATTAATATTCTATGCAAGTTTATGTTGGCCACCTGGAGAGTATCAACTTTTGGTTTCGATTCTTAAGAAAACCATGATAAAGATCAAATCTTTATCGGCTTCAGCATAGTGTGGTGTTCAAAATTTTCAGAATCAATAACAATTGATTTTATTAATAATTTTCATAGACAAATAAAGAACATATCAACCTTCAATCTTCAAAATCTTTTTCCCAAAGATTGATGAACCGGAAAGC
The DNA here is from genome assembly GCA_029378325.1 of Elaeagnus macrophylla. NCBI lineage: Eukaryota > Viridiplantae > Streptophyta > Magnoliopsida > Rosales > Elaeagnaceae > Elaeagnus > Elaeagnus macrophylla. The sequence continues at coordinate 2,860,439 of CM055649.1, read as the reverse complement.
GTGAGCTATCATGACACTTCAAGAATGATCAATTATTAAGTTCTAGTCCCCACTAGAAACCAAGGCTGAAACACAAAAGAGGAATAAGAAGAAAATAATTGTCTTTCGCTAGATTGGTGTTTGGTTAAACATTGTCTTACAAAATTTTACTTTCAAATTCGAACGATGGTCTGGCTAGTAGGCGATGTATGTATGCAACTCGAAAGCATTGATAACATGTTACATAATTCATGCATAGTAGGCGACGTATGTATGCAATCAAATTTAATTTTACTATGATGCCAACCCTATGTTTTTCATTAAGTCACTCTTATACAAGACATTCTCAATTAATATAATCACCAATATCTCTATAATGATAAAAAATTTATAACCACTATATTTTGGTTAAAATGCAATTAACCTCTTACTGCATTCGTTGAGTCTAACCCACCATATTGGATTTCAATACTTATTCCAAAAGACGCTCCCTCTGGAAGTCAATCTTTTGACTTCCATATTGGTTTCCTATCCCAACGGAAGCCACGGTTGTTACTAAGCCTAATTAAACATCTTCCTCTAGGAGATCGCTCTACGATGATACATGGCACTGATTAGTTTATCACAGGTGGAGACCAAAGGAAAGTTGTCAAGCTTCCTCACTCCCACTCAATAATATTAAAAATGAATTAATTTAATTTTGAAAACATCCAATGTTTTTTATCGTGTAATTTAAACATTTTAAATTCATATTAACTTCTAAACTAAATTAATATTCTATTTAAACAAAACACCTATTAATTACGACAATTATAATTAATTTTGGGTTTCTTAGATATTTTTGTGTTTTATTTGTCTTTAATTTAATCACCTTAAATTAATTCCCCCTTTTTTATATGCTTTAATTTTGTAAAACATTTTTTATTCAAAATGTTCAACAACAAAAAATTGGTGTATGTAAATGCATGTGATATGTATTTTATTTAAACAAGTTAATGTGGGTAGGCACTACTATTCTACATGGTATAGCATGTGAATATGCATGTCAATGTCATCACATGACACAAACATTTCATACATAACATTCAAGACATGTTAATTTTAAAATAAATTAAAAAAATAATGCAACACATTATTTATGACCAGGTTTCTTTGATAAAACAAACAAGTAAACAACTAATTTATTATATTATTTCTAAATTGAACATATCTCAATTCTTCATCTTCTTGGCCAAGGCCTAGTCTATTTGGAATCTAACAAAAAAATTATTTCACCTTAAATAATTTCGAATTAAAAATGAAATCAAATTAAATAATGAAATTGAATTGAAAGTTAAAAAGTAAACGACCCACCAAGTGGGCCCAACTCCACCTAGTAGCAACAATCGAAGCAGTAGCGATGAGAACCACAGCTGCTACCCCAGTCCCCATAAACGGTAGGGTAGTGTCCCCTTCTTGAAAAATAGTTGTCACCCAAGTTTCTGATCTCGTGAAACAGTGCTTGGATCTAGGTGGAGATTGTCGAGAGGAATCGAACTCCACCAGTCCCATATTTTTCTAATCTTCGTAGCCCCTACTTCTGATGCCAAAAAGATTCAAGATTTGATACACTAGAAAAAAAAAAAAAAGATACGAAAATATGCCCAAAAAAATCCGAAAAGATTATAGAAAATAGGGAATTTAGTCTAAAAAAATCCTATACCCTCAAAAGAGGAGTACAAAATTTCTAAAGCTAAAGTCCAAAGGAATCCACCAAAAATAACAATAAAAAATAATTTGATTTAACAATTCAACAAAAACATATAAAACATAAACTATCATTAAAATAGAATTATTGCGTCTATCTATAAAACATATTATTACATACAAAGGGTCAAAATTATATTAATAATATCAAATGATTATTTTGATACCAGTTGTTGGTTTCGATTCGTAAGAAAACCATGATAAAGATAAATTCTTTATCGATTTTAGCATAAGTGCGGTATTCAAAATTTTAAGAATCAATGTCATTTTATTTTATTAATACATTTTCATAGACAAATAAAGACATACCCATGTTGAGTACGAATAGAGTTTAGAATTCGAACTTAACACCTTCAATCTTCTAAACCTTTCTCCTAACGATTGAAGAACCGGAAAGTGTGAGCTTTCTTAACACTTCAATAATGATCCATTTCCAAGTCCTAGTCCACACTATAACCCTAAGCCGAAACACATAAGAGGAGCAAAAAGGAAAAAAAAATTCTCTCACTAGATTGGTGTTTGGTAAAACTTTGTCTCACAAAGTTTTGCTCTCAAATTTGTGTAATGAAATTTCTCCAAAGTCTAATGATATCTCCAGCCAAAGCAACCAAAAGTCTGGGATAAGTGATTTTTATCTCTTATTTATAATGTGTATTAGGGTTACACTTTTAATTGGAATCATACTCCAACAAGTCTTGCCATTTAACAGCCTAATTAGGAGTCCTTTAGAAGACAAATTCCATGCCATCAAATCCGTTGTGGGGTCAGACACAAGGGTCTATTGGGACTATTGGTTTTGCAAAATCTTAACCTATTTAACTTTACAATAAGATTAATCCAAATCCTATTTAAAACCTTATTTGATTTGCAAATAATAATTAAATCCATATCAAATTATTCTCTTAATATTTAATTTAATTTAAATATTAAATCATATTTAATATTTATTAAAATATTCAAGCTTGTCCCACAAGCTTTACACCACTACTTAGGGGTGAACAAATATGAGTTGGTTTGGGTTTAGACTAAAATTGGAACCAACCCAATATGATCGGTTTTTTAAAAACAAGAACCGAACCGAACCAAAAAATTTGAAAAACCAATCCAACCCGAACCAAATTTTTTGGTTTGGTTTGGGTTGGTTAAAGGAAATTTCTTCTACGGTAATGAATTTTCTTTATTAAATTTTTTTAAAACTCTTGTATTATATATAATTTCTAACATTTTTAATGTTAATTTTATTATAATACCTAAATTTAGAAATATAGATATCGATCACTTATCTAATACCATTATTCATATCAAATACAAAGTGTAAGAAAAATTTAAAATTAAGACAAATAAGCAATAAGGAATAGTAATCACATACTTGACAAAATTTACTAACTTTCAGATCTAATAATATTGTTCACCAATGTTATTCATGCAATGAAAACTCTACCAGCAAAAATATGAAAGATGATGTAATTATAAATTTATAATGGATAAATAATTAAATAATATCAAATTCGTGTATCATGTGAATAAAAGATAAAATAAATGATAGTACTTGGTAGAGAAGTGCTTGCACGAATTTCGTTTAAATATTTAAATTGTAATGACAAAAATAGACAAAACTTGTTTATCTCTCACTAACAAAGTAGAGGATAAATTTTTCTAAAATATTATCGAAAATAAAAAAGGTTGCCCTCATAAACATAACTAATTAGCAACAAATAACAAATCCAAACATATAAATTCAAATCTTTAGTACATATAGACTACAGTATATTACAAAATAGAGAATAAAAATAAAATACTTAAATTATCCAAAAAAAAACATAAAAATAAAATAAAATTTCAAACATGTTCCAAGCTCCCATATTCTAATATATTAATAAAACATAAATATTATATTAAAATCATTGATTTCGCTAACTCGCCATTGAGTTTATTGAGGTATGTTATTTTCCAAACATGTCTACAAAAATAGAAAATTAAGTGTAAACTATAAATTAAATAAATTAAATTGTAATGATTATATAAATATTTAAATATATATATATATATATATATATATATATATATATATATATATATATATATATATATATGGGTTGGTTCGGTTTTTTTAAGATGTTAATAAATGAAAACCAAACCAACCCAATATTAATCGGTTTTTTATTACGAAGAACCGAACCAAACCAATAAAACTTAAAAACCGATTTTTCTGGTTTGGTTTGGGTTGGGTTGGGTGGGTTGGTTTGGTTCTCTATTTTTTTGTTCACCCCTACCACTACTATCACAACTTGCCCCAATTAGGAAAGTTCTGCTACATTATTAGAATCTATGAAATTTCGGCGAAGTCTCTACTATTTTTCTACTTTAAACAACTTGCCATAAGATAAACATAACATCTAGAAGCCGTACAATTTCCATAGGCGATAATATTCTCAAACTAAGTTCGATCTTGAGCTACTAAGGAGTGATAATTATACTTCTAACAACACTAGGTCACCAAGAAACAAAAATAAAGTCTCACATATTCCAAAATAACAATAAACTATACAAGGTGAGATTAACGAACTAATCTCTCTCTCCTTCAAAGGTAATAGTCAAGTCTATAAATCAAAAGCTACCGTTACTTGAGAGGGAAAAATATAAGAAAATAGGGTGAGTAAAAATGTTAAATGATTGGATAAGTTTTAGTGAAAATTTTATTTATTATACATGTATATTAAAAACTGAAAGTTTTTAATTATGGATCAAATATGCCTAAAAGGGGGGTGAATAGATTATTTTTAATTTTAATAAATTTTAATTACGTAACCTAAACACAGCGGCTAAACATGCAATCACGTATAAAAATAAGATGCGAAATTAAGAAATAACACATGAGATTTTTAAGTGGAAACAACCTAAGTCATCACTGGTCCGCCGGACCACCTAATTATCCACTATAAAAATTAATGTTCAATTACAAGGCAAGGTCTTAAACTACCCTTTACAAATAATGCCCCCTATGTAACTTACTTACGAGCCATTGCTCCTTTTACAGTCTCCAACAGCAAGGTGTCTAGATCCGGATCAATGTTCCAATCTACTTGAGTCATACATGATCAATGGAACCCCATCAACTTTGATAATTTTGAGTCACACGAAATACCGAACACGTCACCTAATGTACCGAAAATGTTAGTACAGATAACACAAGTGCAAGGTGTGTCCTAGAGAAGATTCAACAATGAAAAACCTAAACTAGCAGATTCAATAGCATACGTTGTAAAAGAAAGGATTAGCTAGCAAACTCTAGGACATATAAAGCTCAATATCATGAAGGAGATAGTATTTTAATTGGGTAATGTTTTCTTCTAAAAAGGTTTGTTTAAACATAGACCAATTTGAGTTAGATGAGGAGTCTATGTAAAAAGACAATTCTAATCAAACGGTATTTAACTTTTAACACTTAAAATGGGTCAAATTGGTAAATATAAGAAGCGAAGCGAAATTTCAAAACAACTAGATCGATCGAGTACTTCATCTCGATCGATATATACATACTCGATCGATCGATCTAGCTGCTTCCAGTAATTCACAAATTAACACGAGACCTCTCAATCGATGTTCGATCGATCGAACTTGTCTAGATCGATCGAGCACCTCATTCAAACGATCGATCAACGAATGACTCAATTGATCAACCAAATGTTAGATCGATTCAGTTAACATAAACTCAACCCGAGAGCATCCAGATTGAAGTCGATCGAACTAACCTCTCAATCGATCGATTGACACGTGCACAGTTTTTTCATTATGATCCATACTAAGTGTACGTGTTCAATTGTGTGAGGATGTATGCATGAGAGAATATTTTACCTGTCATATGGGCATTGCAAGCTTGGTGACTTCATCATCATTTATCATCTGATTAAAAGGTGAATGTTTATGCTAAATTACAATCAATAATTTGTTCACGAAAATTGCCAATATTTATAAACCTTACAATCTCCCTCTTTAGCATTTTTGTGTGACAAAATAGCTCTCTTACTACATAACTCTCATAAATTACATCAATTACATATTCAATAGTGGAGCTATCTATGATCTAGTAGAGCCATCTTATTTGAGAATTGATATGATTAGCACATTGAAAAAGGAAACAAATAAATACGGAAGCTTGGCTCAAGAGCCACTATTAGTTCCGTGCATGTAATAGAATAATGTAAGATTAATAATGCTCCCCCTTAATGTGACATTACCCTTGCAAGATACTGCATCACACTCATGTCTCTCTCTCCCCCATTTTGACATAGAAAAGGACAAATTAATGTAAATGGTCACGATGATGCTTATTAGCAAGAATATGAAATAAAAATCCAAAAGGTATAGATATGTGAATTCCTTAGCAATAAGTGTCAGAAAACATCAAGATAGCAGAAATAAAACAAAACAAAACAAAACAAAACAAAAAAATCTAAAAGTTAAATAGAGACATTTTCAAAACACTAATGTTCGTCACCGTTGTTAAAATTGTTTTGTTGGTTGTGGAGATCTTGAACCATGAATAGAATGGCAGTGAAGTCTATGCGTATGCCGTGTTATCTGTCATCCATATCATTTACCTTACAATTCAAACCTTCATAAAGGGTATACATGGCACCCATTTGGTTGGAAAGTGCATCAATTCTTGTTGCCATGTCAATTTCAAATTGTTACTAGCAAGAGAGAGGTGCTGCTATGGTAGGCTCAATTAGATCGTCACCTAACAACTCTGCCATTCCAGCCCCACTTGTACTAACTTCTGATCTCTTTTGTTTCTTAGCAGAGTGGGCAAAAGAGTGGGATACAATTCCTTTTCCAATGTCACCCATGTGTTTCACTGTTTCACTATTTGGCATAGATGTAACTCTAGTAGTGATAATCATATTTGTCAACAGACACCCATATGGTAACCCAATCCTTGGATTTGTATCGGCTGCTTTAGTGAGATACTCATCCTAAATGTTAGTGCCAACATTGAAGGCTATCCCTTTTCCAATACAGTATAGTATTTCGACATGCTGATAACCAATTTCAGCAGGGTGGTTTGAAGGGAGCAGATTAGTACATATCATGTGATTAAGGATTCTGTAAAAAGGTTTGAACTCACTAGGTATGTATAAGCTCTTGAGATTTATACCTAAATCAAGTGATCCAGCTAACTCAATCAGTAAATCCTCATTAGACACATCAAACTTATCAATATCAAAAGTAGGATCACCTAGGTTTGTAATCCCAAGGAACTCAGTGATTGAAACAGCACAGATATCTAAAACCTTATTTTGAATAAATACCTTGTAACTCATTGGCCCGGGATTACATATCTCATTGTCAATATTTGTATATAATTCCCTAACTAGTGTAGAACAACAAAATTTTTTCAGAGTAAACAGTGACTCCCAGCCAAAACTTCTAATCACCCTAGTGACTCCTACCTTATGCATATCATTCTAATTTACACCACGTTCAATTAAAATGGGGCGTTTAGAGATAAAAGTTTGATACCTCATTTGTGATTCCTTTTGCCACTATTGTGCACTGAGTGGTGTTGGTGCACCTGCTGGAAGAGTGCGTCGACGAGATGTCATTTTCACTGAAAGAATGCTAGAGAATGAGTTTGGTTGGTGGGAAAAGGTGAGAAAAAGAAAATGTGAGGGTTTCAAATTTTTTTGAAAAAAGGAGGGATTTTTGTGTGAAATGATGCAAGAATGTTGTTGTGCATCAAGTTTGAGATGATTTGGGCTAAAAAAATGTGATTTTGGTGGATATTTTGAAAAAAGATGAGTGGGGAGGAGAAAACTGTTAGTGTATCGCAAAAATGGAAGAAGAAAAACTGTTCGGGTATAAAAATTGTACCCACTCGATTGATCAATATCACACTCAATCGATCTAGATTCAACATCGATTGATCGAGTTCTTTATAGATCGATCGATATTCAAGTTTTTTTTTCTTGTAAAATAACAAACTCATGTAGTAATCAACAAGCACACAACAAATTTTTTTTATTTATTTAAAAATTGATCATTCAATTTATGTGAAAGAAGAAAATAATTAAAAAAAAAAAAAAAAACTTAAACACTCTATTACCTATAATGATATGTGACATGTACTTAAAATGATATATATGTTTGAACTCCACTAATATGTCAAGTAAGTCATCTATGATGAAACTTGAAAGATAAAAGGTATATCATAAGAAAAACTTTTTGGCTGTTTCTTTTTGTGCATGCTTATTACAATTTTTTTTTTACACAAGCCATAAACCTAGTATAATGACTTTCACACTAGTTGTGAGGTAGCCCTCTTTGCTCAATACGGTAGCTACACACATCAACTCTTATTTTTCACAATTTTGCGACCCAAACACTACATTCAATCAGTTTTGAAAGCGTTGCCACACTTTAACGAAGCGAGAGACACTATTCTAAGGATTCAAGGAAGCCAACGACGATCGAAGATAAAGCTTACGGAGAATAACGCTATCCAATCCATAAGCGGTATTTAGATCTAGGATTTTCTTGTTGTTATAGAATTAATTCCTCTTCTCTTTTTGTTAAAGTGTATGATCATATTTTATTTGTCTATGAATATTAATATGAACATGAGCGGCTAGTTTAATTATGGATGTTTAGTTTGTGTTGCCATGTTTGCTAGAATTGTGTATGGCGTATCTTATTGATTTATAAATAAATTACTTTTTGAGTAAGAACATGTTTAGATATTTAATTATGAATAATCATGGGCCCATTTGATGTTCGTAGTTAGGTTGAAAAATCTGAGAATTTAGTTATAAGAACGTCACCTTAACTTTATTCCGAAACACTTAATCGAAGCTTCAAGTTAGTGACTTAGTCATAGCATTAATTTGATTGGCATGTTTTCCTTGCGCATAATTTTTTGATTACTATTTGATTTACCCCCGCCAAAGGCAATTAATTAGTTAATCAATAAAGAGACCTACCCCCGCCAAAAGGAGTCTCGTAATTAAAAGGAAAGCCGGTAGTTTAGTTTATATAGGACGTTCATGTTATCTCACCATACCTTTTCGATGCAAGTATGGTCAACCAAGCTAAACGTCCATACATCCTCCATTGATATTTGAATTGATTGTTTGCTTGCGATCTTGTTTTCGTTTGATTGTCGTATGATTGTTCTCGTTACAAAAACAAACAACATTTTTACAGTTTTAGTAGCTTTAGGATTCTAGTTACTTAGAGTTTTAGTTTCACTAGAACTCTATTTAATTAGTGTTTTATTTTCATTAGAACTCTATTTAGATTAAAAAGTTAGTTATTTAAGACCACTGCAATTCCTTGAGAGACCGACCTTGGAAGTTGCTTATCACTTTACTACGAGTGATTCGTACACTTGCGAGTACACATTTTAACACATCAATTACTAGGTGCCTCTTTATGATATAATAATTTGAAAATGTTAGTGAGTCTTTCAAAGTTTATCATAGATCTCAAGCATAACATACATGTGTGTTCAGTAAGTGTGTGAATAAGTTCATGCAACATAATCATCACAAGTGAATAATGTAGATGTGTCTACAGGTTTGAATAGTAGAGTAATGAAATAAGAAAAGGTTGTGTGTGTAAGTATTATATGAATCTATTATTTCTTTTTTTTTTAAATAAAAAAACAACTAGAAGTGACTACTCTATTTGACAAATTCTTAAGGCATTTCTAAGAGTTTCAAATCTTTATATGTCAAGAGCCTTAGTGAACATGTCAGCTACCTGTCTTTCAGTGGAAAGAAATTCAAGTGATAAGATCTTTTCCTCAACAAGTTCTCTAATGAAATGATGTATGATGTCTATGTGTTTTGTTCGAGAATATAGCACAGGATTTTTCGATATGCATATAGTACTAGTGTTATCACAGTATAAAGGCATGGTACCTTGTTTAAACCCGTACTCATGCAGTATATGCTTCATCCATAGAAGTTGTGAGTATGAACTACCTGCTATAATATATTCTGCCTCAGCAGTAGATAAGGATATGGAATTTTGTGTCTTGTTATGCCAGGATACAAGGTTATTTTCAATGTAAAAGCAACCACCTGAGGTGCTCTTTCTCTCACCTTGGCTTCCTACCCAATCTGTATCTGTATATCCACTAATCTCACAGCTTGTGTCATTTGTAAACCAAATGTTAAAATTTTTAGTTCCAAAAACATACCTGATAATTCTTTTAACATGTTCTATGTGTGATTCCTTAGGATTTGATTGATATCGTACACATACACCCACACTATAACATATATCAAATTCACTAGCTGTGAGATATAATAAATTCCCTATCATACTCCTATAGAGTGTTTGATCAATACTCTTACCTGATTCATCCTTTGAAATTTTGACACTTGTACTTATAGGAGTTCTCAGATGCTTATTGGACTCAAATCCAAAATTTTTAACCAGATTACATGCATACTTGGTTTGAGAGATAAAAATACTTTCATTTGTTTGGTTAATTTGCAAACCAAGAAAATATGTAAGTTTACCCATCATGGACATTTCAAATTCACTAGACATGACGTGTACAAAGTTTTCAACAAGTGATGTGGAGGTTGACCCAAACACTATATCGTTCATATATATTTGTGCTATGAATATATCCTCCTTGGCACTCTTAATAAAGAGAGTTTTATCAACTCTCCCTTGAACAAATCCAATGTCTAAGAGGTAGGTTGTAAGCCTCTCATACCAAGCTCTAGGAGCTTGTTTTAGACCATAGACAGTCTTATTGAGTTTATAAACATGCTTGGGAAAGTTTGGATCAATAAAGCCTTTAGGTTGTTCCACATAGACTTCTTCATTTAAAAAACCATTTAGGAACACATATTTTACATCCATTTGATATAGTTTAAATTTCATGTAGCATGCAATGGCAAGTAAGATCCTAATTGATTCTAGCCTAGCTACTGGTGCAAAGTTTTCTTCAAAATCAATTCCTTCAACTTGTTTGTATCATTGAGCAACTAGCCTAGCTTTGTTTCTAACTACAACATCATGTTCATCATATTTGTTTTTGAAAACCCATTTGGTTCCTATGATGTTTTTGTCATGTGGTCTAGGTACTAAAATCCATACATTGTTTTTAGTGAATTGCCTAATTCTTCCAGCATGGCATTTATTCAATATTCATCTTTCAATGCATCATCTACATTTTTAGGCTCTATTTGTGAAATATAACAAAGATAAGTTATCTCACTTACCTGACGTCTCCTTGTTACCATGCTTGCATTTGGGTCACCAATGATGTTTTCAGCAAGATGATTTTTGGGGGTACGTGTTGGTCTTTGTATGAGATCATTCGAAACAACTTCATTCTTTAGTTCAATGCCTTTTATCTCTGTGTTGGATGTTTCATCTTTTTGTAGGTCAATAGGCACATTGATATCCAATTCTTCATCCTGTGTATTTTCTACTTGAGTACTAGTACTTCCATCATCAATAGTCACATTTATAGATTCCATCATTGTGTTAGTTCTCAAGTTAAAAACTCTAAAGGCACGACTAGCCAAAGAATAACCAAGAAATATACCTTCATCACTTCTAGTATTAAATTTACCTAATTGTTCATAGTCCCTGAGAATATAACATTTACTACCAAATACATGCAGATGTTTTAAGTTTGGTTTCTGACCTTTTCATATCTCATATGGAGTTTTGTTTGTACCTGGGTGTAGATAAACACGATTCATGATATAGGATGCAGTACTTACTGCTTTAGCCCAAAACTTCTCTGCAATTTCCTTTGCATGTAGTAGGACACGCGCCATTTCTTGTATCACTCTATTCTTTCTTTCAACTATACCATTTTGTTGAAGGGTGATTGGTGCTGAAAATTCATGATTGATTCCATGCTCCTTGCAAAATTCAGCAAATTTTGTATTTTCAAATTCCTTCCCATGATCAATCCTTAGCCTCATAATGTTGATTATTTGATTCATTGTTTCAACTTGCACTCTGAGACAAAAAGAACTAAAGACATCAAATGCATCAGATTTTTCTCTCAAAAAATTTACCCAAGTAAAATGTGAATAGTCATCAGCTGTAACAATGATATATTTCTTTCCACCTAAATTTTCAGTTCTCATAGGGCCCATTAAGTCAATGTGAATCAACTCAAGTATCCTACTTGTATTAATTCCTTTAAGTTTCTTATGAGAATGGAGAGTTTGTTTGCCAAGTTGGCATGGTCCACAAAATATTTTGTTAGTTTTAGAAAGTTTAGGTAGACCCCGCACAATTTCTTTTCTACTCAAATTGACCAAGTCATTGAAATTTATGTGTCCCATCTTTTGGTGCCATATAGTTATAGAATCACTATGAGCAAGAATACAGGTAACAGTAGGTGCTATATCAATGCAGTAACAGTTGTCATGAAATCTAGTTCCTTTAAGCATGCATACACCATTTGGATTAGTTACAATGCAATGACTATTGGTAAATTACACAATATAGTCTTAATCACAAATTTGACTGATGCTTATTAGGTTTGTTTTAAGTCCATCAATATAAAACATCATCTAGTTTAGGTATTCCATCTATTTGAATTGTTTCTTTTCCCATAATTTTAGACTTTTTTCCATCACCAAAAGTAACTATTCCTTCATTATATTCTTCAAATGTTTTAAATAGGGAACGATCACCTGTCATGTGTCTAGACCATCCACTATCAAAGTACCATGCAGTGGTAGACTTAGCCTTAAATGCTATGTGAGTTACAAAACAATGTATTTCAGATTTCTTGACCCACCCCTTCTTAATTTTGGCTTGTTTTATTGGAGGGGATCTAGATGTATCTACTTCACATCTCCTAGAAGAGTTAAACTGTGTTCTCATATGCTTAGTTTGTGATCTATATAAGTGAGCATAATTATAATTCTCATAGTATGGGTCATGTATGTTATGATCACTCCATTTAGAATTCAATAGTATTCTGCACTTAGGTCTAATATGTCCCTTTCTACCACAGTAATGACAGGTGGGAACAAATTTAGCAGTAGATGCTTATGTTATGTGAACATTTTGAGAGGAAGGAATATTAGATGATTTAACAAACTCTGTTTTTGATGATGATAGTGTAGAGTGCTCATCCACATAGCCTAATCCTCTCTTGTCTCCAAAGGGTTTTCCGAGATCAAGGACTTTATTTAATCTTTCAGCTCCAATGGTCAGCTTTTTCACAGTTTCCTTTGATTGCTCTAATTTCTGCACAAGCTTTAAATTTTCCTGTTTGATACTTGCAAGACTTATACTCAACTGATCAACATGCTCAGACAATTCAACTTTCTCTTTTTCTAGAATTGACAAATTGATGTATTGTGATTTGATTTTATCTTTTAGCTTTGTCACAATTATGAGAAGCTTATCTTTTTCTTTCTTGCAATTAATCAAATAAAAAAATAATTCCTCAAAACTATTTGCATTAAACTTTGAGAGAATAGAGTTAGATTTACTTCCTTCATTGTCTGAGTCAGAGTCAGACTTACTGGACTCATCCATTAATAGTTGCAGTAAAGTCTTGATATTGGTGTTACCATCAGCTGAATCACTAGCTTGGTTCTGGTCACTTTCTGAATCACTAAGAGTAGCATTGAAAGCTTTACCAGTTTTCTTCTTCTTGTTGGCGCACTCAACTACAAAGTGACCAATACCATTGCATTCAAAACATTGAGGTCCAGTGAGTTTAGCTTTCTTACCATCAGAACTCATGGGCTTAAGTTCTTTTGTCTTGTAATCTCTAGTACGGCTAGATTAACTCTTATTTGGGAAATTTTTTCTGTTGAACATCTTTTTGAATTTTCTAGCCAAGTAGACAAATTCTTCATCATCCATGGAGTCATAACAGTCATCATCATCTTTGTTGGTCGTCTTGAAAGCCACTCCTTTGTTCCTTTTGAGTGTTCGTAGATTCATTTCAAAGGTTTGGATTGATCCAACAAGTTCCTCAATCTTAATGGTGTCAATGTCTTTACATTCCTCAATTACTGTAGGTTTCACTTGGAAGCGATTTGGTAAAGAGCACAAGACTTTACGAACCAACCTGCATTCATCAATTTTATCTCCAAGGCTTAAAGATGAGTTAGCAATATCACATAATTTTGCATAAAATTCAGAAAATGTTTCATCTTCCTCAATTCTAAGATTTTCTAATTTTGTAGCTAGCATGTAAAGTTTTGTTCATTTAACTTGGGACATGCCCTCATGGGCAACTTCTAGAATGTCCCAAGCAGCCTTAGCAATTTCAACATTAGAGATACGTCAGAATTCATCCGGCAACACAGCACTAAAAATAGCATTGATGCCCTTTTGGTTCAAACCACTACCAATTTTATCTTCACTAGTCCAGTTAACCCTAGGTTTAAATGTGACTACTTTGTCCTTGGTAACTTTTGGTAGCTCCCAACCATAAAGCACAGAATTCCATACACTTTCATCTAAGGAATGTTAAAAGGCTTTCATACGAGCTTTTCAATATGGGTAGTTAGACCCATCAAAGTAAGGTGGACGGGTTGTAGAATAACCTTCTCTCAAATGATCCATAACAAGGTCCTAGGCAACACTAAGTTTATCTAGTGACCCACTCTGATACCAATTGAAAGTTTTTAATTACGGATCAAATATGCCTAGAGGGGGGGTGAATAGGTTATTTTCAATTTTAATAAATTTTAATTACGTAACCTAAACAATGGCCAGACATGCAATCACGTGTAAAAATAAGGTGCGGAATTAAGAAATAACACACGAGATTTTTAGGTGGAAACAACCTAGGTCACAACAATAACCTGAGAGGAAAACCACCGGTTCACCGGACCACCGAACTATCCACTATGAAAATTAATGTTCAATTACAAGGCAATGTCTTAAACTACCCTTTACAGATAATGCCCCCTATGTAACTTACTTACGAGTCATTGCTCATGTCACAGTCTCCAACAACAAGGTGTCTGAATCTGGACCAACGTTTCGATTTACTTCAGTCACACAAGATCAATCAAACCCTTCAACTTCAATAATTTCGAGTCACACGAAATATCGAACACGTCACCTAATGTAACTGAAATGTTAGCACATATAACACAAGTGCAAAGTGTGTTCTAAAGAAGATTCAACAATGAAAAATTCAATAGCATACGTTGTAAAAGAAACGGATTAGCAAGCAAAATCTAGGACATATAAAGCTCAATATCATGAAGGAGATAGTATTTTAATTGGGCAATGTTTTCTTCTAAAAATGTTTGTTTAAATAGAGATCAATTTGAGTTAGATGAGGAGTCTATGTAAAAAGACAATTCTAATCAAACAGTATTTAACTTTTAACACTTAAAAGGGGTCAAATTGGTAAATATGAGAAGTGGAGTGAAATTTCAAAACAACTCAATCGATCGAGTATTTCATCTCGATCGATCGAGATCCTCACTCGATCGATCTAGCTGCTCCTAGTAATTCACAAATCAACCTGAGACCTCTCGATCGATGTTCGATCGATCGAACTTGTCTAGATCGATCGAGCACCTCATTCGATCAATCAACGAATGACTCAATCGATCAACGAATGACTCAATCGATCAACCAAATGTTAGATCGATCCAGTTAACATAAAATCAACCCAAGAGCATCCAGATTGAAGTCGATCGACACTCGATCGATCGAACTAACCTCTCGATCGACACGTGCACAATTTTTTTCATTATGATCCATACTAAGTGTACGTGCTCAATTGTGTGAGGATGTATGCATGAGAAAATATTTTACCTGTCATATGGGCATTGCATGCTTGGTGACTTCATCATCATTTATCATCTAATTAAAAAGTGAACACTTATGCTAGATTACAATCAATAATTTGTTCACGAAAATTGCCAATATTTATAAACCTTACAAAAACCTTATCAATGCAACTTAATTAGAACTAATATAGCCATTTGCATATACTCACAAGCTTTATTAAAGATATAATGAAATGGAAAGAACCACAAAAATATTTACGTAATCAAAATACTCTCAAGCTTAGGAAAATAGTAATTATTGAATATATCTATCAAACTTTAATAATTTAAGTATAACATTAATATAAGTCATAATATGAAAATATTTAAAAGTTGTAATTATAAATTTGGAAAAATAAAAATAATTGCAATTACAATTACAATTATGTAAGTAAAATAAACGTGAGTAGCTTACATGTAATAATATATAAGAAATAGGAAAACCTCATGAAACTAGCATATGGGGAAAAGTTGATCATACGTGTATAAAGCTCATTGTACACGCCAATGAGAAGGGTCTCACTTATGTGTACTGGACATATACATGTAGAGAGGGACCCTTGAATTTGGGGGATGATGCTTGTTTGATGAGTTTAAAAATTAAATAGTAATAGGCATAATATTTAGAAATAATATTGTTCAAAATTGGATGCAAGCTTATATGTTCTAATTAAAAATCTATGTTTATGTTGTACAACTAAGTAAAAGCTTAGGAACTTATATTGATGGTAAGAATTAATATATACTTGCTAAACATATAAAATATTAGTTTTTGAAGCCGAAACTAATAAGCTTATGAAATCTTAAGAGAATAAGATTAAATATTATAAACTAATAATAAATAAATACTTATAAAAATTAAATAAAATATGTCCACTCTCAATACTTCATCACTGATATTGTTCTAGTTGTCCTATAAGGTCTGCTGAATAATGCCTTCCTATATGATCACACTTATGACTAGCAAGAATTATGCCATAACTAATTGGTCTATTTGAAAGCTGAATTGTACTCTAGAAATGCTAAAATCTGGGCTCTTGATATGTGCTCGGAAAGCACTAATAGTTCGTGATTTATTACGCTTAATTGTTTAAAAATAGATTCGTTATTATTGTTTATTTGACTATTTTTCATAAATCTATCAATTTGGAATCACGGGTATGTTTTAGTGTATTTCAGGTGTTTTTAGCGTCAAAATGAGTTGAATAATGCAAACACGCAAAGATAAAACACTTGCGGCGCTCGAATCACGAGTTACGGGCAAAACAAGACAAATATGTAAACCTTACATAACAAGCAAGCACATATGTAAAGGGGTAAATGTGAAGAAAGGAAAGGCGACACACGTCGCGGCGAGAAAAATGTATGCCGCGACGAGGAGCTCTCGGGTTTCAACCAATATTTCCAATTTTGTGTTGCGCCGCGGTAGGAAAAATGTATGTCGCATCGCACCTATTCCTATTGCAATCAGGAATTGTGTAAACCCTTACATCTATAAATATCCTCTCTAGACTCCAACTTACATACAACTTTTACACACAACAATTTTGCGAACAAGCAAGGTATTCAATCAGTTTTTAAGAGCTTTGCCACACTCAACGAAGCGAGAGAGTTCATTCTAAGAATCCAAGGAAGTCGTTGACGATCGAAGATCAAGCTTTTGGAGAAGAATGCCATCCCATCCATTTGCGGTATTTAGATTTAGGATTTAGGATTTCCTTGTTGTTATAGAATTCTATTTTCTTCTTCCTTCTTTGAGTGTATGATCATATTTATTTGTCTATGAATTTTAATATGAACATGAGCAGCTAATTTCATTATGGATGTTTAGTTTGTGTTGGCATGTTTGCTAGAATTGTTTTTGGTGAATGTTTTATTGATTTAATATAAATAAATTACCTTTTGATTAAGAGCATGTTTAGATATTTAATTATGAATTTTCATGGGCCAATTTGATATTTATAGTTAGGTTGAAAAATCTGAGAATATAGTTTTAGGAACGTTACCTTAACTTTATTCCGAAACACTTAATGAAAGTTTCAAATTAGTGACTTAGTCATAGCATTAGTTTGATTGGCATAAATTTCCTTGCACATAATTTGATTACTATTTGATATACCCGATCGTAGGATGTTAATTAGTTAATCAACAAAGAGAATTACCCCGACCGTAGGCATTCTCGTAATAAAAAGGAAAAGCCGGTAAAATCGTTTATTATAATGTTCATGTTATTTCACCATTACTTTTCGATGCAAGCATGGCCAACCAAACTAAACGTCCATACATCCTCCATTAATTTTCAAATCTACTTGAATTGATTGTGAATTTACGATATTGTTTTCGTTTAATTGTTCATACCATTGATCTTGCTACAAACCAAACTCTTTTTACAGTTTTACTAGGTTTAGGACTCTAGTTACTTAGAGTTTTAGTTTCACTAGAACTCTATTTAATTAGTATTTTTAGTTAAGTTAGGACTCTAATCAGTTTAAGAAAAAGGTTGTTTAAAACCATTGCAATTCCTTGAGAGACCGACCTCGGAGGTTTGCTTATCACTTTCTACGAGTGATTCGTACACTTGCGAGTACTAAATTTATCACATCAGCTCTTAATAAATAACTCAATGTTTAATACTTAGGTAGAAATTACAATGTTACACTATTAGCTTCGATATCCTTATTCTCATAAATCCAAATCAAAAGGCATTAATCCGTTAAACTTACAAGTTAAAAGCCCTTTAAAAAGAATATTCTGAGAATTCGAGCGTAATCCCAATGATCATGAGCAAAATTCGTAATAGAATAGATGTAAAAAAAATTAAAGGAGACGACAAAGAAGAAGAAGAGCACCTCAATGAGATTGGAACCTCTAAGGTCAACCACTCGCATGATGCAGTGACCATCTTCAAGGGCTAAACTCTGCTTTGTTGTTGCCCTCTTAAGATTCTTCCTTCCTCCATTCATGTCTCCATTTTTGCTTAATTACACTTAAGCCCTAGTTTGTCCCTACACTTGAAAAATCTATCGAGTTTTGTTTTGCAAAATTAGGGGAATATACCTAAATATTCTATCTAGGTCAATGATCACAGAGTTAGTGAAGGAGATGACGAAGGCCAAATCACCAATGAGTAGAAGGCAATCAACGTAATATGTTAGGCCCGTTTGGATTTCTTCTACTTTGCAGCTGCAGCTAGTTGCGTATTAAAATATAAAAACAAAATACAAAATATTAATTCTAAATTTATAATTTTCGAGTTCTATGTTTTTGTTATTTTCCCAATTTTTGATCTACATGAAAATTGATTTCATTTATTCAAGAAAAGTGTACGGCTAAAACTACTTGGTAAGAGTTAATATCAACTTTTTCTTTTTTTCAAAAAAAAAATACCTTACTTAAGTGAAAGTCTTGTATATAACTGTTGTATACGCCACATGATAAAATGAATAAATTTCTATCATCATTTTTTATAAAATAAGAATTAATATTAGATAGACAACTTCAATGACCCAAATTTATACATGTTAGATACAAGAAATTTTCCTTACTTAGAGAGGAGGGTTGCCACTGTAATCTAGCTTTATAAGATAGATCCGAATAGCTTTAATAATCATTTGGCATATTTTTATCACTCAAATCCACGACTTCTAATACCTTAATCAAATTGCGGCACAAACTCAACCACATTCTACAAATGGAGTTAATGTCAACTTGAAGTTGTAATTTTGTAAATGCTCTCTCTAATATTATATGGTAAAGTCTATTTAAGATTAAAAATGCAATATTTACGTCTTATCATATTTTCTACAGATTCATCTATATTTGGTTGAAGCATTTTTGCTTATTATAACTGCTATTTTTAGCCTCTCTTTTTTAAGAAAATTGAAAACTAGATAAAAGCAGTTTGAAGATGGTAATTAGCAATTAAGCATTAGTATGAAATCATCCAACTCAATCCATAGATGCCAGCAGGACTGTGATGAATGACAGTCAATGATAAATTACACGTACATAAAAGGATATGAAACTTAATTTTTGTATAGGGCATAGCCCAACTTTACCATCCAATAATTATAGATTTATCTATCAACTACTTAAACTAACTTTGAGAGCTGATTAGCATTTCCATTACTCTCTGTTTTACAAGTTGATCGTCGACCCTTGTCTGGACCACCAATGATGCCCCATGACTCGAACTACCTTTGTCGGGCTCTTGTCCTCTCTTTCTCTTCTTCAGATTTCAATGAGTAACAGTGTGGGCAAGACATTCCATACTCCCACTCAAGGGACTCCATACCGGCATCACTCACTGGCTACTTACACCCATAACAAAGCTTGTAAGTTCCTTGTAACAAACCATGTTCCACAGACACCCTCTTATCGAACACAAAACACTCTCCCTCCCACAAGCTCTCTGTCTCAGGAACTTCCTCAAGATACTTTAGAATCCCACCTTTAAGGTGATATATGTAAAGAAATCAAAGAAGTGGAAAATATTTTTTTTCCAATTGTCATGTTTAATACAATGATAATCGCAGATTTAAATAGATACAAAAGGCTAGACTAAGTATGGAAATAAACACATATAAGGAAATAAATGATATTTACAATTTAATGGTTATTCCTAGAGTTATGGTGAAGATTCCATAGCTGATTTCCATAATTGATATTTACAAAAAAGGGAAGATTTGATTGTGTCAATACTCCCCCTCAAGTTGGCGCATGGAGATCCGTAATGCCCAACTTGCATAGGAAATGATGAAAAAGGTCTCGACCTAAGGCTTTGGTGAAGATGTCTGCAAGTTGCTCATGGGATGACGTATGGACTGCAGTTAGGAGACCAGATCGGATCTTATCTCGAATAATGTGACAATCAATCTCAATATGCTTGGTACGTTCATGGAACACAGGATTATGAGCAATGTGTAGAGCAGATTGATTATCACAATATAAGCTGAAAGGCTCAAGATGAAAAATGCCAAAGTCAGCAAGAAGTTGTTTTAACTAGGTGAGCTCGCAAGTAGTGATGGCCATGGCACGGTATTTGATGTGTTAAAATGTGTACTCGCAAGTGTACGAATCACTCGTAGTAAAGTGACAAGCAACTTCCAAGATCGGTCTCTCAAGGAATTGCAGTGGTTTTAAATAACTAACTTTTAATCTAAACAGAGTTCTAATGAAAATAAAAGACTAATAGAGTTCTAGTGAAACTGAAACTCTAAGTAACTAGAATTCTAAAGCAAGTAAAACTGTAAAAAAGGGTGTTTGTTTTTGGTGACGAGAACAATCATACGACAATCAAACGAAAACAAGATCGCAATCAAACAATCAATCAAATCAAATATCAATAGAGGATGTATGGACGTTTAGCTTGGTTAACCATGTTTGCATCGAAAAGGTATGGTGAGATACATGAATGTCCTATATAAACAAAACTACCGGCTTTCCTTTTAATTACGAAACTCCTTTTGGCGGGGGTAGGTCTCTTTGTTGATTAACTAATTAACTGCCTTTGGCGGGGGTAAATTAAATAGCAATCAAATTATGCGCAAGGAAAACATGCCAATCAAATTAATGCTATGACTAAGTCACTAACTTGAATCTTTGATTAAGTGTTTCGGAATAGAGTTAAGGTGACGTTCCTCTAACTAAATTCTTAGGTTTTTCAATCTAACTACGAACATCAAATGGGCCCATGATTATTCATAATCAAACATTTAAACATGCTCTTAATCAAAAAGTATTTTATTCATAAGTCAAAAAGATACACCATACACAATTCTAGCAAACATGGCAACACAAACTAAACATCCATAATTAAATTAGCCAGACATGTTCATATTATTATTCATAGACAAATAAAATAGGATCATACACTTTAACAAATAAAGAAGATGAATTAATTCTATAACAACAAGGAAAACCTAAATCTAAATACCGCTTATGGATTGGTTGACGTACTTCTCCGTAAGCTTTATCTTCGATTGTCGTTAGCTTCCTTGAATCCTTAGAATATTGTCTCTCGCTTCGTTATAATGTGGCAACGCTCTCAAAACTGATTGAATGTCGTGTTTGGGTCGCAAAATTGAGAAGAGGAAGAGTTGTGTATGAATTGGTCAAGTTATTTCGAGTTCTGTTTGTAAAGGGGGTCTAAGGGGGTATTTATAGATGTAAGGGATTCCTGATTGCAATAGGAATAGGCGCGCCGCGGCATGCATTTTCCCCGCTGCGGCGCAACACAAAATTTGGAAAATATGCAAAAACCCGAGAGCTCCCCGCCGCGGCATACAATTCCCTCGCCGCGGCGCGCAATGCTTCTATGTTTTCAGGATCAAACCCGAGAGCCTCACGCCGCGGCATGCAATTCTCTCGCCGCGGCGCGCAATGCTTTCCTTCTTTTCACGTCCCCCCTTACATATGTGATGGCACTATATGTAAGGCTTACATATTCGTCTTGATTAGTCCGTAACTCGTGATCCGAGCGCCGTAGGTGTTCCGTCTTCGCGTGTTTTCATCATTTGAATCATTTGACGCTAAAAACACCTGAAATGCACTAAAATATACCCGTGACTCCGAATGGATAGATTTATGAAAATAATCGAAATAATAGTCATAATAAATCTATATATCAATCAATCAAGCATAATTAATCACGAAATATTAGTGCTTTTCGAGCACTCATCACAACCCCCAACCAGCTTCTTGCTAGTCTCTAGCAAGTGAAGCGATCTAAAAACTAAAATAAAATAAATAAAATAAACTAACCTAACCTAAATCACTTCCGTAGATTGTCACGGTTGCATTTAGCATATGCAACAAGCCTTTAAACCCCTAGGTGGCCCTAGTGGACGAGTTATAGTCTCGTGAGGGTTTCCAGTGATGACACCCACAAACATCGTACGACTCTCAAAACTAATAAAGACTCTAAACATACTTGAATCAATCCATGCATACATCTCAAAAATTGTTAACAACGAATGATACATGAAATAGTTAAACATCACCTAAGCTCAAAAACAGTCCAAACATCAAACTCATCATGGTAATTGAATTTTGAACAACCAATCACACCACAAACCCGTTAGTTATACTATCTGACCGTGTCATGCATGATATTCATAAATTACATTTCAATGTCTCATAAATGTGCAAGTAAAATATGAATGTGAATTTTTGCACTTATAAACTCCATATGCTCATTTTTCAAACTCATCTCCACTAATATAGAAACTAAACTACCTAGAATCAATAGGACTTCATTAAGCTTGTAAAGTTGTGGCTAGGTGTGTGATCATGAAAGTACAAAAATGATGTTTTCATATGATAAGAGTACTTTTTATTTCACAAACATATTTTCAACTTTTTCTACCAAGTGTTCTTTTCCATCCTCCCTTCAATTCAAATGTCCTTTGGATCTTTTGCTTGATTTTCTTCTTTTTTTTTTTTTTTATTCTTGCTTACTGTTTCAATTATCATCATTTTTTATTTTTTTATTTTTTATGATGAAGCAAGATAAACACAACATAATTGCTCATGAAAATCAAATATTACATTAAGTACTCTTATCACTAAGGGTAGTTCAATGTATGTCAATGTTGAGTTCAAGGGTGTGCTATTGATAAAATATTGCGGGGAAGCATGAAAAGTTCAAACGGTCCAAAGATGGCCTAAATCATTTTCTAAGTGGTGTTTGTTTCTATTATTTCGCTTCAACGTGTTTTCAAATGAGTTCTAGAGATTGTTGAGACTTAAAACATATCATGAACATGCATACATTCCACAAATCAGAATAGTTAAACTAACCATGCATACATACCACATGTACCACAAAATTCTCAAATTAGATGAATCCAACATTTATGTGCTTCGTTGCTTAGGTAAAAATCTAACATCTCTCATATGTCATTGTCATTACAATCATGTTAATATCATAGATTTCCAGATTGAATCAAGTAGACACGACACTAACCTAAAACACATTCAAGTGACTAAAGTTAAAAATTTAAAATTTGTCATATTTCATGCTCATGGAATATTCTTCCCACCCCCAATCTAATTTCTGCATTGTCCTCAATGTTGAAAAAGAAGAACAAAAGAAATAAGAAAAAGTGTGAGAAGTTACCCCCCTTTTGTATGAGATTGTGGCATTACTCGTTATGCTCCGGTTCACTGTTCCTCGCTTTTCTCATGAAGAATTTAGTGTGTATGGAACATGTATTGAACCTCAAAGTGTATGCAACACAATTCAAACTCAAACCCAAATTTAAATTATAACTAAGTCAGATGAAAACAGAAAAACATTAAACTAAGTTAAACAATTCAAAATAAAATAAAAATAAAGGAAAAACTGAAAAAGAAAATAAAAAAAAATAAAAAGAAAATAAAGAAAAGAAATTGATACTACCGAATATGGTGGGTTGCCTCCCACCAAGCGCTTTCTTTAACGTCTTAGCAAGACGTTACTAAATCGTTTCTATCCACCATCATCAAAGATCTTGAAGTGTGTGATATCAATTTTTCGAGCTAATATGTCATTAAGCTTGTCCTTCCATCTCGGTAGTTGTTTCCTATGAAGTACAGCACACACTCTTTTGTGGAAGTAGTATGGAAAATAATTTGGGGATGTGCAAGTCTTAGGTGCCTTGTGTGGCATGGGAGGTGAAGATAATTCCTCCTTGTTCTCCATAGAAGTTTGTAGAATTTGATATTCATCAGCTTGACATTCTTTGAGAATTGCTTGCTCTCCATCTGTATTTTCTACACAAAGTGGTAAATCATCAAAAGTTTCAGGAAAATAAATATTTTCAAAATTTTTACCACTTTGAAGGATTGTGCCATCCTTCACTTGCTCAATTTGAGTCGGCAACTCTTCTTGTTTTTGAATTTGTTCCGCTAATTGCCCAACTTGCATTTCTATTCTTTTCATTGACGCCTCCACAGACTCCATCCTTTCACTAGTAGATTGTATGAAAGCATTCAAGGTTTCCTCTAAGCTTGGCCTCCTAGGTTGATTAGAAACTCTACTTCCTTGTATGAAAGAATTCAAGCTCTCTTCGAAGGTTGCCCTAGATGGATATGGATGAAAACTTGAGCTTTGCATTTGGTATTGTGCATAAGGTGGGTCATATGGTTGAAAATTAGAGCTTTGCATGTTGTATTGGGCATAAGGTGGGGTAAAGTTTGCTTGCCATGAAGAATTATGGTGATTTTTCCACTCAGGATTATAGGTACTAAAATAGGGATCATTCCAAGGTGGGTGACATCCCTCATTAAGATCAAAGTTTGAATTAGTGGATGCATAGTAATCACCTGCAAAAGTGCAAACATTAGCATAATGCCCATATAAACCACAAATGCTACATACCTCCATGTCTATCATATCATGCCGCTCTTCAAAGGGCCTTGTATTGGCTCATGGATTTCAGTATCCAGCCTGATTAGGTGCATTTTAAAATTTGTTGATGTTGTCTATGAACGGTACCTTTCAAAAACTAACAAAAACAACAGAGAAATCAAAGCACCACAGATTAAGCAATTAAAAGCACTATTTTTTTTTTTTTTTTTTTGAAATTTTTTTTTTGAATAAAATAAAAATAAAAATAAAATAAATAAACAAATAAAAGATAACAAATAAAATAAACAAACAAATAAAAATAATTAAGAAACTCTAAAAAGTTAAAAAGAAAATTATTCAAAACGCCAATTCCCCGGCAACGGCGCCAAAAACTTGATGTGTTAAAATGTGTACTCGCAAGTGTACGAATCACTCGTAGTAAAGTGACAAGCAACTTCCAAGGTCGGTCTCTCAAGGAATTGCAGTGGTTTTAAATAACTAACTTTTAATCTAAACAGAGTTCTAATGAAAATAAAAGACTAATAGAGTTCTAGTGAAACTGAAACTCTAAGTAACTAGAATTCTAAAGCAAGTAAAACTGTAAAAAAGGGTGTTTGTTTTTGGTGACGAGAACAATCATACGACAATCAAACGAAAACAAGATCGCAATCAAACAATCAATCAAATCAAATATCAATAGAGGATGTATGGACGTTTAGCTTGGTTAACCATGTTTGCATCGAAAAGGTATGGTGAGATACATGAATGTCCTATATAAACAAAACTACCGGCTTTCCTTTTAATTACGAAACTCCTTTTGGCGGGGGTAGGTCTCTTTGTTGATTAACTAATTAACTGCCTTTGGCGGGGGTAAATTAAATAGCAATCAAATTATGCGCAAGGAAAACATGCCAATCAAATTAATGCTATGACTAAGTCACTAACTTGAATCTTTGATTAAGTGTTTCGGAATAGAGTTAAGGTGACGTTCCTCTAACTAAATTCTTAGGTTTTTCAATCTAACTACAAACATCAAATGGGCCCATGATTATTCATAATCAAACATTTAAACATGCTCTTAATCAAAAAGTATTTTATTCATAAGTCAAAAAGATACACCATACACAATTCTAGCAAACATGGCAACACAAACTAAACATCCATAATTAAATTAGCCAGACATGTTCATATTATTATTCATAGACAAATAAAATAGGATCATACACTTTAACAAATAAAGAAGATGAATTAATTCTATAACAACAAGGAAAACCTAAATCTAAATACCGCTTATGGATTGGTTGACGTACTTCTCCGTAAGCTTTATCTTCGATTGTCGTTAGCTTCCTTGAATCCTTAGAATATTGTCTCTCGCTTCGTTATAATGTGGCAACGCTCTCAAAACTGATTGAATGTCGTGTTTGGGTCGCAAAATTGAGAAGAGGAAGAGTTGTGTATGAATTGGTCAAGTTATTTCGAGTTCTGTTTGTAAAGGGGGTCTAAGGGGGTATTTATAGATGTAAGGGATTCCTGATTGCAATAGGAATAGGCGCGCCGCGGCATGCATTTTCCCCGCTGCGGCGCAACACAAAATTTGGAAAATATGCAAAAACCCGAGAGCTCCCCGCCGCGACATACAATTCCCTCGCCGCGGCGCGCAATGCTTCTATGTTTTCAGGATCAAACCCGAGAGCCTCACGCCGCGGCATGCAATTCTCTCGCCGCGGCGCGCAATGCTTTCCTTCTTTTCACGTCCCCCCTTACATATGTGATGGCACTATATGTAAGGCTTACATATTCGTCTTGATTAGTCCGTAACTCGTGATCCGAGCGCCGTAGGTGTTCCGTCTTCGCGTGTTTTCATCATTTGAATCATTTGACGCTAAAAACACCTGAAATGCACTAAAATATACCCGTGACTCCGAATGGATAGATTTATGAAAATAATCGAAATAATAGTCATAATAAATCTATATATCAATCAATCAAGCATAATTAATCACGAAATATTAGTGCTTTTCGAGCACTCATCAGTATTCAGCTTCAATGGAAGAGCGAGTGACTATCGTTTGTTTCTTGGTGCACCAAGAAATAGGACTTGTGCCAAGCTGAATGAAATAGCTGGTGATGGAGTAGCGAGTAGTAGGACAATTGGCCCAATCTGAATCAGTATAGGCAGTAACATGTAAAGTATTGGAAGAGGGAAAGAGAATGCCTTAGCCTGGGCTGCCTTTAATGTATCAAAGAACACGAGTGGCAGCTTGTATGTGTAGAAGGCAAGAAGCATGCATAAACTGACTGAGGATGCTCCCTGTGAAGACAATATCAGGACGAGTGATGGTTAGGTAGATGAGACATCCTACAAGTCGCGGATAGGTAGTAGGGTCAGAGAGAAGAGTACCATCTTGATTTGTGAACTTCAAGTTTTGTTCCATGGGAAAGGAAGTGGTCCGGGCTCCAAGTTGACCACTGTCATTCAGAATATCAAGAGCATATTTTTCGTTGATTAAGGAAGATGCCTTTTTGTGAACGAACAACTTCGAGACCAAGAAAATATTTGAAAGGGCCGAGATCTTTGGTTTTGAAATTGGTAGAGAGGGCATGTTTGAATGTCTCAATTTGGGAAAGATCATTGCCAGCAACTAGAATGTCATAAACATAGACAAGTACAATGGTGATACTCAAGGTGCTGACCAAAGTAAATAAAGAGTGATCTACTTGAGATTGAGTAAAACCTGCATCAAGAAGCATAGTGGTTAGTTAAAAAAAACCAGTTGCGGGATGCTTGTTTAAGGCCGTAAAGGGATTTGCAGAGACGACAGACACGAGTCTCCCCTTTAGGGCAATATCCAAAAGGTGGTGTCATGTATACTTTTTCATCAAGATCACCATGTAAGAAGACATTGTTGACATCAAGTTGGTGAATGATCCATTGCTGAGCGGCGGCTACAGCGAGTAAGCACCTAACAATAGTCATTTTTGCAATTGGGGAAAAAGTCTCATGGCAATCAAGGCCTTCAATTTGAGTATAGCCTTTGGCAACCAAGCGATCTTTATACCTTTCAATAGAACCGTCTGCGTTGAGTTTGGTTTTAAAGACCCATTTGCAACCAATGGGCTTTTTGTTAGGGGGAAGAGGTTCAAGTGTCCAGGTGGAATTGGCTTTAAGGGCATTAGGCTCATTAGACATTGCTTCATGCCAATGGGAATGGCGAAGGGCAGTGGAATAGCAAGAGGGATCAACAGAAGAAGTGAGAGCATGCAAAAAGGTAAGATGAGAAGGTGAGAAATGAGAATATGAAAGAGAAGCATATAAAGGATGAGCAGTACCTGAGGTTGATGTAGTGAGTGATGATGCCATGAGCTGTACATGTAAAGTTGGAAAAACATAATCTTGGAGGTAAGTTAGGCAAGAAGTAGTGCGACCAGGACAAAGAGAAGTAGAGGGAGGAGGAGGAGGGTCTGTGGTGGTAGTAGGAGGAGGGTCTATGGTAGTAGTAGGAGGAGGGGATGGGGTCAATGGGATTGGTTCGGGAACAGGTTCAAGAACGGGTAGGGGTAGAATGGGGATGAAGGGATGGGAAAGATCTGGAAGATCTTAAAAGGGAAAGATGACTTCATGGAAGGTGACATCTCGAGAAAAGAAGATCATGCTTTGTGGTTACTGGGGTAGCCAAGAAATAGGCATCTAGAGGCATGGGGAGAGAATTCATCTCGATGAGGGCGGAGGGTTTGTGCATAGCATAGGCAACCGAATACACGAAGGTGATTATAATTTGGAATAGTATTGAAGAGAAGTTCAAAAGGAGATTTATTGTGAAGAATGCGACTTGGTGTACAGTTAATGAGATATGCCGCAGTGAGTACACATTCTCCCCAAAATTTTAGAGGTAAGTGTGCTTGGAAGTGAAGACTGCAAGCAATATTTAGAAGGTGCCTATGTTTGAGCTCCACAACACCATTTTGTTGCAGAGTTTCAACGCAGGTACGTTCATGAATAATGCCATGAGTTTGAAGATAAGATTGCAATTTTATTTCAAGAAATTCTAGTCCATTATCAGTGCGAATTTTTTTTTACCATGGTATTGAATTGAGTTTGAACAAGAGCAAAAAAATGGAGCAGATTTGTGTGTGCCTCTGATTTATAACACATAAGATAGATCCAAGTGGTGCAGGAAAAATCATCGACTATAGTGAGAAAATAATGGGAACCACAAATGGAAGAAGTGTGATAGCCACACCAAATGTCACAAAAAATTCTATTGAAAGCAAAAGAACTTTTATTATCATTAGAAGAAAAAGGCAAACATGTGTGTTTAGAACGAGCACAAACATCACAATTCGAAATAATATGTGAACTATTAAATAATTGAGGAATGAAAAAATGCGAAGGATGACCGAGGCAGCGATGCCATAAGTCTTTATTAGCAGTGGTTTGTATGGAGAGAGCCAGAACATTGTCGGGCCGATACACATAAAGCCCATTGCATAAATCACCCACTCCAATTAGCCTCGTCGACTGTAGGTCCTGGAACAAAAAAAATTTAGAGGAAAAAGAAACAATGCAATTGATGTTAGAGGTAAGTTGAGAGACAGATAAGAGATTAAAATGAAAGTCAGAGATATAATAGACATTAGAAAGAGTAAGGGTTGGGGATAATATACACTGACCAATACCCATAATGGAGAGGGTATGGCCATTCAGCAATGTTACTGAGAGTGAAGTGGGTAAGGGTTTGAGGGCTGAAAAACAATGGGAATCGTGGCACATGTGGGCGCTAGCGCCACTATCCACGACCCAATCATGGTGGTGGTCGAAGGAAGAAGGGGAAGAGATGACATCACCGACAAAATTGGAGGAGATGGGTGTTGGGTTGAGCAGATTCAACAATTTTTGGTAGAGCTCCGACGTCAGTCCAGGTACCGGCGAGAAATCTGAGGAAAAAGAGGCTTGATTGGCCACCGGAGTCAAGATGGACGGTGGTTTGCCGAGAAGAGAGGGACGCGACTTGGAGCGTGGGTCACGGCCAGATGGGTACCAGATAATGCACCAGCAATGGTCACGGGTGTGACCTGTTTTGCCACATTTAGTGCAACGGAGGTTGCTACGTGTGGTGGTGCAGGAGTTGGCTGCTGCGAAAGCCATGGATTCCGTTGGCAATGGGCGGATGTGCAAAAGGCGCTGCTGCTCTTCCTGAAACAAAATAGAAAAAACTTTGCTAATGGGGGAAGGGGTTCCATAGCTAGGATTTGGAGGGGAAGATAAATCAGCCATGAAAGTTTGGGTAAGGGATCAGATTTATGCTCTGATACCATGTAAAGATATTAAAGACGTGGAAGATATTTTTTTTTTCAATTGTCATGTTTAATACAATGATAAGCACATATTTAAATAGAAACAAAAGGCTAGACTAAGTATGGAAATAAACACAGATAAGGAAATAATTGATATTTACAATTTAATGGTTATTCCTAGAGTTATGGTGAAGATTCTATAGCTGATTTCCATAATTGATATTTACAAAAAAAGGGAAGATTTGATTGTGTCAATAATATACCTGAAGGAGATAAAGTAAAACAAGAAAGCACAATGAGAATGTTAATTAGCAAATGTGACTATTTATTTCATGCCAATGGATGATCTTGTATGTTGACATTCAACCTGATACTAAAGGTGAACTTTAGATGCCAATATAAGCAAAAATAGCAAGCATTTTTCACTCAACAGTTAGTTACTAAAACTCATAACTCCTATGGAAAAACTTATCATCTTTATGTACACTCCCTAAATTATTATCAGAATATGAGACAGGAAGTGAATCTTGAACAAGGATCAACCTCTTTGAAACCTTTGCTTAGGAAAAAACTTGATGCTTTTTCACATTGAATCCCTCCAGTACAGTACATGGCAACACGAGGAAGTTTCTGCTCTGGAATGTCCACCGGATCTTCATTTCCTCTACTTGAATCATTTACACTCTTCTCTGAATGCTTGGAATCTAATTCATGATTATGAAACTGATCCTCTACCCAAGATGGGAATTCCCGGAATGCCCTTGTGCAAGGATCAACTGCTCCCTTGAACTTCCCAATTCTAGTTTCATAGTTATTGCGCACATCTATCACAACCTAGACATGTGTGTATGATAGATCTGAGCTGTTATATAAACTTGAACTTCATTTTCATATTGTAATGCTAAAAAAAATCTGTCCAATCATATTATCAATACTATGTAAATATTGATGTTAATCTGTGAAGCTTGAACTGAACAAGATTAAATTCCAGCAGCAATTGCACTTAGTTACACAATAAATTAAAATAAAAATGTCTATAATATCAACTCAATATTTAACTATCTTCAGCATTGAATAAATGAAATTGTTTTCAAGTTCTAATTATTTGGGCAGTAGTGACTCACAGATATATACGACAAAAGGCAATAATTAAAATGCACATTTCATCACTGAATCACATAGTTAAACTATGTTGCAGGATGGATTTTGGAATTTTAGATTTCGTACCATCACCCCAGTTTACTACTAAACTCAAAGCCCTGCATGTATCAAGGAATTACATTTTTTTTTTTCAATTGTTAATATACCCAACCAAAACATGATATGTCGGAGGACCCTTTTCAGTCTCTTCATTTTCCACATTTCAATATACACATCGATACATACAGAGAATCATTAGAGGACGAAGTCAGAAAAATTGTATTGATGAGTCCTTCAAGCAGAAGGAAATAGTTAAAAACTATTTGGACTGACCAAACAAATTAAATGTCAGGTTAAGAAATTACTCACAGTATCTGGATCAATAATTATTGTGTTCCATTCCCAGGGGCTGACATATTTTCCGACCTTTTCAATAGGAGACACATCAGGCATTCCAAGCGTCACAATCTGTTTTCCATGTAATAAGAGAAGATAAGAAACACTTAAGAACCAGAACAACAATAAAATGAGGATGAAAAAGGCACAGCCCCTAAAGGAGGATGCGAAATATGCGCATAATATTTTAAATTGTAAAATGGTAACTAAAAAAGATATAGAGATATACATCATGGACCATTATTAACAATTTTAGCACCAAGTTAAGAGAGAAAATTGTTCCACAATTTGTAAATATAATTATCCATAAAATACTACCCACACAAAAAAATTAAAATAAAATAAAAAATATTGAATTTTGAATTTTATTTAAAAGAATTCATGAATTTAATCAATATTCTTTTCAAATAAATAAGTCAATGAAAATATCATTAATATTAGTATCAAAATTTCATATAGGAAAAGAAAAATGAAATTTTATTGGTAAATTACATGAAAATTGATCAACTAGCAATTTAACCCATATATAAGCCGAACTTTGTATCCAAAACTCTCCATAAGGCATCTGACTTTGTACCAGTACCAACTTCCTGCCGCTTCAAGGGTCATTCTGATTCTTCACTCATCTTGTTAAACTCTCTGTGCTTCACTCTAGTTTGTAAAGTCACTCTATTTTTGTTTCCCTTCTTCTTCAATCTGTCTTTCTTCTTTAACTTTTCTTCTTTCCCATCCACCACTTGTCTATATATACATGCCAGCATTTGGCATAGTGGTGAGTAGTATAATATTGATTTTACCTTTTTAATCTAATCATTTTTGACATATTGAATAATAATTCCTAAAAAAAAAAAAAGTTTACACACAATTACCATCACTTATATACCTGTAATTTTTTATAAAAGAGTAGATATTCATTAATTGTAAAATTTGTAAAATACAATAACAACATCATCCATCCATGTGAAACTCATCAATACATAATCAATAAAACTAAATTGCACAAAAAAGATGGTTCTTTTAAAAGTATCTCCAAATCATTAAAAGCTTTGTCATATTGCTTATCATGAAGTATCTCCACCATAAATCATGATTTCTTGGATAGCTTCATTTTGAGCAAAATATTTGCATTTTGTCAAGTTTTTGCATATATGGAGTCATGGGTCATATGTCTTTTTTTTTTGTTTATTTTGCAAGACTACGTTTTTATTTATTTATTTACAGAAAGCTTAAGATTTTTGGCTTAATTAACTCATACTATATTGATTTCAAAAGATTAACCCAAAACATATGTATTCTTATAAACTCTATTAAATATTCTACGAATATTTTACCTCTAATACTTCTACGGTATGTTTGGTGCACCATATCGAATATATTGAATATAATCGTATTGAATTGAACTGTATTGAATTGTATTATAATTAATTTGTACAGTGTTTGATAAAAAGTTGTATAATATACCCAGATTAAATTGATTATGTATTTTTATTAAAATAATTTATATTTAAAATAATTTTATTATAAAATTTATTTAAATTAATATTTAATTCATTTTTATATTTTTATTATATTTTTAAAAATAAAAAAATATTATTTTTAATTTGAGATAAAAGAAAAAAGTTAAAACATATAATTTTATAATTAAAACTTTAGATAGACTAAGTTAATTGTCCAATATGTATTCGAACTTCCTTTATTTTTCATTTCTCTTGATCAAGATTCTATATCTGAACTGAAAAACATGTTTTTAAAAAAAATGGATTAGCCATGGATGAATTTTTTCAAAAATAATTTAAGAACAATTTATTTGTGATGCTTTGAACTTCATATGAAACTGTTTTTCAAAAATTGAAATGAAAACTGAGAAACTTCCACAACGAATTAGGATTTAAAAATTATATTTCTGAAAATCTCTGGATGTCTAGTTTATCACAAACTTTACGGTTCATAATTCAGAGTTTTCTACGCAAAGTTATACCTAATTAAATGAAGGTTGTTTTATGAAACACAAACTACAAGAGCTTTCGGTATTTTTGGTATTTGAAATGGTTATACAGTTTTGATTTAAGATAATTATATCTTGTTTTAAAGCTTGACATGTCTAATATTTGAAAAATTTTACGGTTTATCGTTTTGATATTTCTAAACAAAGTTATGCTTGTTTAACCAAGGATATGTCAAATGAAAAAAGTGCTGAAAAAACTGCTTGAAAATCAATTAGATTTATGTAATTTGAAATAGTTTTATTGATTGGAATTAGATGATTTGTATGTTATTTTAAACCTAAAAATGTCAAGTTTAATATGAATTTTATGGTGTGTTATTTCAAGTTTTTTAGACATATTTATTGCAACTTAACTAAAGGTACATCTTGCTGCAATTGTGGTGAGAAAAATTATTTGAAAGTAATTAGTTTTCTAAGGATTTGAAAGGATTTTACATTTGATATTTGAGTGTGTTATATCTGATTTTAAAGATTGAAATACTGAGTTTATGTATGTTTTTACAGAAATGGATTTAGATATTTCTACTAAAAATTATATGTGAATATACAATGGTTGGTTCAGGAGTACCCTAAAACTATTTAAAATGCAATGATCAAAGTCAAGTAACTATCAACATCCCCTATTTTATAAATGTTAGTGTACCTTTCAATTTGAATTAAATAAGCACACTATGACATTATTCTCATTCTGACACAAGTGTAATTATTTAGGAAGAGTTGAGCACACAAAACCTACACGTAGAGAACCAATAGAGACATATTACTGTGAGTGGATATCTAATTATTTTCTAAAGCATGGATAGCATTGTTTTGAAAAAACATTCATATTTAAGTAAATCCAATTTGTACAAGTTACATATTTATGAAAAGTACATTTATGTTAACTAGTGTTAGAAAAACATTTGTTAATTTCAATGCACTTCAAGAACTTTTACACCATGAGAATATATTTTTTTTTTATTAACAGAATCAGTCAAGTAAATGAAAAATAATTTGCAAGCAAGCTATGATTAGATCAATTTTATTACTTGTATTAATTTTTGTATAAGCTTACAAGTTTCACAAATATTTTATAGTTGTCAGAGTACTTTTCTTCATGTATTCACGATAGTTGGCTATACTTAGCATTCAGATATGCAGTGACTTGGTAAGATATCATGATTAACAGATTTAGTCTAGTTCAGCTTACTATAATATTTACCAATTAAGTATGATATTACAAGTTTAGTATGATAATAAATTCAGTTAAGTCAGTGTGCACATAACTTATGTATTAGCAAAGCCAACTAAGCCATTTTATGACTGTATCAAGCAAATTCCTCACACGAGTAGTTAAGAGCTAGCAGTAGTGCTAAATGTCTCATCCGTGTACGATTAATATCACATATGTGTAGTTGAGAGCTAATGCAAGTGCTAAACGTCTCCTTCATATGCAATCAGATCTCCAAGTTCTCTTGGCAATAAAAATACATTTTTCATGATTATACACTTTATTTATATACTGATCATAGCATTATTATATTCTAAAAATCATGAACATATATTTTTTATTAAAATATTATTTCATTATGTTATAAGTATGTCATCCATAGTTTTCATGTATATCAAATTACAGTTATTTTATGAAACTCAAGTTATATATATATAAGTACATCAATTATCATAAAAACTATGTACAGAATATTGTCGTCAACATATATATATATAAACTATGTACAGAATATTGTTGTCAACATATATATATATGTGTGTGTGTATATATATATCATAATAATTCATAAATATTTCATATGAAGTTAACATAATTATTACATTATTTTATAAAACTTATCTACTCACTGAGCTTTCAAGCTCACCTTTTACCTTTTATATTTATTTTCCTTCTTCAAGTAACAGGTTTTGAGGCCACATCACGTAAGTCCAGAGGCTTAAGATCCATCTATTATTGTGAAGTCTAGGTTGTTTTTATCTCTTTTTCAATTTATATAGTATATTTTGGGTAGTTATGTTTTGGACTAGTGAACAAAAGTCTTATATGGTGTATAGCATGTATCTTACAGGGTATAATTATGTTTAGCCATAAGCCACTTTCTCAATATGTAAAAATTAAATGAAGTTTACTGAATTGTAGAATTTTATATTTTAAAACTTTAGTCATTTATTACAAAAAAAATAGTTCAATAATTAAGAAAAATTCTGCCTAAATTTTTATAAATTTTTTATATAAAATTTTTAAATTAAGCCAAAATTATTATAAAATGTTAGTTATTATATTCCCTCAAAATACGTTAGATGTTCTGGTGTTAAATTGAGACGATCCTGACACTTAGTTAACATAATAAATTAAAATAAAAATGTCTATAATATCAACTCAATAATTAACTATCTTCAGCATTGAATAAATGAAATTGTTTTCAAGTTCTAATTATTTGGCAGCAGTGACTCACAGATATATATACGACAGAAGACAATAACTAAAAAGCACATTTCACCACTGAATCACATAGTTAAACTATGTTGCAGGATGGATTTTGGAATTTTAGATTTCGTACCATCACCCCAGTTTACTACGGGCATTTTACCTCTAATATCTTGAGTATGTTTGGTTCGTTATATTAAATATATTAAATATAATTATATTTAATTAAATTGTATTATATTTATACAATGTTTGATAAAAACTTGTATAATATAATCGGATAAAATTGATTATATATATTTTACTAAAATAATTTATATTTAAAATAATTTTATTGTAAAATTTATTTAAATTAATATTTAATTCATTTTTATATTTTTATTACATTTTTTAAAAATAAAAAAATATTTTTAATTCGAGATAAAAGAAAAGTTAAGACATATAATTTTGTAATTGAAAATTTAGATGATTAAGTTAATTATCCAATATGATTTAGACTTATACCTTCTGATTGTACAAAATTTATACATAACTGTATTATTTTTATACTTTATAATACGGTATAATTTTATAATCAAACCCATAATTGTGTATAAATTATACAATTAATATATTTAATATAACGTAACAAAAATGTTGCTAATACGAGGAAATCTCCCGGGGGAGAAAGTGAATGCCGAAGAGACACCGAAGAAATAGGATGGACGACACCCACGAGGGAGCGATACTTACACATCTGTGACAAGCTCAAATTCACTTTATTTAAGTGCACACAACAAATAAATGTCATAAAAGAATTAGTCCCAACAGACTCATTTGTACAAGTATTAAAGAAGCTGAATTAGCCCATGTGATACAGAAAAAACAACTTGGTGATTCTAATTTCTAAATATCATTGATCAATGAATCATATGAAGAACAATTGAGCACTTGTAACAAAAATATATATATTTGGAAAAGGAATTTTTGTCCCTCTATTTCAGCTTCTTTTTTATATATTTTCTTTATGGCTTAAAACTAATATTGATTATAAGAATACTTCCATTTCTAACGCGTTTTTTCTCTCTCGTCTCTCGTGTTGCGCCTCCTTCTCATTAGGGTTTCCTTTTTCTAGTAGGGTGTTTGGCCGACGGTGGGCCGTTTTGGCCATCGGCTAGGCCTTGGATTGTGGTTTGTCATATGCTTTCTGGTTTCGCTGCTCTGTGCGTGTACGCGGGAGGCGTTTGGCTTCGGTTTCTGGGTGGTCATCACAACCTCCTTTCAGCTGCTGCAGGTGCCTGAGACGGAGGTTTGTGGCGGCATTTTGTAGTCCCTTTCAGCGCACGGTTCACTGGTTGAGTCAGTATAGTGGTTGTAGGTGCTTGGTGTGCGTTCGTCTGAGTCTGAGTGGAGTTTGCGTGGTTGTGCGGTAGCTCCGTCGACTCTTACTTGCCCTACAGCCGCCGTGAGTGGCCAATCTTGACTCCGGTGTAGCTGGTTTCCACTTGGGGTATCCTACTCGACTTATTTATCTTGCTGTCTGCTTATGCTAATTAAATAAATTTATTATCTTGTGTGTGATCTGTCTTATAGCTTAGTGTGTCTAAAGCTTGTAAGTGGTTATTGTTGTGGTTTATTGTTGTTATCTGTTGTCGTATTTTGGTTGTTGTTGTTGTGGCCATTTAGGTCTTTAGAAATGTTTCAAAGGAGTTTTCTGTGTTGTCAGATTTTGAAGTTTAGCATCAGAGATGTGTCTTGTTGTTTTGAGTGCAATTTTTTGCATTTGCTTGGCAAATCATTACTTTTGATGATAGAAGTTGGTCAGTTAAGTAAGCTTTTGAAAGCTCAGGGTTCACCACCAATGAGTGACTTCGTTCACATATTTCCTCCTAGGGCCTTAGCTTTAGCTTTGATGTGCTTTTTTAATGTTTGGATTTGTATCTCAAATGAGAATTTGCTACTTGATGTACTTTGTGAATTTGATTAATGAGAATTTTTACTATAAAAAAAAAAAACTAATATTGATTATAAAAATACATTAATTTGTCCGCCTTGTATTTGACATGGATTTTCCTCGTATGAAATCATGCATTTTTATTTCTTTAAGCTTACATAAACATATCTGGCCAAATATATCCACAATTTGTGGTTAAAAAGAAATGAACACATCCACACCCATTTACAATTTCGCTCTGCTAGGGTTTTCACGTTTTCCTAATTTCTCCACCATCTCCGTCGTTCCTCCAACTTTCTTGCTGATCTTCACCATAATTTGCAACCTCCATCGTTCGTCATCAAACTCAAGCATCGATTGTCATCTCCATTGCTAGTCATCAACCTCAAGTAGTGTTCATCCTCTACATCGTTTGCCATCAACTTCAAGAACTGTTAGTCAATTGAGTACTGATTCGAATGAATCTTACTTCCTGAGTGTGTTTCTCTTATTTTTGTGAACATTTGCTTTCTGCGATTAGAAGAAATCCAAATGGGCCTAACATCTTACTGCTTCTTACTGCAATTGCTTTCTGTTAAAACAAAAACGTAAAAATAGATTAGAACGAAGTTACCAAATTACTGAAATAACTGCTTGGGTTGAGTCGCAGATTAGGTCGCTCTCTTTGAAACGTTTCGCGGCTCTGTCCAAAAGTGTGCAAGCAAACACAGTCTCATTGTCCCCACACGCTCGCCGCCGCCGCCATCCGGCCGAGCCGAGTGCGTGTGTGTGTGTGACATCCCTCACACAAAATTGGGTGCCCCTTAAGGCCCAATCCCACTTGCTAATTCTTTTTTATATATACACTTATAAGGTGAGGTAAATTGACAATGTGACTTTGTATTTTTTGCACTTTTTCTCTTTTCTCTTTTTTTATTTAAATTCATAATAATTCCAACACTTTCTACACTCGCCAATGATTCGGCTTCCGTCATCCCCTCCGCTAACTCTCTGATCATTGACCTAGATAGATCATTAAGGTATATTCCCTAATTTTGCAAAATAAAACTCGAGAGATTTTTCAAGTGCAGGGACAAACTAGGGTTTAAGAGTAATAAAGCAAAAAAGGAGATATGAAAGGAGGAACGAAGAATCTTAAGATGGCAAGAGCATAACAAAGTTTAGCCCTTGAAGATGGCCACTGCTTCATGCAAGTGGTCGGCCTAAGAGGTTCCAATCTCATTGAGGTGCTCTTCTGCTTCTTTGTCGTTTCCTTTAATTTTTATTTTTTTTACATCTATTCTATTACGAATTTTGCTCAAGATCATTGGGATTACGCTCGAATTCTCAGAATTTTATGTAACTTAGCATTGGACTTTGTAACGAAAAATTTGAATTGGTTGTTGCTGTGGTTATTCAAGGTAATGGATGCAAAAGGCAATAAATCATTGGCCATTTTTTCCGGCAAAGTTTCAAAAGAGAATGTGGATTAAGCGAAGTTTTTTTTACTTCATGCTCAGAACTTTCTGTTCCCAGTAGTTTGAAAATTGTCACATTCTTATACCATGGTAAAATAGTGACTTGCTTGTTTGGGTATCAATGCTATAGCCGTTCTGACACTATGGTTTAAACATTTTTGGGTTGTAGGAAGTTTTGTTGTCGTTGATGAGAGTGGAAAAGAAAAGGCTCTTGAATCAGGCAGCAAGGTAGCATGCATTGTAACAAAAGTTCTGTTCTATGAACAAGTTCGATCTCTTCAGAAATCACAAGATTGGTATATATACATTCTCGCATTAAGCATATGACTATAGCAAGGTAGAGAATTGAAAAGAAAAAAAACATTTGGTCTATTTTGTGTCATTGTTGCAATTTAGAGAACTTTTGCTGAATTTTGATATGTGTTGTGATTCTTCTGGATTTGTAAATGCATGGATTCTGTACTATAATATAGCAACTAGCAAGTAGAGTAAGCTCTTGTTCTAATCTAGAGTAGAGAAAGGCTTATCTTGTATTGTGTGCCTTATTCTAGAATTGGAGTGCAATAGATTATTAGTTCATTCGTATCATAATGTTGTGGCAATCTTAGCCAATGTGGTTTAGTTTCTTATGTTTTCTTCTTCATATTCACATATGCATCTACCTCTTAATGCAGGCCAGAATTTAAATTCTTGGTTGTGAGTGATTTTGAGGAAAGTCTGCAGCAACCAACCTCCCAGAAAGAAGAAGAGAATGAGCTTGAGTCGAGCAATGATGATGGACTTCCTCCACTTGAAGCCAATACAAACCGAGTGCGACCATTTGAATTGCAATCTGATGCAGAGTCTAGATCTGGCTCTGATTCAGAGTCATAGCTTTTCTTCACTTATATAATTCTTTTTACTAATTGCAGCCCACTAGAAGAACGCAAGTGTGAATCAGAATTCCAAATTTTTATTTTACAAGGATTTGTTTTTATTTTCTTGTGGTTTTTTTGTATGCGTATAACATTCATAACAAATGGAGCTATTTGTTTGATACTCCGCATGTAAGTGATATTTAAACTTTTATTCAAGGCTCAATTTTACAAATATATTTATACAGTTTCTTATTGCTTTTTATTGCTCCATCTCTTATATTAGTGCCATGAAGGGGTGGTCTTCTTCTTTCGTAGCTATTAGAAGGTCATAATGATTCATACGAGTCCTTTGAATCTGCTGACTTTATGAGTCTTTCTTCTGCAAGGAAAATAAATCGAAGGCCCAAGGCCCAAGGATTTACTACTAGTAGAAGCTTTAGCTAGTTATGAAATTGATTATTCAATCTTTATTTTTTTCCTGTCCTGCATGACATTGAATTGAGTGGAAGAAGCAGTACGTCACAGACAATTTTTTTTTCCAGAAGCGAAGAATTAATTAGCAGACGTTGATTGATTTCCCAATTAATAGGATAAGAATTAAATTGTGGATATATTAATAGGGTATATATAACAATATCATGAATATTTATTATTATTTATTCTTTCATTGAATAACAACTACTATTTGTTTATAGGGCAACTAACCAATTCCTTACAATCCGATAAAAATAATCTTCTACAATCAAAAAATAAAATATTTTTAGATGTAGTAACTAATTGAATCACAAAAATATAATAATCTACTTCATAAATTATTGAAAACCAAGAAGCTGTTGGCCTCACATTTTATCTTATCCTCAATTTCTAGTCCAAAGTCAATAATAGAAAAATCCACTAATTCAATATCATGCAGGACAAGAAAAAAATAAAGATTGAATAATCAGTTAGATGACTTGAATTTCATAACTATCTACAGCTTCTACTAGTAGTAAACCCTTGGGCCTTCGATTTATTTTCCTCGCAAAAGAAAGACTCATAAGGTCAACTGATTCAGAGAACTCGTATGAATTCATTATGAACTTTTAATATCTACGAAAGAAGAAGACCACCCCTTCATGGCACTAA
This sequence comes from Elaeagnus macrophylla, assembly GCA_029378325.1. Lineage (NCBI taxonomy): Eukaryota > Viridiplantae > Streptophyta > Magnoliopsida > Rosales > Elaeagnaceae > Elaeagnus > Elaeagnus macrophylla. The sequence continues at coordinate 2,818,951 of CM055649.1, read as the reverse complement.
TATAAGAGATGGAGGAATAAAAAGCAATAAAAAACTATAGAAATATATTTGCAAAATTGAGCCTTGAATAAAAGTTTAAATATCACTTACATGCAGAGCATCAAACAAATAGCTCTATTTGAGATGAATGTTAGTATGCATACAAAAAAACCACAAGAAAATAAAAATAAAAATTTTGAATTCTGATTCATACTTGACGTTCTTCTGGTGGACTGCAATTAGTAAACAGAATTATATAAGTGAAGAAAAGCTATGATTCTGAATCAGAGCCAGATCTAGACTTCAGATTGCAATTCAAATGGTCGCACTCGATTAACACTATAGTAATTAGTTCTTTGGCTATAAACATGGGTGAAATTAACATATTTTAAAATCACCAAAATGAGCTTATTCATTAGAACTCACATATCTTGAAGTACAAATGGCCAATTTAAAATATTCAAAAATACTCTAAAATTAGACATTTAGAAAATTATCGCAAGCCCAATGGGTATAAGCAAAACAATTTCAAAATACCAAACAAAAAGCTGTTAAAACTTAGGGTAAGAAAACAAAATTCATCATGAAACAACTTTGGAAATTTAAGTGTAACTTTTCATACTAATATCCAAATATATTTTTTATAAAAAGATACAAAAATTAAACATTTCAATCTTTAAAATAAAATATAGCTCATCCAAATCCAATTTGTAAAATCATTTCAAAATCACAAAACACAAATTATGTTGAAATAGAGTTTTCAGTTTCATTTGTATATAACATGCTTTGGTAAAACTAGTATAACTTTATGTAAAAAACTCCAAAACAAACCTTAAAATTCTACTTAAACTAAACATTCACGTCTTTCTAAAATGGTATTGGTCGAAGCCTAAAGGTAGTACTATTCCAGTTTTCATTGCAATTTACATAAAATAGTTTTCGGAAATATAACCACACAGTTGATTGAAGTTTTGTCTACAAAGGAGTAGCATATTCTCAAGATAAAACACTGAAAGTTTTCAAGAAACATTACTTATATGTTCATATGATCGAAACAAGGAACAAGGAAAGGAAATACATATACAGAGGAAGAGGTAAGAAAAGAAGCTTAGATATTATCAATACCATATTATCAATACCGAAATCACTTCTTCAAGTAGGAATTTTTAATATAAATTGTATGAAGCCAAAAGAGTTCTCTATTCCTCAAGCTCCCCCATTTTCGAATGAGATGAAAGAGCCAAAATGGTTCTCACCCTTTTTTTACTATTATTCTCACAGAAGCTTGGACTACTATGAATAAGGATAGAAAAATAGTAGACATGTGTCATCCTTAAAGCAAGGGAAAGTGTCTCACAACTTTAAATAAAAATAAAATTTAAATAGGACATGTGTCCTAGTTAAAGTAATAACATCTCACCCATAAAATAATATAATGAAATAAGATAAATTATTTAAATAAATTATGTTGAGAATAAAATCATAATTATATTTAAAAATACATTTAGCAAGAATTTTACATCTATAGAATGGATCGGTACAACTACCAATTGTAAATGAAAATTTTTGATCTTGTATAATTAAAGACTTATTATTTAGTCATACTAAAAAATGTAAAATATTTAACTATAATGTTAAATTAAATATTCACTTTCATACATTACCAATACGCAATCACATATTTATTTAACATTTACAACCCTCATAAATATATCATAATAACAAATATGCTTATTGTTCTTTAAATGTTTAATTCCCTTTAATCATTTCATAATAAAGTAAAAAATGGACCACGTTATTTATGGAGAAGATTTAGATACCAATGAAATTGTGAGTTTGAGTTTCAATAAAATCTGACACATTAATTAACCTATTAATTAATTGTCAACTTTAATTAATTTTAGAGTTATTCTACTATAAATTTGGACCTGAACTCTTAAATGCCATAGCGGATATTTACCCAAGTTCAACATGATTAAGTAATTCATTGATATAACTATTAGTACTGCTCAATTCTCCGCAGTTAGTTAAAATTTTCGTTTTACCCCACAAACTATCGCTTATCCTTGAATACCCACAATTCTCATGAATAACCCAGCTATGATCATATCACAAGGTGTGCACAATCATTCAAGCTCTAGAACCACTAAACAAAAGAACTACTCTCTGATATTTGAGAACATATGGAATGGATTCCTCATCTTGTGAAATAACATCCCAATCTACCATGAAAACGAAGATACCACGATACAAGGCATCTTAGCCCAAAAATTGAAGGGCATTGTCGAATAAGTCAAATACTAAGGTGCCATGAAAATAGGCTAGTTAAATCACTCATGATTAAGATTGCACAAGGTCAACGGATGTTGATAATATTTCTAATATGTCTGATCCAGTCTTGTATGATCCATATCACACATATACACCCTTAATTAGATGTCTTCACATTAGTTACCCTAGATTAGATCTCTAATGAATAAGGGCCCTACTATTGGCATAATTAAATATCTCATACTTTAATTAACTGTCATACACTATATATATATTATTTTACTTAAACTCAATTATCTTGTATATACTCTTATATACAGAGTTTAAGCATACACCAATTATCTAGAATTTTTCAAAATTTATTTAATGAATTAAATAAGAATGACACATATAAGTTAATGTACTTTTATTTATTCTAATTTCAAGAATAAAATACAAACTCGTTTGCATTTTAGGTCTCTAATCCTAGTAACTACCAAAGTATTAATGTAGGAAAGCAGTAGTCTGGGAGCTTTCTTTTTAAAAAAGGTGATGTCTGAGCCCATAAATCTCTGGTCTTTGTTCGGGTTGTGGTGCATAGCCAATGCTGTCTCTCTGATGTGTTCCATGCAGGCATTGTTGAAGTCTCCCCTTGCAGAGCCGCCCAAGGTAACACGAACTTCCAGGAGTTCCTGTCTTGGAGATGGCTTCCAATTTCTAGTAAGGGAGGCTGTTGTATCGTGGGCTTTTGCAAGAGAGGATGTTTGGAGAAAAATATATAAGAGGAAGAGATTTAGGAGAATAGTTACTCAAGTTTATTTCTTAAACTTGCTTATGAATTTACTTGATGGCTTCTTTTTTTGC